>JAPMOQ010051058.1:0-51578 GCA_026543055.1 Argiope trifasciata
AACTTGGTTAAAAGTTGAAATTTCAAGAGTATTTCACAGATTATGAATCTTTAGGACAAAAGGACTGAGTAAAATTTAAGCTTCATAATTTTTTTCTTAAGAACATTTATTGATTGAAGTCAAATAAAATATTTTCATTTGCATCGTTTAAATGTTTTGAAAGTAAACTATAGACTGAATTTTACGATGAATTAAAGAAAATTTTGTTGAATAATTCTTTAAAATATTATATAAATTACGAAAATTATTTTGCATTGCATATACAACTTCAATGCTGAGTGCAATCAATTTTCATATTTAAAAAAAAGATGTGCTTGGTTTTAATTTTTTTAAAATTAATTGCAGTTTAACATTTCCACTCTAATTTAATGCGCAAATTGTATAGGCTCTGACAGAAATTAGCAAGAGATGAATAATACAATGCACTGAACTATTTAAGGCCTACATATGACTGAATTATATAATTATCGAAAACTTTGATAGCTAAATATTTTGCAGAAAAAGCTATTAAGAGACCAAGTTACATATGACTAAATAGTTATATATAAATAAAAATTTTAGAGATCTTTTACACTGGCGAACTGCTGGTTGCTAAAGTCAGCTAATTTCTTAATAGATATTGCTTAGTGAATTATTATAATATGCATGCACATACATACATTCCCCCTCCCTTTTACGAGTATAGGTAATAGAGATTTTCAAGAAAATTCATTCTGAAATATGAGAATATTCAAATATTAGTAAATAAAACAAATATAGATATTTTCCAATATCTTACCTTTTTTTAATGAATTTAATTCCGCTATTTATTTTTTGGACAAAATTTTTTATTTTTCTATTAATTACAGAATTAGTTATCATTTATTACAAGATATATGAATAAGATAAGTGTATGTAAGATAAGATCTCGTAAATGCAAGATCAAATACATACGCTCAGACTCCCTCGTAGATGCACGCCAAGTTTTCCTGCCAAATGGCAATAAATTTCCTTAAATTTTTGATCGCAAATTTTAAATTATAATGTGAGAACATTATTATTTTTTTAAGTCATTAACCAGTTTAAAACAAACATGAGATTTCGCTATCGATTGATACATATAACGATAAGTCTTTATTATTTTTTTTAATTCTTCTAGCTTGCAAACAAAGCTTTGGAGCTACAAACTAGGGGTAGGGAAAGATTTATTGAGCGCAAGTTCCCCAGTTTCAAATTTGAAAGCTGTACCCCTGCAGGAACGCTACACACCCAGTGTAATTAAATTTATATTTAAAGAAATGACAACAGAGAATTTTTATTATTATCTTTAAAAAATTCCCATTCGTTCATTACAGTTAAAAGAAAATTTTATAATTGCCCAAGCAACAGTTTCGTCTGCAGGCAAATTTAAAATAAGGTCATCGAATAATGGATCTGCTACAAAAAGTAAATTTCCTCGCGATCTTCTAGCATGTGTTTGAAATAATTTGTCAGTGTAAATATTAACAGCAATTTTATGCACATATCTTTTTATTGCTGGCCTTACTTAACATAAGATCTGAAGAATGAATATTTTTATCAATCGTAATTTCGAAAACGTTTCAATTCATGGAGAGGCCTCATCGTTTAACGGCCTGAAATTCACACCGACATATAAAAACGAAACGAATTTGACAAAATTCAATCACAGAAAGAAAAAGATGAAATTTTTGATCGCAAATTTTAAGTTATAATGTGAGAACATTATTATTTTTTATGTCATTAACCAGTTTAAACTGGTATGAAACAATCACGAGAATTCTCTATCGATCTCTTTATATATAACGATAATTCTTTAATTTTTTTGTTTTGTTTTTAATTCTACTAGCTGGCAAACAAAGCTTCGGAGATCAAAAGATTTTGAGATGGAGGGAAAGAACAGTCGTTTTTCTAAATAAGAAACATACGTAATTTAATAAGTCTCGTGATTGTTTCAAATCGATTTAAAATGGTTAATGACTTAAATTAAGACAATTCGTAAGAATTCTGAGAATGAATAATTTGGGGTCTTTAGTTGGCGATAAACTGCCAAATATGACACCCTTCTGTAGTATTTTCTAATAACCCTAAAAGCATTGGTGACTCAAAATCGATGAATCGCCAATTTGTTGCCTACGCATTTTGAGGCTTAAGAAAACACAAAAGAAAACAATATGTTCTCGCATGATAATAACTTCTTGAATGAAATTTTTGGAAATATTTCGGAGAAAACAAGATCAATTATGGAAGGGGAAAAAAAAAAAAAAAAAACATCGTGATATCGAGTAGTTTTTTTTTTTTTTTTTTTTACATCAAAGATAAAGAATATATTTTTACAAAATTCAATTTTCAAATCCGGGTAAATAATTCATGAAAAGACATTTTTTTAATTAAATGGACATAATATGAAAGCAACATAATATTTTCCTCGATACAAATTTCAAGCACAAATTCTGTTTGTTCATTAATTTAAAAAAAATATTGCGACTTAAAAATTGATTACAATTTTTGTATCTTGTAATACGAATTATTTAATGAAAGTTAACTTTTGTGTGTGAATTCGAATCATACACAAAAAGATTAAGTTAATAAAAACCATTTCATTTTAATCAGATATTTAAATAAAAGAAATGCAAACCGATGAAGTTTAAAAAAATAAAGCTTTTCTGTGTTTTCTCTGTACATGTTAATAATACAATTTCGAATTTATTCATATATTAGCTACATAATAGTAGAATAATTTATTTTCCAGAGGAAATCTTTTGTTGCAAAAATCATTTTCATCTGGTTTCTTTATGGCATCAACAGGGCAATTATATTTCTACAGCCATAAAAATTTTGAATAAAAAACACATTCATAAGGCATTGTTTTAGATACGTCAAGAAAATTTTCTTTCAATTTAGAAAACTCTTACACACACACACACACACAAAAATGTATGGATCAGGTAATAGATTTAAGTTTCGTTTTGAAACGATAAGCTTAGTGAATTCGAAACATTTTAGTGCACATAATCATCAAATTCTTTTTATTTTATTTACATGGCTTTAAATGAAAACAGATTTTAGAAAGGCAGCATAAAAATGTAAAAAGAAAATTTATTCTAAAACAGGATTTTAAAATAAATTTGCATTGAAAAACCAATACATTTTAGGTTACAAAAAATTTATTGAAGAGGTATCTATAAATATAATAGTAAGGAAGCATGATCCTGATGATTATAACACATTTCCACATCTAAGTGCCACAAAACAGGACGCAATCGCACCTATTCCTTTCCTTGCATTAACTTTCGGCCGAAAATTTGATTCTATGATACAGAGTATCAACAGCTAACTGCCCACAAATAAATAGGCAGTGGTATTACGCTTCTCTCAATAATGTCTATAATACTTCAAGGCGCATATCTACATAAGTCAACTCATAATGTCTATCAGGCGACCACATTAAAATCATTACACAATTACAAAAGAACGGTTTCTTTTTCATAAACAGTAGTACATGTATCTCTATCATTTCAGGAGAAAATACTTTCCTCCGAATGTTACAAACATATCCAAATGTATCTTTTGGTGCAAGTTTCAAATGCCACCGCCATTCTTTTTTGAAGAGCAAATACTTGTCAGAAATACTTCGCATCGACGACGCGGTTTCACAAACTGCGAGATTTGTCAACGGCATTTATAAAGAAATGCTTCTTTCACATTCTCTTTGTAGAAAACACATTACCATATATCAAGGAAGTATACCGTTTCTTTCAGTATGCATTAGTATATATAATTTTGAATTTCGCTATATGAAAGAACATTATACTGGAGTTCCGAATATGAATACGGTTTCTACATCTGAAGATAAATCCATATTTTAACTGTACTTGCTGAGGAATACTTCCAATGGACATCTCGCAATCATAAGGTTTCTAATTTTAACCGTACGTATCTTAAAATTTTCTTGTGTAGAAACGCGCTGGAGGACACATTGCACTCAAAATGGCTTTCCGTTTTGAATGCGTTCGTAAATGTTTTCTTACGCTTCACTAAACAGAAAACGCATTCTTGCATATATCACAAACACAAGGTCTCTTTCTCCTAAGCAGTAAATGTTCTTTTAAAGCAATCTTTTTGCGAAAAAGTCTTACTGAACATCTCATAGGTATAGTTTTTTCTTAAGTATGCGTCCTTAAATAATTATTTAAATAACCCTTTCGTGAAAGTTTTGTAACATATGTCATACATATATACAAATATATTTGATATGTAACATATGTCACATATCAAATTTCTTTAGCATGTATCCGTAAACTTTTTGTTAAAAAAAATCGCATATATCATACTCATATGGTTTCTCTTAAGTATGCGCACTTAAATGTTAACGAGCTAACTATCTGCTGACAATGGCTCTAAATGAGAATTTAAATTATCCTTAGAAGGATAAGTTTTATCACAGATATCATACACACAAGGTTTTTCTTTAGTATGCGTCCGTAAATGAGAATTTAAAACATCCTTTCGAGAAAAAGTTTTATTACATATATCACAAATATAAGGTTTTTCTTTCGTATGCGTCCGTAAATGAATATTTAAATTATCCTTTCGAGGAAAAGTTTTATAACATGTATTACATACATAAGGTTTCTCTTTAGTATGAGTCCGTAAATGCCTCCTTAAAGTTCCTTGGTCAAAAAAATTTTTTCCACATGTATCACACTCATAAGGTTTCTCTTTCGTATGCGTCAATAAATGTATCTTTAGAGGTGCCTGATGAGAAAACCCGGTATTGCATATATCACAAACATACGGTTTCTCTCCCGTATGAGTCCGTAAATGTGATTTTAAACTTCGCATGAAGGGAAACGTTTTACTGCAAAACTCACAGCTATGAGGTTTCTCTTTTGCATGCGTCCATAAATGTGCATTTAAATTACCCCTTTTAGAAAATGTTTTATTGCATACTTCACATTCATAAGATTTCTCTTCCGTATCGGTCTGTAAATCTCCCTTTAGAGCTGCCGGATGAGAAAATGCGTTATTGCATATATTAAAAACATGCGGTTTCTCTTTAGTATGTATCAGTAAATGTCTCTTTAGATGTGCCTGTTGAGAAAACGCATTATTGCATATATCACAAACATACGGTTTCTCTCCCGTATGAGTCCGTAAATGTGTTTTCAAACTTTTCATGAAGTGAAACGTTTTACTGCAAAAATCACAGCCATAAGGTTTCTCTTCCGCATGTCTTCGTAAATGTACATTTAAATTGCTCTTTTTAGAAAATGTTTTATTGCATATATCACAGTCATAAGGTGCGTCTTCAGTATGAGTCAGTAAATGTAAGTCTAGGGATTCCTTCCGAGAAAACGCATTATTGCATATATCACAAACATAAGGCTTCTCTCTCGTATGAGTTCGTAAATGTCTGTCTAGGGATCCCTTTCGAGAAAACGCATTATTGCATATATCGCATACATAAGGCTTCTCTCCCGTATGAGTCAGTAAATGTCTGTCTAGATATCGCTGCTGAGAAAACGCATTATTGCATATATCACAAACATAAGGCTTCTCTCCCGTATGATTCCATAAATGTCTGTCTAGATATGCCTTCCGAGAAAACGCATCATTGCATACATCACAAACATAAGGTTTCTCTCCCGTATGAATACGTAAATGTAAGTCTAGAGATGTCTTCCGAGAAAATGTCTTATTGCATATATCACAAACATAAGACTTCGCTCCCATATGAGTTTGTAAATGTTTGTCTAGAGATCTCTGCTGAGAAAACGCGTTATTGCATGTATCAATAACATAAGGCTTCTCTTTTGTATGCGTCTGCAAATGTTCCTTTAAAATTTCCACTTGAAGAAAACCCTTACTGCACATCTCGCAGTTATACATTTCCTCTCAGGTATTCGTCAGTAAAAGTGCCTTAAACTGTTGTGATCAGAAAAGCATTCTCAACAAATAAGATTCTTGTCCAGTTTTTTTAAATTGTCAAATATACGTCGACCTTTCTAAATTATCTAAAATGACGAATTACAGCACTGTTTAGATAAAATCGTGTTAGTATGAATTTTATTTTGTCATTTATTTTTGATGATGATACAATGATCTACCACATAGTATATGGCTTACATTTCCTGTGAATTATCAGATGATTCTTTTGAATCTTAATAGATATTAAGACGGATATAAGTTTCTTTTATTTGCTATTTTTTTCGTCAGATTATTAACTTCCTTAATGAGTCAATTTTTAAAAATATTTTTCATTTCACAGCTCGTTTTTGGGAAACCAGATGATTCACAGGAAACACTTGCTGCATTTGCTTTCACGCACATACCTCACTCACAGCTTCGTTTTCGTGATATCGTTTCAGGAATCCTTCTAGAATTTCAATTTGTGTTTCTCATTTAGATGAATTTCTCAGAAGAATCACATTCGTTCTGCTTGTTTTTCTGGTGTACCTGAAAAATAAATTTTCATTGATATTTATTTTTGAAATAGAACTTTCAAAAATCAAAACAAGAATGTATTGTAACTGTTCAAAATCAAAAAATATATATTGATTTTGCTTTTAAAAATGGTAGAAAATGTTTATGCTCAATTAAATGAAAGACACTTGAAGTTTATCGCAACAAAGTGAGCAACTATTATGTCCGTTGCAAACACTTGGATTTCAAGTTAATGTCATTGAATATGTACAGGTTGTTGCTGTATTCGATCGACAAATTCAATGGGGTGATAGTAGGCATCAAGATAATTACGAATCCCTATACAATACAGCGCCCCAAACGACGTTTTGTAGGTAAAAATACAAGGAGCACGAGAGTTGTTAGAAACTGTAAAAGATTCAAATAAATAAATTAATTAATTAAATAAAATAACAAACATTGTTTCAACTAAGAATTTTTTTAAAAATGAAAACATATTTTAAAAAGTTTTTTCATGTAGGTAACATGCCAATTGGATGTTCTA
Organism: Argiope trifasciata; assembly: GCA_026543055.1. Taxonomy (NCBI): domain Eukaryota; kingdom Metazoa; phylum Arthropoda; class Arachnida; order Araneae; family Araneidae; genus Argiope; species Argiope trifasciata. The sequence continues at coordinate 6,968 of JAPMOQ010051058.1, forward strand.
GGGTGTTTTAAATTACTGAAAAGGAAAAAATAAAGCTCGCATTCGCAAAAATATTAAAAATTGAAAATAAACAAATAAAATTGAATAAAAACTTGAAAATATAAGGAACTTTATACTCTTCAATTTGATACAAGCTTGTTCAGTAAAACCTGGGGAGTTATAAAGATATTAAAAAAAAACCAAAACGGCCACCAGTAAACACCGCTTAAACGACAGTACCAATGTTTACAGAGGGCGTTGTGAAATTCATAAGATAAATTCAGGACAATAAACATTGAGGAGATTAAAAATTACCACAAAATATGGTGTTGCAGGAAATGTGTATTCAGTGAAAATCCCCAAAACAGCCACCGAAAAGGCAATGAGCCTGCCGAAGAGAAAGGCCCTAAGAATGCAAGGATTAAGAACAAGGTAATCGAGAAGTCTCGAATGAAAATTTTTCACGCGTTCGTCTATACTTATAATAAAGCTCAATGTGTGTGTGTGTGTTGGCGCTCTACAGGTCAGACCATCGGACCTACAAATTCGGTACATGTATACCTTGGAGGTTGGGAATGTGCACCTCGGAGCCCTTTTTTCGAATTTTTAATTAGAATTTGAATAAATTAAAATTTAAGCGAAATTTCGACGTTTTTCCGCTATAACTTCCGAACATATGATCGCATAAACATGATTTTTACATCAATTTAAAGAGTAAAAGATTAGCTTTCTAGTGGTATCAGTGTTTTAATGTATAACTTAAGCTTCTATTTTTAACGAAATATTTTAACCATGTTTTTTTAGCACGTGACTAGATAAAATAAAAGAATGCCGGAAGTTCAAATTAAAAAAATTATCATCGCAATGCAGCTTTCAGCACGTGACTGGATAAAATAAAAATATATATAAAATGTGATATTTTCTTTAAAAAATAAATGCAAAGCAAAGGTTTCTACAATCGTTTGCAATATCTATATCATTAACTCAATAAATCTTCTTTGCTTACGGTAAACCTGATTGAATTTAGACAGGATATGCATTGAAATCCCGACTTAATGGCATATTTATGTAATCGTTTGCAATATCTGTATCATTAATTTAATACTTTTTTCCCTTTCTCGCTTTCTTTAAAAAACATATTTAATATTTTGGCAACATCATCGAAGTTTTAGTCTTTGTGTGTGTGTGTGTAACATCCCTAGTGTTAATTTGAAACGGGACGTTAATATAACTAAACTAAACCTAGCCTCCGGAAAAAGAATAAAGTGAATTTTAAAATGAAAAGTCTTCTTCTACGACGAATTTGTCATCTACTTCCAATAATATATATATAACGATATTCTAATATCCAATTTAAATCCTAATTAATTTCTAAAACTTTATTTTAATTTAGCCCATTGTAAATTCATTCTAAAAATATTCTATTATTTCCTGGTCCGATTCCACGTTATCTACTTAATTAATTCATGAAATGCTTTGTAAAGTTCTTCAGTCAGCGATCCCACGGTGAGAGCGATTGATAAAAGTTGCCGACTTAAACAAATAATTTTACAAAATGATCCCTGAGTTTCCCCGGCTTTGAAAGTCACATGTTCAGAAATCCCTATGAGAATCTTAATAATATATTAGCTCTATAAACAATCTTTTCCTTATCAAAATATGCTTTATAAAAATAGGAAAAATTAATTTCCCGCTTTTTCGTCACTTCTGCTCGCTCTTTACGATGGTCGTGCCCGCGCTGCTTGTAAATATGCTGCCTGCCTCTGGAGGAAGAATAAAGCGAAATTAAAAAGCAAAACCCTCTTCAGTGTTTTCGAGCGTCAATTTCCAAAATTTTAAATCATTACGCACACACATATATTCAGTAAAAGCAGCTGTTGTGAGAAAACTGTATCATAAATGAGTTTCTAAACTTCAAATCAATTTCAGAACTTGCAATACTGACTGAAAACCACTTTTGAATCTACAAAATAACTAAACCACTGTGCTACCGAATGTTAAATATTAATCTTCCTATTTCTATAAGTGCGTGTGTGTATGCATGCTTCTTTGCATTGATTAGACCATATTACATTTCTTTCTCAGCACAATCATTTTGTTAAGAGATTTAACAGAAATTAGTATTTCAAATGACTAACTTGAAGAAGAACAAAATAAGATCAGTCATGTGAAATCAATTAAATCAGTTCTTATAATACAGTGAAATAGAAGATAGTAATATTATGCATGATCCTAACCTGTTCGTCAATGTGCATGGACATGAAAACTCATAAATAAAATGAATTAAGATAGATAAAATAAATTTCATAATAATATAAAATCAGATTGCTATAAAATTTTGGATCCAATCCATGTAAATTCTGACAATGGGAAATTCTGAATGCTAATTACAATGCCATGAATTCTAGAAGTTGCTCCCCCTCCTTTGTTTATAATATTGTACATTTACAATTCAGAATTAAAAGTAAAGTTAACAAATTTTAGATTTGTGACAGACCTTGCATATAATACTGTTATATCATGCTTCTTTTACTTCAATATTTTCCTATAAGACAGTAGCACCATGTAATCATTGTTTTAAATATTTTATAATATAAACATAAATATAATGTTTTCATACAAGTGTTCAAAGAAAAAAGGAGTCAGTTGAAAAGCCATTTAGGAAAAATATTGCATATTAATATTAATTTTTTAGCTTATTCCTACAAATAGGTGAGTAGTAAAAAAATGCTTCAAAAATCAAGCACTCTTTTATATACTTGCATACGATAGACTGCTTATCTTCTAAACATAGGATGTTTTATAATAAAGCCTTGTTCTTATTGAAATTCTTAAAAATTTATTTTAAATGTGTGTTTGTGTAATTTTAATTATTTCTGTAATAACACAATACTTTTAATATTTATTTCTGTAACACTACAAAAGCATCTATTGTAAAACATTTTTGGTTTAGACAAAAATAAAAATTACCAAAGTTTTATCACCATCAAAAAATTAAATCAAGATTTTAAAAATCAATGTCTTTTTTTGCTTTTTTATAAGGTTAAAAATAAAAATATTTTGAAAATATTTTTAATTAACAAATTACCATTTAATTTGGATGGTTACATCATTTCAGAATTTACACGTTGATAAAGATGCATTACATGATCAAAACTTTTGTTTATGCTTCAACAAATGAAATTCAATAAAGATGGGATGTAAATTAAAATTTCCTCCTGCTCTAATTCACCAAATGTAGCAGCTTAGAACATTTTATTCACCGCCTTATAGAGCAAAGTGCTAAAGTATAGCAGTGTGGCTACCATCATAAAATTGGCCAAATTCCAAGTAATTGATGATAGAAAAATGCAATTTTCTGTCTTTTTCCAATCAAATTCTTTAGTAGAAAAACAAAAACAAAATAATAATAATAATAGAAATTTCATAGAAAGTGATAATAATAAATGTTTTATCTACTTTTTTTATTGCCGATGTTTAAGTGTTTCACATTTCGAAAATTTAAGAAAAAATCTGTTTTGTAATCTCTATCCAAAATAAATAAACTGTCTTAAATATATAATAATACTTCATACAATATAAAATAAACACTAATACTTTAACTTTAAAAACATAAGAAAAATTTGATTCCATATTTTATCAAAGAATTTAAATGATTTTACAATTCCTATTTTTCATAAATAATGGAAACAAATTCACAGATAAAAAATAGTTCTGTAGTTACAAGAAGAATGAAAATAAAGTAATGCATTTTTTTAAATAATAATTTTTTAACCTAGTGTGAGACTAAACCCTGCATTGCTTTAAAGTTTCACAACACTTATCAAGTAAGGAATCTTACTCAATGAATTCTTTAATGTTTTGGTTATTTATATATATATTTTTTGAAAATTTTATATTGAATTTGAAAAGCAAAGAAAGCATTTTTAAAAAAAAAATCATAATATCAATACATTTAACATGACTCAATCATTCAATGAAGAAATGACACTATTTTAAATTTTATTTTTAAAAAAAATCATTGTTACAAATTGAGTTTAAGATTAATTTTCCAAATTATTAAAAAAAAAAGCATTTATTCCAAGAGAAATTGGAATTCAAACAACCTTTTTAAACCTTCAAAACAATGTAAAAATAATCTTTAATTCATTAGTATGCTTTGATGATATGATAGAAATAAATCCTGCTTTCATTTTTTTTAATTAAAATTTAAAAAAATATGTTCTTAGTGCATTCTTCATATTCCAGAAGGCACTTCCTGCCACATTTCAAATTCCTGACATCAAATATTTGTCAGTCAGGACAAGCCTCTAAGAGAAGAGAGATTTCAACGGAAACAAAATATAATCAGTATGAGTTACAAAAAGAAAAAATTGTTAAATATAATTGAGTTTGAATTCTAAAAAATAAAGCTTTAAAAACATTTCTTGCAAATTCTTTTTTTTGTGTGTTTTTGAAATTTTAAGTACAAAATCTATTAGATTTTTTTATACATACAAAAGCTAAAAATTGTCAAGATTGGTACACTAAATAGCAATTTCAAATGAATGAGGACATTAAAAAAACATCATGAAAGAAATTGCAATCTTTGAAAGCATATGGCTTCAAATTAAAATCTCATCATTTTCGGATTTTATGCAAATACATTAACCCTTCAGGATAACCTTCCCAATATTTTAATAAATAACAATACACATTGTTGAAGAAAGAGGGGAAGGAGAAAGAAAGATATTTAATTTTATTTTAATACATGATGGAATTCTTTAAAAAGTTTTCTTTGCACTTCTCGAGAAAATTAAGCACTTTTGAAGGACCTTTATTAAAAATTAAGCACTTTAAAAGTGATTAAAAATAATTTTCAAATTTAAGCACTTTTTATGACATAACAGACCCTGTACAAACAATTTTGATCAAATAAAACACAATAAATTTTATTTAACTATGACAGGCAGTTTTAGAGTTATCACATTCATATATATATAACAGGCAGACTATCATGACATTAATGGTAGACTATCATGATTCAAAATATCAACAATCTCCTAATAGAAATATGGATGCTCATCTAATATGTAGCCATACATTGAATTTCCTTAATCATGAACATTTCATTTTAAAATTTTACTGCTTAAATAAAAACAGACAAATGTTTAAATTTTTTTTTAATGTCTATTCAGACTTTTTAATATCCGAAAAGCAGCATAATGTCATGAAAAGGTTGCAAAAGAATTTTCTGGTTGATTTTAATTTTATCTTATACAAGGTATAAAAAATAAATGAGAATATCATCACAAATCACTCATTTTGCTAAACAATTGTTTTATTCAGTTGATACTTCCAACAGTTCTTTTTACCCACCTGAAACTTTTAAATTACACTGTGCAACACTAAGACAGAGAAATTGTATTTATTTACACTTTAAATGATAAATTTAGAATTGCTATGCCTTTCATTAATAATAATCAATACTGACACAACCGTTACTAAAACTTTATTCTATATTTATGCCAAGCACAATCCTTAAGTATTTATATAGAATAAAGGTGTTTTTTCCTATATAAATACTTTAGGATCACGTTGGATTGTTTTTAAGGAACTAAAGGTTAGGAACTGTGTTGGATATAAAGTGTAAACATTGTATAATTAAATGTAATTATTATTTAATATGAGCATTTAAAGAAATGTCCTATGAAATGTGTATGGATAAATTAAAAAATGTTGAACTATATAATACTTAATATAATTTTTTTTATGTATATAAATATTAAAATCTCTATCTGGTATTGAGTCATAGTGATACTATCTGCATGTGGCAACTGAGAAGAAATAAATAAAAAGAATTAAAAACATCTATTATTTGTTTGTTCTAAAAGAACGACAAATAAAGGATAAATAATCCATTCCATGTATGGAAGCAGTTTCAATTAACAAAAACTTAAAACAAGGAGAAATAAAATAAGTATGATTAACTGAACAATAAAATGAATAAATTTATACAATAAATCTTGATGTAATTTTGTAAAAATAGTGCCTCAAAAAATTAATTTGTAGAATGGTAAAATCCAATCCTAAAAGCACTGAAATTTAAGTAACCGAAGTGCTGAAATCCTGTATGTATTCACAGTTTCATAATTATTTATATATATTTTCAATGTAGAATTCAAGATTTCATGCAAGACTTAACGTTAACACTTCACCATTATACCACCACTGTTCAAACAATATAAATCTTAAAAAAACTTTATTAAAAAAAAAGATGTTAAAGGAAATAGAGACAGGATATATATATATATGTTACAATAATGGGTATATAAACACCAAAGTTTCCTTGTTAAATAAATTCTAATCTGATTTTGATAGGATACAAATTCACACATAATTATGCATTACTTATTATATGCAAATTTTAATTTAATGTAAATAATTTTAAAATACATATCTATGCACCTCTTCCTAAACAAATGAAACAAATTCAGCGAAGTACACTTATATATGTTACATGAAAGAATACTGTTAATTTTCTAAAAGAAAAAATTAAATCAAATCTTCAATTAATAATAAATTAGCAAATATTTTTTTTTTACATTCTAAACAAATCTACCAATATTATTGAAAATTTATCTTTTAATTTCCTCTATCTATTTACAATACTTTCTGTATATATAAAGAAATTATTCAGCCAAGCTAAGAAATAAGGCTAAATCCATAACCCAAGAAAGATTACCTTTCTTATACTTGGAAGATTTCTGAACAAAATTTTCAATATTAATGAAAAAAAAGTGAATTATTTAAGGAGAAAATTAATTTTCAATTGAGCATCGATTAGTTCAAATAATAATTTAATTTTAATCAAAAGTAAACAATAAAGATTAAAGACAAAAGAGTACAGAAATTAAGAGCAAAGGTATTACTAAATAGTATAATATTAACTATTTAGTTAATGTTTTTAACAAAAATTTTCACATTAGAAATACAAGGACAATGCTGAGTATACTAACTAATATCTTATAAAATTAAGTTAAGGAATTTTTCAATTAAATGTATCAAAATGAAAACTTAAAAATATTTTCACTTTGTCAAGATATATACTTCTAATTAAAGAGACAATTAAATCATGAAAAAGAAAGTAAAGAACTTTAAATAAATACACATAAAAAACCCATTTCTATGCTTCTGACATTCTCATAAACATTAGGTTTATAAATGTTAAATCTAATATCAAATTTGTGATTTAAAAAAAATAATATCAAGTTTTGGCTATACAGCAATTTTAAGTTATACGTTTGTGTTCAATATTGCTATTTAGTTCACTTTAGTCACATTAATGTCCTTTTTTTTTGTAACAACAATGAAGCTATATATTGAAAGCCATTTTTTAAGAACTAATATTTAGCCACCTGTTACCTCTTATATTAACCCCATCTGCCAGTTTTACAAATGAAAATGGCGGGCATACTAGGTTATAGAAAACTTCCTACAGAGCAGCAACATTACAATATAGAACTATCTTGTAAAATAAAAACAGAATAAAAGGCTGAATTTTAAAAAATGTCATTACAACAAATATTATACCATAAGCCTATTACCAGTTACCAAACAGCTTTAAGCTTAGCGTTTCTTGATACTGTTTATCTCTTAAAACAAAAACCTTTGGATGAGTTATTAATAATACATGAATGTCTTGAAACTTTTTAAAAAGTTGAAGGAAACAACAGCGCTAAAGTGCTTGTTTTGCTTTTTCTCATCCACATATACTAGAAACATATAAACGTAGGAGACAGTGTCTAGTAAAGAATAAAACAGCAAGAGTAAATAGAATAAGAATTAATGAACGCTTACTTATTATTCTTGATCGTATTATGATTACTTTCAACAACAGTCAATGTACTAAAGAGAAAAAAGTATATGATACTCTGAGTAAAGAAAACAAAGAAAATTTTTATTCCACAACACGCGGGACATACCGAGACTCGTTAAGCGGAGGACGCTTGAAACCTCCACTAGAAGTTCAAAGGGGTAAAGCATTACAAGTCATGCGAGGGAAATTGCATTGGAGAACGGGTTTCAGTTGGAAATGGGGGTAATAAATGAGGAAAAGTTTTTTTGCGCCAAATGGTGATAATTTGTTTACACGCCAAGAATGAACTGCTCTTTTGGAATGCTATGTATGAAACGTGGTTGACTATAGGTTAGGATGTAACGGATATCTAAAGAATGTAGATCTTATTTATGCACATGATTTGCACGATGATTCCTAATCAAAGGATAATACCGTGATATATATATATATATATATATATATATATATATATATATATCACGGTATTACCCTTATTAGATGGCAAGAAACTCATATGTTAATTTCTCACTGAGTAATGGAATAAAATTTCATTTTAATTCTTAATGGAAGTTTAAAATGTTTCGTTATTCGGAATACAAATTTGATGTTTAAATTTTTTCTTGCATTTCGGCTGTATTCATTGGATAATATTTAAATTTTTTACACAATTAATTTTAATGCTTATATTTTTAATGTAAAAAGCTAAATGTTTTAAAAAAATTATCTGAAATTTTTAAAATGTGGAAAATTATATATATCTTTTACCTAATTTAATAAAAAATTATTGCAATAGAACATTTTAAGCATTTTTTCATAACTGCAGCCATGTTTTGGTTTTGTTATTTGCCAGCATTTGTATTAACAACAAAGTATACTTTGTATTATACAAAGTATACAAAAAACTTGTCCTCTAAAAATTACAGTAATAAAAATTTATAATCACTTTGATGAATTTTTGTCCATTTTTTTTAATGTTGATAAGGGGCATGATAAACTCTAAAAATTTGTTTTAAAATTGAATAATTAATATTTGTAAAAATATGAGTTGTAGAGATATATGCATATATCTATATAAATAAAAATGAATGTTTGTCTATATGTATCTTATGGTGGGTTTACATGAGGATAACTGTTGCTCACAATAGAAGATCACGCCTACTTTCGGAAAATCAAGTAATCACAACGGGTTATGGTAAATAATTGTTCCTTCGGGTCAAACGGTGTCCATTGTCGCAACTGTTCACACGAGGACAATGCCGAAACAACAATAGGAAGGTAACAATTGCGCGCAATAGTTAGCCTCGTGTGAACACACCTTTATACGCTACCGTATCGCGATAAAACTTTAGATACATATTGTTTGCCCTTACGGGATGGCTATAGGCATAGTAAATTTATGTAATCAAAATAAATAAAAAATGAATTTTTGTCTCTTATGTGCAAGTAGATGTACTATGATGTACTAAGTAGATGCACTACAAGTAGCGAAGACAGTTTTGAATATAATAATAATATAAAGCATCATTTAAAAATTTTCTGTATCCGATTATTTATTGTTGTTGTTTTTTAATATAAATCTGGTTTTCCCATGGAAATAAAATTGAAATTTCTTATTCAAAAGAAATGACAATTAAAAAATAAATAAACAATATTTTGTAGCAATTTCAATAAAAGAGTAAACAATCAAGATTCAAGTAATAAGAACAAATATATACTTCAATAACAAATACAAATTGTGTGCTAAAAAAAGATGAAATGTACTTTAATGCTTCATCTGTTTTAGAAATCAGGGCCATAGCAAATTTTATAAAATAAAGTTTGAAATAAGACTGTCATTTTTTTCTAATTTAATGCAATATGCACAGATAAAACTGGTAAGTTAGACGATTTATTTTATTTAATAACATACTTAGATAACAGCACGATAACTTGAAACAAAAAAAAAATGTGTAAATTATATATTTTAAGGCATTCTAGATTTATTCAAATTCATCTTGAATTATTTGCTTTATTCTGAGTATCATTTAAAAAAATCCTGTATGTAATAAAAAAGTTGTTGTGAAATTAAAAATCAGCAACTACAACCCGGTCCATCTCTAAATTTAGTAACATTATTAGGCTGGTTGCACACACAGCGTGTGGTGACATCTTAATAAGCCAGTAACTACCACTAAACATTGGTGACCATTTTTTGTATAGTGGATAAATTACTGGCCTTCAAACCCGAACATTGCAGGTTCGATCCTTGGCGGAATTCAACCTACGTATTGGCACAATACCGCCAACACGTTCGCCAAATTGATGACCTTGGACTTGATGAATTTTCAACAGCTCTCTTGGCGCCATCTCTCCATCAGCAAAGCAAAGTCGTCAGACTCACTTGACGCAGCTTCAACCCTACGTATTGGCACAATTCCACCAACACCTACGCCAAAAGAGCTTTTTTCTTATCTCTTTTTTCAACGATGCCGAAATAACAACAGTAGTGTATTGAATTATACGAGAGCTTACACCCTAGCTATTTATCCGCCTAGTGTGTGAGCTCTCGTATAATTCAATACACAACTGTTGTTATGTCGGCATCAGTGAAAAAAAGAGATCAGAAAAAAGCGCTGTGTGTGCAACCAGCCTAACCATTTTTTATTTGCCCTATAAACTGCACATATGTTAAACATGAGCTTTCTTTATCTTTCAAAGTCATGGGTCAAATATGTAATAAAACGTTGAACACGGTTCACGATTATGGTTTCATTTATAACCATGAAAATACTGTTGAGAACTAATATTTAAAAAGTATATAAAAAGTTAACTAAAAATTTTACAGCAATTAGATTTTTATTGAAAACATAATTTTTTAAACTTTAAAACGGTGTAAAATTGAATTTTGAGCTGAAATATTTACATAAGTTATCGTGAAAATATATAAAAATCTAATTGAATTCATTAAAAATCTTAACAAAATTTCAAAAAGAAAATGCTCTGAGATGCACAGTTCTTGATCCCAAAGTATGTTTAGCTCCCCTCGCTCCCACATAAATCTTGCTTCCCGAATTGGTTAGTTCCGTCGTAGGATAGTTTTACTGACAGTTGTATTGGTTGTTAATAGGTCACCGGATTAATGATTGCCGGGATTGGCGATAAACTTGGTAATAAAATGGATGTTACTAAAAGCCTTATCACACGGTGAAATTTCGTCAGCACTTTTCCATTTCTACCCTCAAGAACCGGTCAAGCAAGTTTTCCGTCATATACAACTTTTTCTAACCAGTTTGAAAATGCCGACGAAATATTGCCTTCAAAAGAAATTCAACCAATCATGTGAAACTATGAAATGGTATCACACAAGTAACGTCACTTGCGTTGTCGTTTGCTCACGGAAAGTGCCGACGATATTTTGCCGTGTGATAAGGCCTTTACTGACAGTTTTATTGGTTGTCAATCGGTCACCGGATTAATGACTGCCAGGTTTGGCGATAAACATGGTAGTAAAATGGATGTTACTAAAATGTGCAAGAATTTTGGCAAATAGGATTAATTACAGGCGAGTTATGATTGGTTTATTGAAAACCTTCCGCACCCTGCTCCAAAAGATTAAAGAATGACGAAATTCGAAAATGCGTTCATCCTTCCCCGTCTCACCCCTTAAGGCCTTATCACATGGCAAAATATCTTCGGCACTTTCCTTCAGCAAACGACAATGAAAATGACGTCACTTCAAAGTTTCACATAATTGGTTGAATTTCGTTTATGGAAAATATTTCCGACGACATTTTCGAACTGGTTTGAAAAAGTTGTCGATTATGAAACTTGCTTGACCGGTTTTTGAGGGTAGAAACGGAAAAATGCTGATGAAATTTCACCGTGTGATAAGGCCTTTAGCGAGTAAGTTGGTTCGGAATCTGGAAATTTTGAGATACTGAAATGAACAGTACCAGCAGTGGCAGGAATATCCAACTGTTGATCTATGGTAAATATCTTCTAATTCCTGTCTTGTACAGATACACGCTCATCAAGTTCTTAAGCCTATATGGTAATTAAGATGCAAGATTCATTGTCAAATAACTAAAGATGTATAATTTTATTAGATTTCAAAATTTCTGATTATTTGAGAAGAAAGAGATATTTTTTTATAGAGTAATCTGTATAATGATTAGAAGCATAGGTTGCCATGGATTTTAGTGAATGGAAGAGACAGAAATGGAGGAGTCGTTAAATAAAAACATTTATTCTGGAGCAACTTTCGCCAACTCATATAAAAAGACATTAAAGAAAAAAAAAGTAAGTCATAGCTTTTCAAGCCGTACATCAGATTTCAAACTCATAACATAAAGCTCTACATATAACGAATACTTTTATACAAATTTCATTTGTATTGATACATCAATGTCAATTCAGACGAATTTTTCTGGAAAATGTATGCTTATCTTAAATGTATGTATTATTAATTAAAAGATTTCTTCTTTAAATGAGTATAAAGGTGCTTACTTAAACTATTAGTTCGAGGAAATTTTCTGTTACATACATGACAAGAATAAGGTTTTTCATTTGTATGAGCCCGATAATGCACATTTAAATTACCTATCTGAGAAAACTGTTTATTACATACATCACAAGAATAAGGTTTTTCACCTGTATGAGTACGATAATGACCATTCAAAAATTGTTTCTCAGAAAAAGACCTTCCGCATACATCACAAGAATAGGCTTTTACATGAAACTTATAATGGATATTTAAAAGATATATTTTAGGAAATCTTTTCATACATACATCACAAGAATAAGGCTTTTCATTTGTGTGAATTACCAAATGTCTATTTAAAGCACTTTTCGTAGCAAAAAATTTATTACATGCATCACAAGAATATGGTTTTTCATTGGTATGAGTTCGATAATGCTCAGTTAGATTACACTTCTGAGAAAAACTTTTATTGCATACATCACACGAATAAGGTTTTTCATTAGTATGAATTCGATAATGCTTGGTAAAATAGTTTTTCTGAGAAAAGCTTTTATTGCATACATCACACGAATAAGGTTTTTCATTGGTATGAGTTCGATAATGCTTTGTTAAATTACTTTTTTGAGCAAATTCTTTGTTGCACAAAACACACGTATATTTTTCATTCATATGTATTTGATTGTGCTGCATTAAATGAACTTTCCAAGAAAATTTTTTATTGCATATAATGCAAGAATAGGGTTTTTCAGTTGAGTGAGAACGCAGATGTCTTTTAAAAAGCCATCCCTTGGGAAAAACTTTATTGCATATATCACAGGTGATAAATTTATCAACTGTGCGAGTTGAAATTTGCACATTTACATCAGTGTGGGCTGCTTTAAAGCACGAATCACTAGTCAAATCTTCTTCATCTGATTCGATAGAAATCTCCATCATCAATCTATTTCAGTTTGAACTGAAAGTTTAACAGTGATTATTTTTCTTCGGAGATTCTTCTCATCTGCGCAAATGCCAGCTTCATTTTTGAAATTTTATTTCGAAAAAAACTTTGAATCTCCGTTACATCTAGGCATCTCAAAAGCTACCTGGAAAAGAAAATATATTTTATACCATCATTTTATTTTTCATTAACTGACACCTGTAAATTCATTAATTGACACCTTAAGTGCTACATGCTTAATTAATGCTGACTGGTAAATAAAATAAATAAATGATTAAAGTAACAGAATAAATAAAATTAATTAAAATGAAACGAAATTAATTTCAAAAAAAAATTCGTATGCGAGTGGACAACAACACAAATTTATTTTAAACTTCTGCAATTCCCTTTGTTAATTATGGTTTGCTATGTTTGTTAAATGATTAAAATCTATGCTTTTTAAACAAATATTTTTGATCATAAAATGCAATTAAATCCCTTTTACATTCTGTTTTAGTTTTAAATAATTACCCATTTCAATAGCGTACTTTATTATCACGTTTGATTTACACATTCTTTTTCAATATCTAAATTTTATTTAAGACTAAAAATACATGCAAACCAATTTATACTGTCTAAAAAGTATCCGACCTTTGGTAAGAAAAAATATTTCATCTTACATGACAAAATCGGGCTATAATCATCTTCAAAGTGAGCCCCTTGCACCTTTACACACTTAGCCCACCGATCCTTCTACTGCCGAAAACACTTCTTGAAGATATCCTTTGGAATGTTCATCTCAATTGCCACGTTCTCCAGTATCTCTTCCCTACTCTCAAAAAAGGGATCCTTTCAAAGTATCATCAATTTCTCAAACAGCCAGAAGTCGCAAGGAGATATATCTGGGGAGTAGAAAGCAGAGAGACTGGATTTCTGTGCTTCGCAAAAAAAATCAGGATGAGGTATGAAGAATGGGACGGAGCATTGTCACGATGTAACTGTCAATTTTTAGTCATCCAGAGATCTGGTCTTTTGCTCCGAACCGCATCTCTGAGTCGGAGTAGAATTTTTCAATAGTTTTCTTTTGTCACTGTTTGTCTTCCCAGAGCGCATTCATAATTCTCCCCATCATTTTTCAACCGGTTAAACTTGCGTTATCACTCTCACTTGAGTTATCCCCATTGCATTATCTTCAAACACTTTCTAAATCTTACTAATTGAAAGGTTTTTTGTAAAAAAGGATGTAGCTCCAATCAGAAGAATATGAAGTTACATGTACTATCATGCTGTAAACTAAAAACTTGTTCGTTTGGTGCCAGAAAGATGAAGCTCCAATCATTAGTTCTCGTGTTAACTCAAGCGATGTTGTTTGGCTCATTAGTTTGTTGCAATATAAAGGTAGCTTCTGGTGCTACCGCCGCTTCCTACAAACTTGAATAATTGGAGCTAACTCCTTTTTGCAGCAAACCTTCAATTGTTTCACTTTGGGATCAAGGTTTTGAAAAAATCTGATGCAGTTGAAATTGATTGGTTACCTGGAAGTTGAAAAATCTAATTGGTTAGCTCGTTCAGTCATCTTGAGAGAAATCAAAAATTCGACGAACATTTATGAAAGCACCTTGCTCAGTGGTCAGCAGGCAACTACCGATACACTCGAAGACAGAGAAAAAAAATTTTAAGCACGCGAATTACGTTGCCTTCTTTCACTATAGAATTATTACTGTTAGCAGGAAAACTCAAGGTTGGATACCTTTCGGACAGTCCTAGTACATTTAACATTTTCACTGGACGTAATAGAAGTTTCCACATTATAAAGTTTTGCATTCAACTTTTATGCATACTTCTGATTAAGATATAAGATAAAAAACTAGTTTTCCATTTTCCGATATCTATAAGTTTGTAAAATAATCTTTATCAGATTCAACCAGAATCAAGAGGAAGGAGACAGTGATCTCCACCACAAAAGGAAAAATAGTTTTGTCAGTCACTGTCTCCTCTTCTCATCAACATGATCCTGACTACTTCCATTCATTTAAATTTGGAATTTACAATCAGTACATTGTTATCTACACTTATAATAAAGTTTAATGTGTCTGTCTCTGCAGGCCTGTCCGTTCGACATAGAACTACCAAATTTGTCACATGTATAGGGATCAGGAATATGCACCTCGGAGCGAGTTTTTCTAATCTTTAATTAGAATTTGAATTAATCAAAAATTGAACAAAATTTCGGTGTTTTTCTGCCATAACTTTCGAAAATATTATAGCACAAAGTTGATTTTTACATCATATTAAAAATAAAAATATATCTTTTTGGTTATACTAATATTTTAATCAATAAATTTAATTTTTACTTTTCATGAATTAAAAAATAATTTAATAATGCTTTTCAACAAAAAAAAATAAAACTGAAGTTGTACGCGCGCGTTACGAGTGAGATGGGAAAAAATTATCTTTCAACAATATTTTGCCATCCGATTGACAAAAACTCAAATTTAAAAAATAAATAAACCATTGTTGCAAATTAAACACATAAAAATATAATTTTCAGCACGTGTCTGTATGAAATGAAATAAATAGGAAATATGTCTTTTCTAAAAAGAAAATGGAAAGAAAAGTTTGCATGACTTTTACAGTATGATTACTTAAATAAATCAGCTTTATTTCAGACAAACACAGTTTAATATATATCTTATTAATTCAAGGCCCAACAGCTAATTTGTAAAGCTTTAATAACAGAAATACATCTATAAAGAGGATTTAAATGAAGCAAATAATTATATGGTATGTAGAAAGTCTATAAATGTTTTAAATAAGTGAAGAATGTTTAGCTTTTATCTAGATCCACAGTTCTGTGAATCATATTTAACAAGATATTTTTCAGACATCAATATTTTAAATAAAAAGAAATAAACTTTAATCAACTAAGTCAGTCTTCAAAACTGACTGATTTATGAATGTTTGAATATCACTATTCAATAAAAAAGGGGAATCAGAAATTTTTATTGAATATTTCTTGAGATATTTTATAAATTGTGGAAAATATTCGGTAGTACCCATGAGACTCAAATATAATACATTAGACATTTTAGTAGAAAGACATATTAGATATTATGGGCTAAAGGCCTTTATCAATGCATGAGTGAATTATATGATTTGAGCCTTAAAAACATTCTGATGAAGTAGCTATTAAAAGACAGGTTGCATAAAGTATTTATTTGACAATGAGAAGTCACATTAAGTATTTAATTGACAATGACGCTACATAAAGTATTTAACTGATAAATTTAAAGAGTATTAAAATTGGCAAACAGGCTGGTCACCAAAGGCGGCTAGTAATTAAATAAAACAGCAAATGGGAAGTAGAAACAATTGAACTCTTCGGTACATATTTGTGCTCGATTTAGAAAATACAGCGACCATACACTGTTTAAAAAACAAATAGTATGCAACAACAGCCATCAGTTGAGTTAGATGAATAAAATTTGATTAACAAAATTATATTTTATTGATAAAAAACTCAGAAATTATCTACTTTCATCGAAGAAATTAAAATTTAGTATTTTTGAAAATGGTCACGATTGATTAAATAGTTTCAAAGCGCTATAAGGACAAAATCCTATATTGGATGATAAAACAAACATAACAGAGAAATTATGGAATTTTTTAAACGTAGTAAAGAATGCTCTTAATATTGCTGCTGTAAATAAATAGCTATTGGAATCAAATGCTACATTTCAGCAAGATAAATAATATTAAGACTAGAAGACCAATATGAACAGAAAAGTTTCAAAATGCTATATTATAAAAGAAAAAGAACATGCTGAGTATTAATGTATATTACATTTACACACACATACACATATATATATATATGTAAACACATATATTTTTCTGCAGTTTCATGGCTAAAGACAGAGAAGACACTTTGAATTTTTAATCTTCTTTATTTCACCTTGGGTGGCATAATTTATGTACAAGCAAATAGCAATGAGATACATCAATCTACATCAAGCACAAGAATGAAAGAGAAGAGAACAACTGAAAATTTTCTTTCAATGATTATATACTATGAGATTCTGATAGGGATTTCTTATATGGGCCAATTTAGGTAAGGGAATTATACATATCCTTCAAACGAATTTGTTTAGGTTGACAGATTTTTATCACTTCATTCGGAGTAGAGAAATGCTGATATCAGCATTTTTAAAAAGCTTCTATTGCATTAACTACTTAAAAAAGGTGGAATTTGATCAGGAGATAAGAGAACATTTTAAAATGAATTAATATAGTATAAATTAAGATAAAGATTACAAAATTAATTCAGTTTAAATTAGATTTCAAAATATCATGATGTATAAGATTAATTTTTGAAAAAAGTTCAGAGACTTCATAAATAATATTATCCAGTTTGATTTTGACCTCACAATACATCAAGATAGCATAATAACATATATTTATGGATATATTTAGAGTATCAATATAAACAAACATAAGCTTGTAACAAAAGAAACTGGGCCTCACATAACAATGAATTGTAGCAAACATAAATACTGAGAATTAAATAAGTATATGTTGAACAATATTTTAAATATTTTTATTTATTACATAGGTTCTATGTAAAATAGATTCAAGAAGAAAACTCTTCTATTTAAATGTAGAGTGAGGGATAGAATAAACATATTACTAATGGAAAGATTCTTCTAAATGAAAAAGAAAAGAAAATGTTTATCATGGATTTATTTTACATAAATTATTTTAATTACAAAGTATATTTTAAGAAATTTAAATGTTTATAATTAATTTGCATTATCTTACATATAACAATTACAAAAAAATCATATAATTAAAAATAAAGCAGCTACAAAGTGAGTGATAAAGCAGCAACAAAGCAATTTATATATGTCAAATAAAATATTATAAAATACTGACTTCCCTTGGAATGAAAAGAATCAAATCCACAGTTGTGGATGAAACAAACAAACAAAAAAATCTGTTATTTGAACTCATTTAAATGGGTTTAAAACAATCCTTTGAATATCCTTATATCAGGTTCTTTTAGTTGAGCATATTACCAATGAGAAAATAATGATGGCCAACTATTTTAATTATGAGAAGTTAATAAGAAGATTTAAGAATATTTTATCTGTTTGGAAACTGAGATTTTTGCAGATATTCAAATTTTTACACAGTGAATTGAATTAAGTGAATTACGGTGAATTGAAAATAAGAGAGTGCTGCAAAATTTACACAATTCAGGAGATCATGATAACATCTGGTAATTATAATCACCTGGCACACTTCTTATTAATTCTCATGAATATTATTACAAAAAAAAAAGCTTACAACTTTATGGCATTAGTTTGGAAAAATATAAATAAATTTATTCATATCCTTATTTTCAAATAAAATTATTTTACAATTTAACTAGCATCTTCAAGATGTAATTAATTATTTTTATTTTCTGGAGTTTGCTTATCTAAAACAGAGATAAATTTTAATAATACAATGATAATCAGAAAAATCTTAAAGATTTAATAGTTTTAAAAATTTATTTAACCATAGCAGTTTAGATTTCAAAATAACTATGACATATCAATCAAATGCTGAAAAATATTAAAAATCCCTGAGTATGAAAAAAATTAATTTCTTCCTGTAGAGAATAAAAAAATTTCAGAGAGCTTTAAAAATATACTAACAATTTTGGTACAAAATAAGAAGATTCTTCATCAATCCTATTGGAATCATACATTGTTTTCCCATTTTATCTGTTCCTTTAAAATCTTACCTTTTCCTCATATGACAATAAAATAGCGCTGAAAAGATTTGTAATAAGCTCAGTTCAATGGAAATGAAACAAATAAGTAATGAAAGGAAATATATTTGATTCAAAGATCAGAGCTATTTAAGATGAATTAAAACTCTTAAAATAATTTTTCCTGCATGATATCTTTATATGAAGACAATTTCTTATTGCCTTGTTTAAATTTATGAGCACAAATCTAAGAGTTACTCTTTACCTTTAACTTCAAATGGCTACTTGACTTCATACTACAGTTTGTTTATATTTTTGGTACTAGCGTCTCAATCCCAACGTTTATCCCTACGGGAAGGACGAGTCCATCGCAAACCGTACTTTCTTAGGTAGGGACGTTGAATCGAGAGGGGCAGCAGGGATAACGTTGTGTTTTAAATGTTGAGTTGTAGCTCAACACTTATCCCGGTTCAGATGAATCGTTATTTGCTGAGCACGAAGGAAAACGTTGTCGTTATTTTAGCATGTAATTATGGATATAGTTTACCCCTCTTTGAATATCTTTAAAAAACTGACTATTTCTTATACTTGGAAATGTTTTGCATTTCGTAAACGGATCATATATAATTTTTAGAAATGTATTAAATACAAAATGAAGATGAAGTAATATGGTATTGATATTTAAGTTTCCTAATTTGTAAATAAAACAAATCTTTATCATGTTGATTTTTTTTGACATTATATTACTTTTGTGTTTTATAATTTTAAGTAAATGCATGTTAAATTGTTGTAAGGATAATAAATTAAGGAATGAAATAACTTATTGAATTTAAGTAATCTGTTTTATGAGTAATAGACTTATAACCAAAATTTAATGACTAGGCCATCTTTATTATTTAAAAAAAATAAGTAAAAAAAACTTGTATATAAATTTAGAAACATAGTTTTATAAAGTGTTAACTGTGAAAACAACTTCATCTCAAAGTTTATTTCCTTCTCTAATCATAGTGTTAAAATAGATATGGTAAGTTAAGTAGGCATATATTGTAATATTCATTGTAAATCAAGACAAATCTTTATTCAATAAATAATTTTCTTATATGAATTCTCATTTTATTAATGTTTAATTGAGAATTACTTTGTTATATTACATTGTAAATATCAAAATTTTTTGTTACTACAAGTTATTCTCCTCTTGACAAATAAAACAAATTGAGTTTTATTACTTAATGGATAAATCTTGATATACGAGTCATAAAAACCATGATGAACCTTTTTAATGCATGAAATAAAACTAAATTTCAATTCATGTTTCATTGATAATTTAAATTCATTTATAACAAATTAATTACATTTAATTTATTACACAATTATAAATATGCTTAAAATATTTTCATTTGATGAAGTATTTTATTAGTTCAATTAGTATTACTTGAAAATAACATCTGTTAACAATTTAAAGTTGCAAAAAATGGTATTTTATAATATTTTTTTAATATAGAACTATTTCAATTTTCTTAAGACTAGTGCAAGATTGTATTCAGTTACATAAATGTATTAAGATATAATTCATACGAATGTTTCGGAGGATATAAGTTTTTTTAATACTGTTTATATTAAAATTAAGGTTAATTTTTTGAAAATTTAGATGCTGCAAAAATAATTTGAACTATAATATTTTTGGAAGTTATTGAAAAAAACACTATAATTTAATTACATTTTAAAAACCCCAGGATTGGTCCCCCAAAAACTTTCTTGCATAATCTGTAATAAAGTTGTTACCTATGAGAATGATTTGCATGGTATTTATGTACAATATAACTATTGTATGTAATTCAACATATACTATATTAAATTTTAACTTGTTATCTAGCATTACTATGGAATCTATTGTGTCTCCTCAGCAAGTTATTTAGAGATTAAATTGGTAAATAGATTTATTGAGATCCATTTTTTTTTTTTTTTTTCAAATTTTATATAATTGTACTATGCCTATAACCAACCTGTAGATGTAAACAATAAGCTGAGCAAGTTTCATAGCAACCAGATGAATGGCTGAGGAAGGCATAACAGACATGCAGACAAACATTCATTTTTATTTATATAGATAAAATATGAATAAATCTATTCATGGCAATATCTTTCAATTATTATTCAGAGACAGAAAATCCTATTTGCAGTATTTGGGAATGAAGTAATTGTGCCATCTTACTTTTGTAAATAATTACAATACATATTAATTTATTTGAATAATTTTGGTTGGTTTCATTATGAGAATCATAAAATAATAATAATAATGAATATATTCCTTATCATGAACAGGTTTTATATGATTTGTCAAAATTTTCCTCACCTAAATCTTAATGCTTCTCTTATTAAAATGATAGTGCAAGTTAACACATTCCTAAAGTTTTTACTACTTTGACAACAAAAGAGTGACAAAACGAAATTCTCATGTTAATGTTTATCAAACAGTATACAAAGATATCCTTACAAAATATGTAATCATGATAAAAATAAAAAATGACTTTGGCAAGTTCGTATGAATCACAAAGAAAAGAAAGCTAAATTTAGAAGAGCCTACAGAAGCAAACTGTTTTTTGAGATGCAATCTATTTAACAGACATAGGTCACAAATGGTGTAAAATGTTCAATATGTAATAAAATTAAATACAATATATATTTATTATGAAAACACGTGATCAAACAAAAAAAGATTAATAAATGACGAGGGAATACTATGCAATATTAAAACATATTGTTAATATTTTACTGCCTATTTTGTTAAGTATTTCATAATGTATATGTATTGATATTTGTCACATCAGGTAACCAGTTTGTTCAACAAGAATATTGGTTGTATTTGTTTTCAGTTAAATTGTTTAGATATAAGTTCATATGAATGAGTTTATCAAATAATTTAACTTTAAAATTATGAAATTAATATAATTGTCTAACTTAAATATTTTTACTCTGTGTATGGTGATTATAAACTTTTCAAATAGAGACTGTTGCGTGACATCATGGCACTGTTGAAAATGTAAATAGCCCTTTCATCTATCTTCTAAATTTGATTGTATTGTAGCTTCACTTTTTAAAATTTGTTTTATAAAATTGCTCAGATATTAAGTAAAATACTTCTTACTTGACTTTCAATAATAGGCGAAAATGATGCGATGAACTACATGATAAACTAATGAAAACGATTTGGATTTCTGGGTAGTAATGTAACTTATTATAGAGAGGAAAATATTATTAAAAATAAAAATAATTTTCTACAATTCAATAGATATAATTTAAAAAATCCAATGTAAAATTTGTTTTTTAGTGATCTTTTTGTTTATTATAGTAAAAAAACGGCAAATTTCATTTACAAAAACTAATTCAACTTTATTAGTAGTATATAAAAATATTTGCCCACTAAATTATTCAATTATTTCATTCATTGAAGCAAGTTATGTAAAGAGTGGATAAAAAAATGAGTCCATTTTTACCCTTGTAATGTGTTAATAAAAGTGCATTTCGTTATTTAGTCAAATGTTACAAACAATTTTTGTTTATATATTATAATTATGCTAAATAAACTAGTTAATCTGTAGAACTTTAGCTCTCAAAAATTGGGTGAACTTAAAGATAATTTAAAGATTGTGAATAGATATGTTACCGAAACTTTTTATTAAATACAGCATAAGAAATGAAATTTTTAAATGCAGATTTTTTCTTTAATATCTTGGATGCAATTCAGTTTCTACATTGGTATATTGCACTTAATTATTAAAAAATATAGCATTGCAGTTTTATTCGAGACAAATAACTTTGTAAAACCATAAAATATATTTCATCATTTGAAAAACTTAATTTGAGCTATTACACTTTAAGAAACAGAAAACCTAAACAAAACTTAGAAGAATATTATAAATATAGTATAGATATTATAATTCTATTATTTATTTTATCGTTTTTCAAAATATGTATAATAATGTTAGATGAACATTCTAGAAACAAAGTTACAGCAAATCTGAAAAGTCAAGGAACAAAGTAAATAGAATGAAAGTAATTTTATTTAAACTTGTTTTGAATATTTACTTACTAGCTCATTTTTGTGACTTAGTTAAGGAAATGATATATTGGTTTTCATTAGGTTTACTCTGAAATCATTAAGGAAATCGAAATATGAATGGCTGATAAGTATAGACAATATATTATCAGTTAACATAGGAAACATTGTGCATGCTCAGCTATAGGTATAGGAAAAAATTTTTTATTCACATATAATATAAGAATATTACAGTACTAAAGAATATTTACAGATTGGTATACCCATAACACTAAACTTAACTGAATGCCTGCAAAAAATTTCTTCAGTAAGTTATTAATGATTTAAAAAAAAAAAAAACACTCACAATCTGCAATTTACAAAATTATATATATAATTCTCATAATTTATAATAATAATAATGAAAAACAATTATGCCTGAACATTTGACCAAGTTAATCCAACAAACATATACACTGCATAATAGAAGACGCCTTGGATGTAGGATATTTTACTAAACTCTTATCAAAAATCGATTAATAAAAATAGCAAATTGTTAAGCTTGTAACTAAATTAAAATATTAACACAAAATTATTTTATGTCTATTGAATTGATATATTTTGCTCTTATTTACAGTGTAAAATTTTAATAAGAGGAATAAACATTATTAAGAAGGTTTTACAATAAATAAAGACACATATTGAATGTACAAACTACATATAAAATGTGTAAACTTTATTAAGAATAAGATGATATATAGCAGAAAAAGTATTACAACTGAAAAACATGGCTACCATAAATAAAACTTCAGAATAAAAAATCAATGAAATAAAAAAGCTATAAGAAGAAATTATTTACCTAAATAATTTAAATTATAGTATATCTTCTCAGAAATTATGTAATGAGCTGCTTTTTATCGTTAAATAATGTTCAAGATTCAACTTGCCAGTACTACACCTGATTTTGAATAAATTTTCGAACACTCGGTACATTCTAAAAGAGACCCCATGAACCTATGTGTGAATTATTATAAAATTTTACTTGATTTTTTAAAAATAGGAATGACCCATCAGAAAAAAAAATGGTCAGCTGTATCTTTAGGGACTGCAGAAAATGCGAAATATCAGAAAACATTCTAAATCCAAAAAAGTTTAGTTTAAATTTAGAATCAACAGCAACTCTTAAATCTAATGACATTATAGAAAATACTTCTGCAGAATTCTTTCAAAAAAAATTTTCAGTTCATTTGAACATACTGAAACAATGAGAAGTGTTAAGCTTAGGAATTATAAAAAATAGACGTACGCTGTTCTTGAAGGGTGAAGGCAAATATAACCATCGGCAGAATATTTTTTTTCTTCTGATAATAAAGACATTATATTCATACAATCACATAGTTTACAAAAAATACAATCATAATTTAAGAGGCACATGCTGTATTGAAAGCTATATGAATATGAAACAGAATTTATGTTAAATAATGATTCTATAAATATGATTAAATGGTATTTGTATTAAATATCCATTAAATAAGATGGAAGGTTACTGAAATATATGTTTTAAGCTAATATGTCGACAGCTCCTTCGGGAAACGTGACCATCCACAACAATACAAACACGCTGGGATAAGTGTTGAGCTACAACTCAACATTTAAAAGACAACGTTATCCCTGGCCCCTCTCGATTCCACGTCCCTACCTATGAAAAGTACGGTTTATGATGGATTCGCCCATCCCGTAGGGATCACGTTGAAATTGAGACGCTAGTATTTTTGGTAGAGACACTTTCTTCATGTGCCGATAGTTAGCGATTGGTTCTAATGGCACAGAGTTCACTTTCAGGCAGAATCTGTTGATCCGAGTCCACAATGTGAACGGCACAATCTGAATCAGACAAAACAGATCTAAGTATTGTACAATTTTATAGAGTAAATATCTGATGAA
This sequence comes from Argiope trifasciata, assembly GCA_026543055.1. Classification (NCBI taxonomy): domain Eukaryota; kingdom Metazoa; phylum Arthropoda; class Arachnida; order Araneae; family Araneidae; genus Argiope; species Argiope trifasciata. The sequence continues at coordinate 31,900 of JAPMOQ010051058.1, forward strand.
TTAATTTCTATAAGAAGTGTCCGAAAACGTAGAGTGTAGCGTCCTCTAAGTTTTCCTCTTCATCTTATTTTTTAATCCTTGTACATAAATAGCCCTCGTGTTGCTTTAAACGGGACGTTAATATAACTAAACTAAACTAATCCTTGTACATATTAATTTTTGTAAGATGGCAACATCGGTTGCCTAGCAACAGCGAACATTACTGTTTTGATAAATAAATAACAATAATAAATTTGTTGTGCTCTTCTTTTTTAGTCATCGTGTATCTAGTTTTGTTCGTTTAAAGAGTTAATAAACTTTTAACGTAAAATATTCACTTCAGAATTCGGCAAAATTGTATCGGTAACACTTCTAAGTTTTGTTGAAGTCTATAATTTTGTCAGAATGTCTAACAGGTTAGTAATATTACTACATAAATCGCCGAAATCTTCAAAATACTATAAATAATTTTTTTAATTCTAAAAAAAAAAAGAACCACAATATTTATACGTTTGACAGGTAAAATCCTATTTTAACCCACCTCTGGCGACTTTTTCAAAATCTCGCCAATTTTTCAAGATTTTGCCAAATCGAAAGTATTTGAATTAAAAGGTTAAGAAAAAAGTATTCTTACCTTTCGCCAAAAAATTCTTATTATTCGCCAAAGGTGGGTTAAAATAAGATCGACCCCGTTTGACTATAGGGAATCACATTCCTGTCTACATATAAATAGAGCTATATGTACGTATTTATTTAGATCTTTACTAAATACTGTATTGAAATTAAATTTTCTTTGACTTTTTAAAGAAAATAAGAATATATGATGAATTCTAGTAATGATACTCTTTGCAATAGAAGATTCTTTCTGTGAAGAAATCTGCTAAATTTAATTTTTTAAAGTCTTGTCAAGCCGAACATGAAATTCTCCAAACTATTCAGTCAGCTAATCAATTATCGAATATGAACCGTTCTGCGAATTCGAGTCTGCAATTTCAGAGTTTTGAATCACCATTAAAGTATAAAGCAATCTCCATGAGGCAGTAATAAATTGATTACTCCACTTATCAAATTTTGATATTTACCTGACAATCAAACTGAACCATTTTGCCGTCATAAATTGGAGTCTATGCAGTTATTATCCATTATGAATAGTCTTAAATGATACAAATTCATTTAAGGTAATAAAAACTATTTAAAAATAACAGAAGCTTCATATTAGGTAACAAGAAAGCATGAATTCATCAGTAAGAAGGGTAAATAACTGTCTTGCCAGTTTGATTTTTATTTTGACTATGAAGAGACACTAACTCTGTCCTATCAAATATTCATTACACTATTGTCAGTCATTATGTAATACCATGGAAAAGGAATTATCATGTTAAATGTATCGAATTGTCATTCGATATAATTAAAATTACCTTTCTAATGGTGTTCTGAGTGTTTATTTGTTTGTCAAAATAATAATTAAAAAAACATACTTCCCTTTTTAAAAAGAAATATTACCTTAAGAAATAATTGTGAATGATTTTATGTAGTATATTGAGAGGATAATAAATATGATCTGATTGTTAAAATTGTCAATTTTTTTCTTGTTATTGATATAATGATGTTCAGTGATTTGCATTAAATTATCTAGTTTAAAAATTGATATTACTGATCATCTTAAATATTCTAAAATAATTTTTTTTGTAAAAAAATTTTTAATGTCCATTTCTTTCTAAAATCTTTTTGTTGTTGTAATTAGGAAATGTTAAAGTTGTAGAAATGTTGTAGTAGGAAATATTAAATTGAATATTGTTAGTAATCAAAGTCCTAATTTATTTTCTAATATTAATTTTATTGAAAGAGTATATATATTGTTACGGATTTCCTATATTAATCCTAAAAATCCGTCGGGTTCTTTTTTTTTACCTCGTATGTATATAGTGGTTGTGTATGGTGTTAGAGATGATGAAGAGCACACAGAATGATCATTCCTTTAGTGGAGACACAACACAGACGTTTATTTACAGGACGAGACGAACACACAACAGCACACAATAACAACAGTAACTCACAAGTAGTAACAATATCTGCAGTACTAGCTATAGTACTCGACGCTGCTTCCTCAATAGACTACAAGGCACACAGCTCAATTCAGCACTTGCTTGGCTTCTCCGCTTCTTGTTCTCTCCTCTGGAAACGATGGCCCTTATATAGTCTCAAGAGGCGTGGCTAGAAATGTCTCGACCAATCAGGGCGCGTCTGGACATATCTCGGTTCCTGATGGACGAATCGGGAAAATTCTCGATGTTTCGGGTACTTTCCGTTTTGTCGCCAAATGGTCGCCAAGTTTGTCACCAAGCTCTGGGATCATTTCTAAGAGCATCCACAGCATCCAGTAAAGAATACTGTAAAACATTCTTTCCAGTGAAGGAACCAATCATGCTGGGAAGCAGCATCACAGATACGTAACATTCGTAACAATATATATATATATATATTTGGGTAAAAATGTGCTTTGGGTTCCCTGCTTGGCCTATTTTCAAAAAGTCGCCAATTGGCGCGTTTTTACGCGTTGTCTTGCTTTAAACGGGACGTTAATGTAACTGAACTGAATTGAAAGCGAAGTTGAATGCACAGAGAGACCCTAAGCAAAAACGCGCCAGTTGGCGACTTTTTGAAAATAACCAAGCAGGGGACCCAAAGCACAGATTAACCTATATTTGCTTCTTTTTTTCTTTTTTTAAATATTTTTATTTGACTTACTTTCTTAGTGAAGAGGGTTGGAATGTGATTAGCTTTGTTTTGTCAGAATGCATCCAGTTAGGATGTGCAAGAAGAGCATGTATTGTCTTATCACAAAGTAATATATCATGTTGCACTTTCATATTTGATTCTGTGGGTCAGAACAATGTTTTGAATTTCTCCATTAAGTATCTTTTGCTAAATAACAAGAATAGTATGAGATTAACTCTTGACAAAGAAAAGGTCAGTTCATAATTTTAATTGGTTTTTTGACAATACTAATTTAAGGATCAGTAAGATTTATGTTTAAAATTTTGAAACAATAAATTGGATAGATTTGTTATATTAATACATCTGTTTCTTTTTCCTGGTGAAAAATTATTTTATTTGAATATAATATAAATATTTTCTGACTTTTTTCCTGTTATCAGGGCAATTAATCATTATTAGTAATAGACAGTTAATTTCTATCATTAGGACTATAATTAAGCCTCTTAATAACTATCTTGGTCAGGTTACTGTTTATTAAGAATACTGATTATGCTAAATTGCAGATAAAACCCTTATGTATTGCTTGATATTCATGATTTGCAGCAAAGCATTTTTATAGCATCAAATTTAGTCTAGCAATTAAATTTATGTTATTTTAATTGCCTGTGTTTATTTATGTTTATCATATACATAATAAATGATATTATAAAATATTACATATATTATTAATCAATTTTTTTAATCAATTTTTAATCAATTATTTTTAATTTAACTGATATAGTGTCAGACAGGTTTAATATTTTACATGAACCTCCCTAATGGACAGACATAGAATTGTACATTGGTATTAAAACTGTTACTGTCTACTCCATTTCACACTTAAAATTATATTACTTTTCATAATCCTGTAATTTCAATTCCTTATACCTCATTTAAAATTCACTGCTGGTAAAATTAGAAAAATTGAAAAAATGTGATATATTTCCATTGTAACATGCAAGCCTCTCTGACAATATATTAATTGAATTTTTAAAAAATCCTGTTACTTTTCCATTATACCTGCGCAAATCTCGCCAAGCAGACTTTTTGGCGACATCACACAGTTGCCAATTTTGCGCAGGCGACAAAATCACGCGTCTTTCTTTTAAAATACACTGAAGTGACAAAAGTCATGGGATAGCAATATGCAAATATACAGATGGCAGTAGTATCGCAGCGAAAAATTATAAATGCGCAGTTCGTTTTCCAGAGCTTTCATTTGTGTTCAAGTTATCCCTGTGAACAGGTTTTTCGTGATTTATGGCGGCACGACGAGAATTAACAGACTTTGAACGTGGAATGTTAGTTGGAGCTAGACGCATGGGTCATTCCAATGCGGATATCGTTAGTGAATTCAACATTCCGAGATCCACAGTATCAAGAGTGTGCCGAGAGTATGAAATTTCAGGCATCACATCCCATCATGGACAGCGCAGTGGACGACCACCTGCACTTAACGACTGAGACCGCCGACGTCTGTGTAGAATGGTCAATGTTAATAGACACGCAACACTTCGTCAAATAACTGCAGGAATCAATGTGGAACGTACGAGGGACGTGTCCGGTTGGACTGTACGGCGAAATTTGTCTTCCTTGGGCAATGACAGCAGAAGACCGACTCGAGTGCCTTTACTGACAGCACGACATCGCCTGCAGCGACTCTCCTGGGCTCGTGAGCATATCGACTGGTCCCTAGACCAGTGGAAAACCGTGGCGTGGTCAGATGAGTCACGATTTCAGTTGTTACTAGCTGATGATAAAGTTCAGGTGTGGCGCAGACCCCACGAAGCCATGGACCCAAACTGTCAGCAAGGCACTGTTCAAGCTGGTGGTGGCTGCATAATGATGTGAGCTATTTTTACATGGCATGGACTCGGTCCTCTGGTGCAACTGAACCGATCATTGACTGGAAATGGTTATGTTCAGCTGCTTGCAGATCACTTGCAGCCATTCAATGACTTCACGTACCCACACAACGATTGGATTTTTATGGATGAGAATGCGCCATGTCACCGAGCCAGAACTGTTCGCGATTGGTTTGAAGAACATTCCAGACAATTCCAGCACATGATCTGGCCACCTAGATCGCCCGATATGAATCCCATCGAGCATTTATAGGACATCATCGAAAGGTCCGCTCGTGCCCAAACTCCTGCACCATCCACACTTTCACAATTATGGACGTCTATACAGACAGCATGGCTCAGTATTCCTGCAGGGAACTTCCAACGACTTGTGGACTCCATGACACGTTGAGTTGCACTTCGCCGGGCAAAAGGAGGACCGACACGATATTAACAGTCATCCCATGACTTTTGTCACTTCAGTGTATATCTGCAAAAGGTTACTGGTGGCTATATTCCGTTTGGCGTTGGTTGCATTATTGGCGATTTTTTATTGGCGGTATAATGGAAACGTACTAAAATCTTTTATCATATCAGATACGTTAATATCTTAGAAACTTATGTTAATGTAGTTGCTAAAAAATTATACTGCTGAAATTGTTGTAATAGAATAATATTATTAAAAAGGTAATTTTAAAAAATTTTCTTATGAAGATTAGTAACTTTTATTATAATCAATTTTGTTTGATCATGAGTCCGTTCATTTACGTACACGTGAATGTTACTACCCAAAATGCTAGCAGATATTGATCATAAAATTTGTTCTATGATATTAATAATCAGAATTTCATATATGTATGAAAATATAGATTTGTCATATGTCTGCTACTTCATGCTTATATGAATAGGAGGTAAAGCTTCGATATACAATTATGTGGCGCCTTGCGAGGTTGGCAATTTTTCGGTGGCGTTTTTTCTGTGATTAGACTATTGCTGCCGTTCGCACCATATTTGGCAATTTCCCTAAAATTTGACGAAAGTGATTGTATATAAAAGCTGCTTCGAACAAAATAATCAAAAATGCAATTATGTGGATTTAATATAAGAACTTGGAAACACAAATCCCTCTGGGAGTGCATAGTTATATCATTTACCAAAGATGTCAAGAAATTTCATGAAAATATTAAATTTTTTATGAACTATAAATTTTATTTCAGATCATATAGAGCCTAACTCAACAGTAAGGTTAAATAGAAAGATTTAATTCCAGATTCAGAATATGCATTGGGTAGTTTCAGTTTCATTTAATATTTGGGCATTAATAAAATTACCAAAACGAACTTTTGTATAAATTTACGTCAACTAAATTATAATTTTCTTTAGATTTCTGAATTAATTTCTGTAGTGACATTCATATTTTATGTCCCTAGTGATCATGAGTAAATGACTTTTAAACCTCCTGCATTTGAGTACTATTCAATGTATCTAATGAAAAAGAACAGCAGCAAATATTTTCTTAATTTCTAATTTTTTAAAAAAAATTTAGTGTGATTATTATAAAATTGTTACATTGTTTTATTATATATTTTAAATTTAAATGTAATGATTAAATCACTCTTTGCTTATTTTAATTTATAAGATCATTTTCTGCATTTTTAGTAGAAGTTTTTGTTAATTCAAATTTTTGGATAAATTAAGTTGTTAGACAGAATTGGATTAAACCAGATCTGCTCTTTTCATTATTATGGTTACAAACATATGATTTGTTTAAATAGATCTGTTAATATATATCATTACAAATTATAATTGGATATTTGACAAAAAAAAAAAAAAAAAGAATGATCAAATAATGGGTGTATTATCTTTATCATTCAAATTTTATAGATATAAGGAATAAAAACTCAAACTGAATTTTTAAATATTTTTTATTATTAAGATCATTAATTTTTGGTTTTATAACAAATTTATTTATTTGAAATACTATGATTTAGCTTTTTTCTACTAAGTCGTTTAAATAACAATAAACTTTAATTTAAATCTGGAAAAAATTTATTTCGATAAATCATGCATTTCATGTCCATTACTTATATTTCTCTTTTTATAATGGAATTCCTAGTGGGTGTTATTAATGGAATGTATTTACTTGTGATGAAATGCTCACTCTCATATATGTTCACATCACTTCAAGGTGTGATAAAATTCTTATCACATCACTTCTTGATGTGACAAGTTTTGAAATTTTATACGTTTGTTTCCTTTAAACTTGTAAATTTTTGGTTTCCTTTCCCTCTCTCTGCAGAATCGATATTTCAATTTACTTATAATTTCATTCCATTTTAATGATACCAATTGAGTGTCAATTTGACAAAAAAAATCATTTTAAAATATCTTTAATCATATAATAATTATTAAGAAAGAAGTAAATATTTTTTTAAGTCTCCTTTGATCACTTAACAAACATGCTTTTTTAAAGAAAGTTGTTTATTCTAGATAAAAATTTATTGGGAATGACAAACTTTTGAAAATTATTCCCATTGAATACGGCATTTCTAAAATTATGTGTTTCTAATTTCTATGTTGTCATCTGAAGAAATTTCTGCATATAATGTTTAATCATAGAAACACAAAATTGTACTTGTATATAAATGTAAAACCCACATGTAGTACAATGAAAAATGCCATTTGTATTTACATTTGTTTTTTATGGAATGCTACTGAAATTTATTATTTCATTCTTTATACAACGTTATAGATTTTGAAAGAATTTAATCATAGTATTGTCTACATTTGTAATTTAAATATCAAATTTAAACAGTTACATAAAAAATCGCCAAATTCATAAGGAACCTCCTTTATCTTTACTAATAATGAAAATGTTTGTGTTAGTGTACTATATGGATCAGATAATTTTACATACAGTTATTGGCATATTTGTATTGTGGAAAACAGAATGTACACCTAAAAGTAAATTCATTTTGCTGTTGTTGAGATTTTAGTTAAAATTTTGCACTTTTCTGCTACAATTTCTAAAAATATTGCCATAGAAAAATAACTTTTACAGCATTTTAAAATTCAAAAAAATATCTTTTCAACATTTCCTAATTTTTTGCCATGTTAATTTTTCTTTCTATTTTGAATGATTTTTTTAAAACATATTTTGTTGTTAAAATTCAGTTCCTATTAGTGCAATATTTCATTGTGCCTTTTTTTCCATTATACTGATCAAGATATGAAGAAATGGCTTATTTTTCATGCTGAGTAGGTTTCAATATAAAATATCTTTTATATATATTCACATTTTGTTGAACTTAAAATTAAAGTTCAAACTCGGGCAATGATGAAATTTTTTTTTTACAAGCTTCCAGTTTAAAATACTTCTTTTCCTATGATATAATTTGATATAGATAGAAAATTAGAGATATGTAAAGCACAATGAACAAAACTGTATAAGGCTTTTGAAATAATTTAAATTATATGCATTTAAAAATATTTTGCTTAGGAAAAATAATTGAAATTTTTATCAGAAATTCATCCTAATGAATGTACTGATTGCCAAAGGTGGTCAGTTTAAAATACTGATAATCAGATAGCAATTCATGTGAATTAAATGGAGATACTTAGAACATTATTTTTTATAAGTTCATATTGTTTTAAAATATTTTTTAGATGATTTTCTAATCTATCTTTTTTAAAAAAATATTTCTCTTGTAAATGGAAAAAATTGCAGTTCTCCTTTCTTTATTGAGCATGTTAGGAGTCTTTGAACATAAAATGTAAACATCGTGGTTTAAAATTCAACCACTTCATTAAAGCCTTTTCTTCGCATGTTTCTAAAAAAGAAAAAAAAAAAAGAAAAAAGAGAGAGAGAGAGAGAGAGAAACAATAATATATTATCCTTAAATGGCATGTGCAGTCTTCTTATTGATTTTTATATTTCATATATTTATTTAAATTATGACATAACATCAGTTTGATATATATTCCGCTCAAAACTATATCTGAGAATATATTTAAATTTTTATATGCTCTATTATAATAGTGAACAATGACATTTCAAGAACTTGTAGGTGCTACAATTCAAGGTTCAATAAATTGCATATAATTTAATAAATTATAACATTACGCAAAATAAGAATATGAGATTTTTATTAATTTTAAAATTTATTAATGAAAATGAAGTCAATAATATAAACATTAGTTTTACATACTTTTTACAGTGATTTGTAATACATTATATGAGGGAAATTTATTGGAAAAATAATTAAATTTTATGAGATTGGTTAGTATGAGAATTCCAGAATAATTTGTTGAGCATGAAAAGAGAAAAATCCAAACTTGAGAAATTATAGTGAGTGACAACAATGGAAAAACATTCTATTGTAGTCATTTGTTGTTTTATGGAAGGAATTGTATATTGTTAATTTTACAATCATGCAAGTTACAACTTTTTTTTTTGTAAGTGCATCTTATCACTACTATAATACATAAAAGAAAATTAAAAAAAAAAAAAATAATAAATAAAAAAAAACAGGAGAGGAAACAAACAGAAAGCATTAATTTGCACTTCCTCAATAATGCCCTTTTCACCATAAGAATTTTAAAATTTTTTTATTCATCAATATTTTTTCACTTATTTTTTAAAAAAAATATTAATTATTTTTTCATCTATTCAAAAATATTAATAATGTTTTCATCGATTTAAAAATATTAATTATGTTTTCATCTATTTAAAAAATATTTATTATGTTTTCACTTATTTAAAAAAATATTAATTATGTTTTCATTATTTTTCACAGATAATTTGCATTTAAACAGTTTTTAATTTAAGTTTTTCTCACAATGGAATTTTACATTTTAAAAATGAAAGGTAAGTAACAGTTGAAACATTTTGACATATAAGGTTTTTAGTATTTTTAAAAAAATTAAATGCAACAGATATTTTTTTATCAACAAATGGGAGGCGGGGGGAGAATAAAAAAGTTTTTTCCCTTTCTGCAAATACACATCTAAAATAAAAGTCAATCTCCTAAATTGTTAAATATATATCTTTGAAAAGTAATAATGAAACATACTTAAAAAAGTAAGTCTTCATCAAGAGTGAAAAAAATCCCCACACTTTATTAGATAAGTATGTAATGCTTTATACTTTAAAAACTACAGTAATTTATATATGTGTGAAGAGAGTACTTAAATAGTGTCAGAAATAATATAAAGAAGATGAATATTATTTTATAAATTATGTAGAATTACTACATAACAAAAAAACGGAATTCAAAATATTCAATACCCAACTTTGATTGTCGAGCAATTCCATCATCTGTTTAGTTACAGAAGAAATCTACTGTTTAGCAGTTCAAAAACATACTGAGCAAATAATAATAATAATAAAAATATTGGACATAATATACAGAAATGTATTTTTGCTATTTTTAGCCTAAATAATCTTAATTTTATACCCACCATGAAAAAAATCTATTTAAGCCTGCAAATAAATACCCTTGTAGAATTTTTCTATTAAATTGAGAATCAACTTTAAAATTTTCTATTTTACTTTAGAACAATTTGTGATAAACAAGTATTGAACGAATTAGCATAATTAATAGAGTTGCATAACACAAGAAACTTTTTGATAAATAAAATAAATTAATATGTCAGATTATCAGTATTTGTCATTCAAAGACACTTCTCCATTTGTAACTAGTTTTTCAATTATTTCCAAAGAAGCTACATTAGAATTTAAAAATTGGCAACCTTATAGTATTTAACTACATGCAAATATAAGTTTGATAAAACAATAAATCCAGACTATTTAGGAGAAGAAAAAAACAACTGAAAGCTTAAAAAAATTAATTACCAGCCTCAATATAAAAAATAAAGAGTAAAGAAAGCATTTAATATTTTATATAAGATATAAGAAATTTTAACACCTTATGCATAAAAAAATGTTATTTAAAACCAATTTCTGAGAATTATAACTGAATAAAAGTTTTTCTTAATTGATAAATGATTAATCACCTTAATTACAGGCTTTATATATCTCCCTTTCTTCCCACTAATTGTATGATTTGAAAAATTACAATCCAGAGACTAGCATGATATAGAAACCATATGTGCGATTGCTGTCGAATTACCTATAACCTGTACCATCCACCTTTCACCTCAAAAGTGCCCTAACTAAGCTTTTGCTGAACAGAATAGTTTGAAACAAGTCCAAGTATAAAGGATTAAAAGGATGTATTGTTCCTATATATTTTCAATAAATATATTATAAAAGTAGGAACTTTCTGGAATTGTATTTGTTATTCTCAATTTAATTGGATTGTTTATTTGTAAGAGGGTTTTTTTAAAATATTTTTTATGATGTTGCCGAGTTGGACAAAATCCTTTTGAAACATTTATTTCATTTAAGGAGCATGCAAGAATTTTTTTTTCTATCTGCTGAATAAGTAATAATAAAAATATTTTTAGTAAAAAAGACAAGGAAATATATATATATAAACCCTATACCTGATAATTTTCTTTTATTTCTCTATACTTCAATGGTGTGGAAATTGTTCAAATCTAAAAAAAACTTCTAACTGGCTTATAATAATTACATTACATTAAAACTATGATATTCTACCAATTCTAAATTTCATAAAAATAATGTCACCTACTAGATCTAAATTTAAAAGATTCGTACACACTATTGTCTCCCAATTTTGGGAAGCAATAACAAACTTCCAAAACAATTCTACCATTAGATTTAATTGAATTATTTATAGATAATTTTGTAACCAGACTACATAATTTTCTTTTTAATGAGTAAAATTTCAGCTATGTTTATAAAATTAATAAAACAACAAAAACAAAAATTTATAAATGAAATTATTTCATAAATGATTTTTAAAAATAAAAAGGCTTTTACCCGTAAATAAATTTTAATCTTCTCCCCTGCTTCCCCAAACATTTCAACACAATTTGGAACAGATATTTCATAAATATCTGCAAAGCAGCAGTAAACTAATCCAATCATTAATTAGGTTTCTATTTTTGGCAACTGACCATTTTTTCTTAAAAAAATATAATTTGGAGATATTGTATATTTTTAAAACTTAGATAAATATTATTATAATTCAAAAATTAGCTCTGATAGTTAAATTGTCATGAATGATGTACAGATAATTATATCACAACTTTGGATTTCAAAGTTTTATTCGCACACAAATGTTATAAGTTTGATAACAATGCATGCAAATTTAAGAGCAATATAAGTCAAGAAAAACCAATGCTAAAATTTTCATAAAATAAAAGTTTTATTAATAATCATAAAAAACAATAATACATTCTTAAAATAAGTAATAATTATTTAAGAAACATTTTAAAAATACCTACAGTACACTTCCAAGTATTCAGTTTAACGTGACAAAAGGGCAGACTTGGCAAAAAAAAAAAAAAAAAAAAACTATTCTTAGGAATTCTAACTTTATCTTCAATACTAGAAGACTTTTTATACACCAAAACTCACCAACATAATACAAATTTACTCACTTCTTATTGCATACTAAGCCCTCCACTTTTCTCTAACCACACAGAACGAGAAAGCTACTGCGGCTTAGTGAATTGTATGCTGGAAACATTTTGATTTAAATGAGAAAGCTCTGTAATTGTACTTTATATATTGCATCATATATTTCAAGTATCAAAGAAAAGGTAAGCTAAAGAAAATGAATTGTTCACAATTTAACATAAATTTTGTAATGTCCAACTTAAATACAGGGTACATACAAAAAAACATTAAGATATATCATTTGCCTAGTTCTTAAAAAAATTGACTTCTAACCATTTTATTTTTTATAGATAAAAGATTACATAAATATAATCTGGAACAGCATCAGCAATTGAGGTTCATTACACATTTATGAAACACTGAAAAAGCAAAATGCTGTTATTTTTCTATTACAACTTGTATTTCGCACCAAGCATGTAAAAGGATTGTAGTAGATGTTCAATTCCAATGCCTTGCCGTTCTCTTTTAATTTTTATAAAAGAAAACTAGACAAGATAGCAAGGAAATCAGATAGTCGCAAGCAGACACTCAAGAGTGTACTGTATTTTTTGATTACATCAAAAATTAATATACATTTAATAAGATATGAACGATGTGCAAGACACAAAAGAGTAGATGACAACTTTATAATTTGGTTTTGCATATTATTTGATTCATTTTAATAATATTGTTTCTAAACATATTTTTATACTTAAGCATAAGCACATAATCCCATTACATAAATAGGAAAAAAAAAAATCAATTACTTACTAAAAAGAGTGTGCAGAAATGTTTCAGGCATAACATGTCCATGGATCATAATACTAAAAGAACAAGATCTACTTACTAAAATGCATGCATACGGCCACTGAAACTGGATCATAACACAGAAAGATAATGTGAACTACTCACTTAAATGGATACAAACAATTGCTGCTAAAGTGGATACATTACCTAATAGATCCACAGACCAAAACAGTAAAAAAGAATGGGCATTATTCATTAAAATGGATCTATGGAACTAATGAACAGATCCACAATCATTACACTGAAAATAAACAAATAAAAAGAGCTAAAACTCTAGTTGTTAACTACTTAAAGTTAACATAACCCAGATAATGACCCCAAACGAACTGCTAACTATCAGTAAGCAATTAGCTACAAGAAAATGTTGCAAAATTCCGTAAAAAACACTGTATATGCAAGCATATTTAAAAATGACTTGAGAGTTAATATAAATTATTTTTTAAGTTAATATTTCATTAATGTATATAACAAACATGCAAGGACTTTTCCTTTACATTTATGAAATGTGTACCTTTTTCTTAATAATAAAAGTACATATTAAAAGCTTTAATTTCAAAATTACTATAACATATTATAGTTTATGTTTTGGGGATAGTAACTCAACAAAATTATATCAAACCTACACCAAGAAAAGCAATTTAAGAATGAATAATAAGCTGATATTAAAAAGGATATGGCCTAACTTTTTAAAAAAGTGTTCAGTTGTGTAATAATAACAAAAAATATTTTAAGTGAATAAAAATCAACTGCATGTAAATTTATAGATATTTCTGATAAAACAAAAGGAAAGGTTCACATTGAAGAACATCATCCAATGTCCGTTTGTAAATATATCTATCATCACATTCATACCATTTATTATTCCACAGCCGAATATATGTTGCATAATGTCCACCTTGTAAATTACCTTTATGAAATATAACTGCATACAACCGATATTCATTCAGAACTGGAGCAGAAGTAGCACGAGATACCTGGGCTTCATTAGAAGAATCACCAGTTGCCGTTTTTAAATAAGGTGACATATCTAAATACTCTTCAAATGTAAAAGCAGTCGACTTCTTCTGCATTTTTTTGTTTTTGGCTCGTACAGAAACATTTTCTAATTCCACATGGAAGCAGTTCATGCGGAAGCAAAGCACAGCTGGAAGTTTTTTAATATGATGGTATGAAAATGTTGTATTCATTTCTTTGCAGTTAGAGCATGTATAGTCAGATAATAAATGTGAGTGGAGATATTTTCTGTTCAAAACATTTAAGAGAGAATCATCTTTTCTATCCAAATCTATCAGGATATCCATAAAACAATCAATGGGTAAAGGTGAGGTATCACCGCATCTCTGGCATTCTTTCCAGCCTTGAATAATTCCATAAAACATTCTTTGAATCAGACACTTGCAATCTATCTCATCCTTCCTTGGGCAATTAGAATGCAAACCTGTCAAAACCTCTTGAAATAATTCATAACAGTCTTGTTGTTCCATTCCAAGAGGTTGATTACAAAACTTCTGCAATGCAAAAAAAAATCGTTCTGATGGATCATAAGGAATTGATATGCCAGAGTAAAACTCCTGGAACATATGAAACAATTCACATAAAAGACAAGACTCATGTAACACGCATAAGTGACTGTCACGAAAGAAAAATTCTATCAGTATAGGAGTGTGCATCAACACTTGAACAATACAATTGATATAACAACTATTTCCTATATTTACTATACCTCTTAAACCAAAATATGACTCTTCGGAGATTTTAACAACTTTATTTCTAAGGAGAGCTCTTTCTTTTGCATTAGGTTTAAAAGGCATGTAAGCTCGAGTGACTTTCATTCTTCTAGCTTCTAAATCGAATTCAGTAAGTGAAGCATCAAAGGGTTCATTATAGATATAATCATCACACAAGAAGCAAAATAAAGAGCCGTGGTTAAGGTTAATGGCAAAATGGTGTCGATATCTCGTTGCATGAGCTTTCATATGACTAACCTTTCCTTCCTCAGATTTAAAGCAACCAAAAAATGCGCATTCTAAACATGCATGTAATCTTCCTTTGGTTGATTTGCAGATACGACAAAATCCATCTTCCGCTTTTCTTCTAAACTTGTCATCTTCAGCTATACAAGCCACATAATGGCCCAGTATAACATTATAAGTTTTTAGAGCAAATGGAACATTTCTCAAATGAGGGCAGGTAAAATTACGGGGCATGATTGCCTCTAAACACACTTTATTGATTACTCTCTCTCTCCAGCAACTTATATTATACGAAATTCTTCTGAAATCGAGAACAGTGACAACACCTATAGCAAACAAAATGGTCGTCAATCACTGATCAGTTTTTCTAGTAAACACTGCGTGATATGGTATGCGTAGTAGAGGTGGGTCGTTCGCGAACGAACGGGTCGAAACGAACGGTTCATCTAAGTGAAAGACCTGAATCGGATCGCAATCTTCTGTTTAAGTCGTTCGTTCGAAAATGGCTGTGTGGACCTGGCTATTACCGTTCGCGAACGACTGTGTGGACCCGGCTATTCCAGTTCAATTACTGTGCGGACCCGGCTATTCCAGTTCAATTACTGTGTGGACCTGGCTATTCTCGTTCGCGACCGACTGTGTGGACCCGGCTATTCCAGTTCATTAACTGTGTGGACCTGGCTATTTTCGTTCGCGACCGACAATATGGAACTTGCTAATTTCATGCTTGAACCGCATAGAGATAAGAAGACAGATGTTTGTGGTTATGTCCGCAAAAGAATGTGAAAGCTGGGGGGGGGCATTATCACATAGGAAGACTGGTAGTTGACCTTGAGCTGATTACATGGTGTTTGGCTCTTTTATCACTACAAATTTTGGATACTCGTCTAGCAAAAAGGAAAGCTTCAGGGGAGGTAAAAGTGTTGAACTCGTAGAATCAGAAAGTGTGAGATTTTTTTCGAGGAGGGGGCGGCGGCATGCAATTTTTTTTATACTAGAGATTTCAGGGAGTTTTAATAGTAAAAGATTTATGAATCATTTACGACTTTGCTGATATGATACTAAATTTTACTTTTTGTTTTAATAATAATACTTTTTAAAAAATATTTCATAAATTATTTATGCTACAATTATTATCATAAAATGAATTACGTCGAATATTTTATTTTACTCTTCTTTTTTTTTCGTATGCTCTTTTATTCTTACCTTTAAAAATAAGAAATAAATTTTGCTTAAATGACGAGCATTGCTATCATAAGAAATTATTTATTTAAAAAAAAAATACTAATTATATCTTGTCTATTACTACACAAAGGAGAAGACGAACGAATTAGCATCTAAGGACAAATAATAAGGGTAATAATATTTAATATTTATCTTATTAAGCTACTACTTCTTTCAAATGAATCTCCTTATTTCAATGTTGTTTTATCTTCATTTATGAAAAGAAAATCTCTCGATTAGAGATTTTTTTTAAATATAGAACTCAGACATTAATTACACTGCTCTCGTAAATTGCAAAATGTCTTGTTTAATTTTTGATGCTGACCAAGAAAGAAAACGTTCATTAATTGTAATATAGGCTACAGATATAAAATAAATGTTTAAATAAAAAAGGAAAAAAATGGTTTCTCTCTTATACTGTACTATTTTAACTACATCATGATTGTGGGCTGAATATGCAGACACGGAATAAGTTTTGTCTGGCTCATTAAATAATGCAACATCACTATCTTCCTATCCAAACATCTAAAACCTATGTTTTTTTTTAACTTAGCCTTTATACAAGCAATTTGTTTTAATATTAAATGTTATAAAAATTTACATACAAAACTTTTAAATACGGTTCATCTTCAAAAAACTTGATTTCAGTGTCTCGGATATAAAAAAAAATTAAATTAAAAATAAATTATAATTAAATAATTAATTTTTGAAAAATTTTAATTAAATTTTATAAGCATAAATTCAAAGTTTGTCAGAGCTTTTGGTGTATCAGTGATAGTCAGTGACCGATAACAACAACAACAACAGTAAAAACACCCAAATTTATAGTTCAAATTTGAAAGCATGAAAAAAAAAACACTTGGAAATAATGTTTATAAATCTAAAAAATTCTTGATTTTAATTTGAATAAGCCCTAATGCACAGCTTTCAAAAATGGAATGAAAGTAAAAACTTAATTTCCCCTGAATAAAAAAAAATCCATTTTTTTTTCTTTAGACGTCTATTTGATTATCTGGACCGACTGTGCATACGGTATCAAATCCCTGTATGCAATATTCAAAATTCTCTAGATGATTGACTGACATTGAAACTATAACTAACAGTTTTGGCTCGTGGTTATTTCTTGAATTGAAGGGTGCTAATTTAAGAATTTGCTGCATTAAACTGCACAAAACCCCTTTTTGCATCTTTTTTAAAAATTAAATATATGTGCGTTTACTTCCCAGTCTTTTGAATTGTATTGAAGTACAACTTTTTCCTCTAATTAAATAAATTTTCAAAAAGTTTGAAGTACATTTTTCGGTAGTATTTTTAAAATTAATTCAGATATTGCATCTATACATACGCGCATTACGACAATATAGAAAAAAACTTTTGTTTATTTATTGTTTATTATTATTATTATAGGAATAAATGTAATAGTATAGCTCTTAAACAATAAAAATCCAATCAAATTTGTGCAAGTATAAAACAATAGGAATATCAATATTCCAAAAACTCATGGTCTAAGTGAATCCTGCTCTTTATTAAGTAGACAAGACTATTGGCATATATTCCAGGAAATAAAAGTAAATAAAATTTAAAAATAAAAGCTGAATAATTAAAATTATGACAAAATGCTAATTTATAATGTTACTTTAAAATTTATTGAAAAATGTTATAATGATGTAAAATCTCGAAAAACGAAATGCTTTTATACTTAGTAAACAGTGGTGAGCTTAGATTTTTAAAGAATTATTTAAACGTAATTGAAAACTCCATACTGTCAAAATAACCAATCTTATATTTCATAATAAAATATAAAATAAAAACTGACCTAAGAAACGCTTCTAAAAAAGCAATAAAAATCATTAAATAACTGTGTAATCTCAAGCAGTACAATAACTGTGAAATGATCAAAAGTACAAAGCCTGTGTCTTCATTCTGTGAGAGGGGAAGAGAATCATTAGTTATCATTCCCCCATTCTCTGTTTTGTGCATATCATCTTCTCGGAACGAACTACATATGGCTAAGTAACAGCGCATGCGTCAAAAAGTACAGGTAGAAGTTGCCTTCCTTTGACACTCAATACAACCGGAAATTTCCGGTTTGTCCCATGATGACGTAGTGAGTCGAAAGCAATGTATCAGTTCGTTCACGAACGAAAGAGTCTAGATCATTCGTTCGCGAACGAAAGAGCCTAACTCATTCGTTCGCGAACGAAAGAGCCTACTCATTCGTTCGCGAACGAAAGAGCCTACTCATTCGTTCGCGAACGAAAGAGCCTACTCATTCGTTCACGAACGAAAGAGCCTAACTCTTTCGTTCAAAAAGTCCTAATCGGTCGTTCGCGAACGACCTTGAACGAACGGGTCAAGTTGGTGAACGAACGACTTTGAACCGAATCTTTCAAATGAACGAGATTTCCCATCACTAATGCGTAGTAACACATTCGTTAAGACGCGTCTAGAGGCTGGAAAAAAATTTTGCTCAGAGGGAAAAAAAGGGGAAATTTTGAGCGGGGAAAATCTTCCGATTATTAGCTTATCCTCAATGGTCGAAATGGTTTTGTCCGTTTTACGGGAGTTGAAAGATTGTTTTTAACGCATTTCAAATTCATTTTTTAATAAATGCTATTATAGCGTGCATTTTAAAAGTATCTTTCAATCATTTACGAATGTAATTATTTTATGAAATATTGTTTAATATGTTTGTAAGAATTGCAAGCTGCACAGAATACAAATATTTTGAATCCTGTACAGCTCATCATACTTTTCTGTTTGTGAACCTGTTTTTATCATTTAAGAAGTTATAGGATTAGATGTTAATTCTAGATATTTATTTTTGTTAAGAAAATAACTTTTTATGAAATACTCGTATGTATTTTTTTTCAGATTATCAAGCATGTAAATTACATTTAGACAGTCTTACTTTATTTAACGGAAATATATTGCCTATATATTTTTATTAAGTGTACCCATGTTGACAATAAATCTAATACACACAACTATTTATAATTTAAAAAAGAAAAGCCTTTCATTGGCAATTAATTTAAAAATGCACAAAAGATTATCCCCAGTTGTGTAAATAAATTGCACATCAGGCAGGAGATTAAATGAATGCCTTGTATTTAGCTAGATAAAAATCTTGTATTTGATTTCTTAAGATTTTAAAATTTATATTTACTTATAAAATATTATAAAAGTTATTCCAGATTTTTATTTTTGTTGAAACCCAATACAAAGGCTTTTTATTACAGGATTTTTCCATGTAAAATTTTTAAAGAAAATAAATGCTTTATATTCAGTGGGAATGTATATTTAAAATTATGGATCTCTTTATTCTGTAATGGCTGGGACTTCGTGATATGCTGAAAAGAAGAGTTCTGCCAATATTTTTATGTATTCTGAAAGAAAATATTTATATTACACTTTGTATCTTTCATTATATCTGAAAATTTTTGAGATAAATCTTACTTCATTTTTTAAAGCATTATATTTAATGAATGTTAAAAATTTTCATCATTTTGTGCAATAAAAATTTTTTTTGTGTGATAAATCATGTTCTACTATTAAAATTTGATTTCA
>JAPMOQ010051059.1:0-76038 GCA_026543055.1 Argiope trifasciata
TGCGCATGAGTGTGGACTTAAGAAGGAAAGTTGGAGACTAAACTGTAAACATTTGATCGAAATATTTTGGTTCCGACTTTTAAATTAATCAAGAAATATGATCAACTATAGAAACTGAACTCAAAATAATAATAAAATAACAAAAGTAATAATTAATCGGTTTTCAGCTTTCGAGACTCGAACTGAGGACAAGCAAAAATAAAAAATAAAAATGAGTCCCTTGCTCTAACCACCAAGCCACCCACATCTGTCGATCATGGGCAGTTTGGACTTCTTAATACGTCATTTCCTGTTTCACAGGTCCCGGGAATCTGGTCCAAAACCCTAATGCTAAGAATATCAATGGATCTGCGCATGCGTGCGGACTTTTGAAGGAAAGTTGGAGACAAAACTGTAATCATTTGATCGAAATATTTTGGTTCCGACTTATAAATTAAAGACTAATTTTTTTCTATGCCCATTCATTATCCTAAATATATCAGGACATATTCAGAAAATATTTCATAATAAATTCATTTGAAAAATTAAGTCTTGTTTTTAAATAAAAACTAGAATTTACTTATATATTAGTAGATTAATTTATTCTATAGAATCGTACCGTCAACAAAATGTAAAATACCGGGTGGCCAGAAATAAAACACCCCTACTCTGACCTCCCTGGATATCGAACTACTCAGTGTAAAGGCTTGAAAATTTGTGGACATACTATTCAAAAAATGGGGAAACGGATTTCACGAAAAAAAAATTTAGTTCCAGAAATCACCGATAGGTGGCGCTGTACCACTGGACGTATGCTGAAAAGACACAAATACACGTTTTAAACACATTTTATTTGAAAGTACCAAGCATACATGAAACAAGGACGTTATCGATGCAGGGAATGCTGCTCAATATGGTTCCCTTCCTGAAGATGTAAAATGTGAAGTCTGTGGACAGCTTGTTCAACTGCGGATCGTAACTGGTCATCTGAGATGCTTCTCACATGCAGACTGATACTCTCTTTCAAATCTGCCAAGGTTATCAGACGTTCTCGATAAACAAGGTTTTTTAAGTGTCCCCAAAGCCAAAAATTACACGGATTAAGATCCGGTGAACGAGATGGCCAAGTTGTCGGAAACGCGCGACTGATTATTCTGTCAGTGGTGAAATGTTGGCGAAGAAACTGTTGCACAGGGAGTCCAATGTGTGGAGGTGCTCCATCTTGCATAAAAGTAATGGTGTCAAGGCATTGGCGCTGCTGCAAATGGGGTACAACAAATGTTTCGAGCATCCTTTTGTACCTGTTGGCCGTCACGGTACATGTCTCAAGGCCATTGGAAGTAACCTCTTCGAAAAAGAACGGTCCAAGGATGAATGTGGCTGTGAATCCACACCAGACTGTAACTTTCGGTGAGTGGAGTGGAATCTCTTGGAAGGTACGGGGGTTTGTCGTGTCCCATATGCGACAGTTATGGGTGTTCACTGTTCCACTGAGGTGGAAATGGGCCTCATCGCTCCACAGAATCTGCCACGGCCACGATGCATCCACTTCAACTGTAGCAAGAAATGTCAATGCAAAGGTCAGTCGCATCTCCCTGTCTGTGGCCAGCAATTGTTGATTAGGGCGGATTTTGTACGGGAAACAATGCACCATTTTTCTGAGTACGTTCCACACTGTGCTATAGGGAACACCCAAGTGTCGTGACACTGCACGTGCACTACTGCAGCCTAAAACATTATCCATTGACTGTTCAACAATACCGGTGGCAACATCTTCAACGACATCTGAACGAACCGGTTTGCGTCCTCGACCAGGCTGAACTCCAAGATGTCCAGTTTCCTCGAATCGAGCGATCATTCTCCTGAGAGCTTGTGGAAGCAATGGTCCCTTACGCAAATCCTTAAGTCGGCGAAACTCTCGAAGTGCTGCTGGAGCATTTCCTTTATTCTCGTAAAACAACTTCATAAGCAAAGCGCGTTCTGGCAGCGTGACAGCCATCACTAATAAGAATGACATTCCCCACCTTTTAACTTCTTTTATACCCAGAACATGGCTTCTAACCATGCTTTATGCAAATTTTTCTGGTTACAGTATGAAATTGCAGTTACAACGGGAGTTCTAGCTTCTTTACTATTTTTATGTTCCATAAGGGGCAGAAAAATTAAAAAGGAAGCATGGAAGCATTCCATTCCGCATAAACATTTTAATTTTTATTATTATTTGTGTCTTTTGATCATAGTTCCAGTTGTGCAGCGCCACCTATCGGTGATTTCAGGAACTAATTTTTTTTTTGTGAAATCCGTTTCCCCATATTTTGAATAGTATGTGTACAAAATTTTGAGCCTTTACACTGAGTAGTTCGATATCCATGGAGGTCAGAGTAGGGGTGTTTTATTTCTGGCCACCTTGTACATAGATCACGAAAGTGTAAACATAAAGCAATAAACAGAAGAACCACCAAACACATGTAAAAATTTTTAGGAATCCAATCACAGCGAAACTCACATTCTTTTTTCGATGATTTGACAATCTTCTCTGTAATTGTTGATTAATTGATTGCAATGAGTTGAGAATGGATTTTTTTGCAATAGAGGCCGTTATCTCCTAATTCCAAATGAGTTCATTTAATAAATGTTAAAAAGCTTCAGAGAGTGGAGAAGAATCTGGAGATGTAGCTTACTGGAAATAGCCTTTGAATGAAACGTTGAAGGAAGAACAAGAATGAAGATCAGTTTTAATTTTTGAAAAAAAGTGCGTCCTATGATTTGCGTATTTGGAATAAAACAAGGTGATTTGTTCAATGTTATTTTCGAGATTACAAACTTGGCATAGAGGTTCATTGTGAAGTCCAAATCTATTCAACAGCGCTAAAGTTATAACCATATGGGTTATAAGTCGTACAGTGATGATATCTTCTTTTCTATTTTTGAGCCATGGATAATGAGAAAACATTGTGGGGACATGGTCAGTATATTCTTAATATTTTCTATTTTGGGAAATGGGGTTCGTTTTTTGAAGTGAGAATTTCTAATAATGAAAAATTAAATCTTCTGGCTCTATCCATTCAAGCTGTGGATGCGACTCCGTGGCTACTTTTGTCCACGCCCTTTCATTCCAATAAATCTGTGAATGTCCAGGATACCATATCAAACATATTTTCTGATTTAATTTTACCCGTGAGGGAATTTTCGAAGCTAATCTATGAATGACTTTAAGAAATTTCATTGTAAGGTTTTTCAAAGCTTGAATAGCTGTCTATCACAAAAGCAGGTTTTTTTTCCTGTTACTGAAAGCTCAGCCAGAGCTTGGCAAATTGCCAAGGCTTTCTTTGTAAATATGGGATCGATAGGGTAAATTCTATAGATAAAAAATTGATTACAAGAGCTTCCCGAAGCAGAAGTAAAAGATTGAAATTTGGATGCATCCGTTGCGATAATAAAATGATCTTGAAATTGCGTGCATATAGTTTCTTGAAAGATATTCTTGATCATGTAACTATGCAGACCTTTATTTTGAAAGACTAATTTCGCAAAAATTGTTATGGGAGATCATGGGGTTTGACATAGGAATAATATGGTTCGTAGCAGCTTTCAGGTTTGCAAATAAATTTTCAAGTATAATTTCGTTTTTTTATAGTCTAATTTGATTCCAGGATTTGAAATGGGTAATGAAATGGTGAGATATTGGTAAATAGAAGAATGAGTATTGTTGGCAAGTTATCTGAGAAAAAATTGTATAGCCAATCTTCTGATTTTTTCAGATGGCATTTCCTGACCCGCGATTTTCATTAGGACAATATTTGATGTCCATTTAAGTAATCTCAAGTGCTAAAGTTTGTATTTGATTGCAGGCTTTGTATTGAGTTTCGGAGAATTTATTAATAATAGATTTGCTGCAATAAAATAGGCTTAAAATCTATGATTGGTTATATTTACGATATCCGCTTTTCTGGGGCCGTAAGTTTTATACGCTATAGATTTTAAAGCATTAATTTTACTACGTGCTTTAGCTCTTAAATCTTTTATTATCCCATTTTGGTTCATTTTGGAAAAATTGTTGCCTAAATATTTAGTATGCTGTTTCCAAGGGAGAGGGAAACCAGTAAATGTTATTCGAGGGGTCGATTGTAGTTTCTTTTTTGAAAAGGGAGCAAAGGAGCATTTCTCGGAAATGATTTCAAGTTTCCAATAATTGCACCATTAGTGGACCATCGCTTTTCTATCGTATTTTGGAGCCTCTTTGAAATATGATCCAATGATGAATGAGCACAAAAGATAAAAATATCATCGACTGAAATTGAGCATTGCACACCAACTTTGAGGGTTTCGAAGAAATCCGAAAGAAAAATAACAAAGAGAAGGGGAGATACAACACTACTTTGAGACAAACCTTTCTGAGAAGTTTTTAAAAACTTCTAGAAAGAGAATTTCTCCAACGAACTTGGAGAAACTCTCCAAGAAATCTCCTTTCTCTCAACGAACTTGGAAAGTTCGGTTTTGGAGAAAATTGTGTATGACCTTTGCAATATTGCCTTTGATACCAAACTGCAGGCACTTCAGTATAAGACCATCTATGTAAACCAAGTCATATGCACTTTTCAGAACTAAACTAATTCCGATAAAGTATTTCTTTAAATTATGGGCTTCTGTTATGGCTATGTGAATTTTATATACTGCATTCTGGTTGTCCCTGAGGGGAAGGAAAGCATTCACAAAAGAATGAATTTTTCTCAATTAATGAATGATAGGTAATAAGCTGAGTCAAAATTCTTTCAAAAGTTTGTGAGAGAATAGAGGTGAAAGTTATTGTCTATAAGAAGATATTTTTGTTTTGTCTTTATTAGGTTTAGAAACTGGGACAATGATTGAATGTTTCCATTCTTCCGGAATATAAGATGTTGTAAGAGGCTCTTGAAAGACGAATGTGATATTTGCTAGATCTGTTATGCTAAGATTTTTTAACCAATTTTCTGTAGTCTATCGACTAAGTGTGGAATTCCCTGCTTTTTTATAGCATATCTGTCTTTTTGTAGACGAATAGGGGTACTAAGGTAAAAAGTAGATTTTGCTATAATCGATTGGAATTGATTTAAACTTGAAACTTCTGTCAGCAAAAAAGCACACGATTGCTTTGCGGAGATGGATTTGCTACACCCTTTGATTGTACTCGTCGATTTCTGGATTATAAACCGTATTTAAAGTTGAAGTTAAAATAGAATTTTACTTGCTTGTGCTGCTGCTTAGGAGAAGGTCAGATATCTCTCACACTTTCAGACTGAAACCGTTTTCTGTAGTGTAAACATGGAATCATCAGACTCATGAAAATCTTTTGGACATCAATGAGCTTAAAGTCGACGTAAATATTAGCAGACATTTGTTAAGCTTTTGGACACAAGGCTTCAAAAAGTTGCCTTGATGTTTTATAAGTTATTGACTTGCTTTTCCTAAATAAATAAAATTTAGGTTGGAACGATTGTGAAATATCTTATTTCATGTTTATTAATAAATTATAAACTCAGCAGATTAATTTTTTATATTAATTAAATAAATATATGTCCATCTTAACTGTACACTGCGAAAAAATAGCAGTACCGCACATAAACTTTTATTTATTTATCTATTCATAATGCTTTTAAATAAAAGTTTCTTAAGTTAAAAAAATTTAAAAGATACTTTTTTTCATCTAATTTTTCCATCTGTTGAAACTGGGCACTAAAGGTATGATATTTATTTCTGTTATATTTTAATTTCGAATGTTTGTTGATAGATGTAGGACACTGTAGTGACAGACATTATTTGTTCTGTTGTAAACAAAAATTTCGATGCGTATCACTCTATTTTATACTAAGATATATCTATCATTATTTTCCTGTACTCTAAATATTTCAAGGAGCTTGTTTGCTTTAGTTAGTAATTCTTATAAATTACCATTTTAGATTATATCAAGTTACGCGTTCGATGTATTTGTGTTTTCGAATGATTCTGCTGTGTTAAGTTCTTTATTGAAAAATTTTACTAATGGCTGAAGTGAAAGCTTTAGAGCATCCCACATTAAAAGTTCCTTATGAAGTTTTAAATAAAAAATTTAGAACTGCTCAAAAAACTGTAGATCGTGAGGTGTCTCATGTTCAGAACGCTGCTTCCGATTTAGAAAAAGGTCTTCTCAAGAAATCTCCTACTGTAGGGGAAATAAATGTTTTACTAAATGGTGTTGTAGAAAAATTGAATATTCTGAAGCGCAAATTAGTAAGTAGCCAGTCAGAAGGGAGTGTTAGCGAGGAGCTTGAAGCTGCCCAAGTTTGCAAACGGAGATTGGATCATTTATTAGAGCATGCGAGTTCTTCAGAAACGGTCGTTGCTCAGTGGAAAAAAAAGAGATTGGATCGTATGCTTGTCGATCACTTTCTGCGATGTGGCTACTACAACACAGCTTTGAAATTAGCCAAGCACTCCAATATTGAGGATTTGACCAACATCAATTTATTTCTCATTTCCAAGGATGTTGAAGAATCTTTGCTTCGTCATGAAACAGCCAATTGTTTGAACTGGTGCTATGACAACAAATCAAAACTTAGAAAATTAAAAAGTTCTTTGGAGTTCAATTTACGGCAGCAAGAATTCATTGAACTGATTCGTCAAGATCTTCGAATTGAAGCCATAAAGCATGCCAGAAAATATTTTGCTAGTGTTGAAGAAGATCAGATGAAAGAAGTGCAGCATGTTATGGGATTATTAGCTTTTCCCCTTTGTACTCAAGTCCATCCTTATAAGGAATACTTTGATGAAGATCGTTGGAATAAGCTCGTTTTGCAGTTCAGACATGATAATTTCAAGCTGTATCAGCTGAGTAATATATCTGTGTTTTCAGTATCTCTTCAGGCAGGTTTATCAGCATTAAAAACTCCAATTTGCTATAAATCTGAAGGAGAACGTAATCCAGATTGTCCTGTATGTAGTCCAGCTTTGAATAAGTTGGCTCAGTCCTTACCTTATTCTCATTGTTCTCAGTCACGGCTAGTCTGCTATATATCAGGGGAGCCACTTAATGAACACAACCACCCTCTGATGTTGCCAAATGGATATGTGTATGGTGAACAATCACTGAAACAAATGGCTGCGGAGAATGGAGGCAAAGTTACTTGTCCTCGTACAAAAGAAGTCTTCGACTTTAAAGATGCTGAGAAAATATTTGTCATGTGATTGAAATTGCCTATCTTTTATATGCTGTTGTTATATGTTCTATAGTTTTACTTATTTTTTCCTCTTGTTATGTATTAGTGCATTGCTCTCATTGTATGTAAAAGAAAAAATATTTTAAGAATATTTTGTTCTACTATTTTCAATAGGTTGATCATACAAGTTAAATAAAATATACATATAAATAACTGTATGAATTTTTCCATGATGAGCTTTCTATTTCTACTGAACTAGAAACTCAATAGTCTTTTTTGGTTGAATTTTTCATAGATTGAAATATTTTTAAATATTCTGATAATTAATTTCTTTAGGCTAATTTAATTTCTTTGAACTAAGAATACAAAGTATTGATACAGTGTGATATACAAGTCACAAAGTATTGATGAAGTAATTGTCTGTCAGTGACAAGCTCTTAATTTCTGTAAAACAGATTATATAATATTCAGAAAAAATTCATGATATTTTGGATGATTAATTTAAATGTAATCAACAATTAATATTAAATATCTATATGTATATTTAATTTATTTAATATATCTAGGGCCAATCAGTGTAACAGAAATGAATTAGCAGACTTTGTCGCTTTTCTTTTATTGAAAAGAATCATGTGATGAAAATAAGCATGTAATATATATGAGTGCATAATCAGGATTTGAAAGGCTTACTAAACATTGACTTACATCTCAAACTAATTTATTGATCAGTTACATCTACTTTCATAATTACTCTGAAATTATCCTTATTACCTTAAAAACAGTCGGATAATTGAGGTCCTGTTTGGTTTCTTATCATTGTAATAAACTAGTTTAATGAGAATAATTGAAATGATAAGTGTCTATTATTTATTGCTTTTGACTTTAAAATAAAGTCTGTTTTCAAATATCCCCAAATTCTATTTTTTTAAGAAAAGTATATTTTGTTTCTGAAAATATAAAATATTTCTGTTTGAATATTACATATAAACTATCACCCTTCTCTGATGTTTATTCTATTTTTCAAAAATCAACATCTATAATAAAATAAGATTATATAGTTCTTATCTGACTTTCAGAAATTGCAAATTATTATTAATCACAAAACAAATTTTATTTAACACTTTTAAGGCCTGTAATTAACACTTTTAAGGCCTGTAATATTCTAACGCCCAATGGCAACTTTCTTAGTTCCTCAACTTATTAATGATAGATATCCATTTCTTTTACTTTCAACATAATTAGTCCAAACACACTAATTTAATATGGATGATTTACGATAAGTTACTTT
Organism: Argiope trifasciata; assembly: GCA_026543055.1. NCBI lineage: Eukaryota > Metazoa > Arthropoda > Arachnida > Araneae > Araneidae > Argiope > Argiope trifasciata. The sequence goes on from JAPMOQ010051059.1 coordinate 8,440, forward strand.
TATAACTTGTGCTTCTTTTTTCAAAAGAATAAAAAAACAGCATCACATCATTATTAACAACATCTTTATTTGTGAGGGGTGTATACCTTGTAGATTCATCAAAATTGTTAATTTGACATACAATTATAAACATTAAAGATAGAAGATTCTTTTACTGTCTGATTTTATACCATTTATCTAATATAATACAATTCCAATTGTGTGAAGAATGTTGGTTTTTATTACATTAAAAACATGTTTCTAACTACCATATGGCAAACATTGTTAAGGGTTATACATAACATTAAACTGGCTCTAGGAAGAAAATCTAAAAATAAAATTTGAATTTTACTCGGAATATTATATCCATGGAAATATATAGTTTAGCAAGTAATAAAAGATTTTTGGAATTGGCTATTATTAAAGCAAACCAGCATTGAAAAGCAATTAAAAAAAAATGGGAAATTTTTTTTTTTATCTTTTAAAATAAGTTTTACTTTACTCACTATTGTATGCTGTAGTTGCAATTCAAGTTCCTTATTTTCAATTACCTTTCCTGATTTTAATTTTTCACTTTTAAGGGTAAACATCTAATCCAAGCATTTTAAGATTTATTTGAAGCAAATGCTTTTTGAAAGCTATTAGGATTTAAGTAGTTCTTATATTGTGCTATATCTTAAAATTTGGCTATATATATTTTAAAAATTGTAATACAATTTTTTTCTAACTCCTTAAATTTCTTCTTAACTTCATGTTAAAATATTATCTAGTATAATTCAAATTAATTGCTGCAAATTTGATATAAAAAGTTTAAATTGTTTTTATTTTTGGATTATTTAGGTAATTAAATATACTAATGCTTTGTATAAAAAATAAGGATCAGAATAATTTTTAAGGGTCCAAATTGTTTTGAGAATTATGATTCTGTAAAAAGTATTCAATAATAATAAAAAAAGCAGCTTTTCTTAACTTTTCTACATAAGAAGTTGTCCCAGAGAACTTCACCAGTAATGTCTGGAATATATGAAGCCATTCATTGCACAGATATCAACACCACCAACAAAAAAAGTGAGAGAGAAAGATTGCATCTGTAATTTTCTAATTTATTATCACATCTTCACAAATTTTGTCACTGGAAATGACGTGAAGGGACAAATTTATTGAGAGAATCAACCGAGTGTTTACATTTTCATGATTCCCACTTTTTGAAAACGAAAATATGATAGAATTTGATGAAAATTTAAATATTTATTTTTGTTGTCCTTCATTAATTTTTACTTTTCTAACAAATATTTGTCAATATTTACACTAAAATAACTTAATATATAAAAAAATACTTGCTTTAGGTATGTTGATTTCAAATAAATAAATTTCTATTTCTAACTTAAAAGATTTCAGCAGATGTTGTCTATTTGAATATAATAAAAGAATTATCTATTTTTGATTTGCAGATATATTTACAAACAGATATATTACTTTTTAGATGTATGTAATTCAATCAAGTTTTTTAATATTCTGTTGATTTTAAATGCAAAGTATCTTCCTAAAGTAACAGTGACAGTTATAAGATAATTTTTAATATACTTATAAATTAAGCTTAAAAATCATGCACACAACAGAACCTCAAATATATATCTTCGGCAATAGATTCTTAACCTTATTTAATTTTATAACAAACACCTTTTATAGCATTTATCCAATTAATAGATATAATTGCCACTAAAAAATTCCTTTATTTAGATTTAGATTGAACCCAGATTTGTTTAAGGAAGTATTCGAGTGTTGCCTCATTTTTTTAAAAATACATGAATTTATTATTCCTGTACGAGTTTTTATAAGTTTACATTTTATTATTCCTTTCAAGAATTTTCCCATGTGTCTATAATAATAAAGCACAAAACATAAATTCAAGATTGAAGTCTATTTAAATGACAATACTATTTTTTTTCATTTTTTTAAAGCTTTGAAAAATTAATTTAATGTTACATTTTAAAATACTGTTTACTATTTTTATTGCTAATATAGATCATTACTATCTTCATATTGTTTTACTTAGTAGTTAAAGGAATGAAAGGTCACCCAAGCATATGAATAATTTTATTAACCAAGCTTCTAATTAAAATTAGATTTCTTAGTAATTTATTTCATTGTAAGATGAAGCTCTGTTAACAACTAAATGTTACTGAGATTTGAAACGTGATTGTTCCATGGGGAAAAAAACCCTTCAAACTCAATATGATCAGTAACTATCATTCTGTTTATATGTTAGCAATGCTTATAAGTAAAAATACAAGTCAAGTTGTAAGCATATGTAAAAACAGCAACGCAGAATGGAAATTAACAGTAGGGCAGTGAAGTTAACTTTTATATGATGACAAATGTAACTTCATGATATCTGAAGTAATAAAAGCAATAACCTTCTTGCAGATCTGGCACTGGTATTCATAATCATAAGTCCCAGCAAGTTCTTGAATAAACTTAAAAGATATTGGTAACAATGTTTTCAATGCTATGACAGAATTACGATACGAAAACTTTACCACAGCCATATATCTATACTTGTGATAGCATATATTGTATGTTGTTTTTAATTTGTGATACAAAGCTTAACAACTCGTGAATGGAAGTCAATTTTTTTGCTGCTTTAATGAACACATGAATAGCTAATAGAAGGGGGGGGGAGTCTCTAAAATAATAACATTTTCTAAAACGCGACCGTTTTCGGTCTTTAAATGTCCACCTACTTTCAAAGCTAGTTCGATGCTCATTTTGAAAGAACTTTCGATTTTGATAGAATTTCCATGACAATCGAGAATCAGTAGTTCTAATACTTTTTGATCTTATACACCCTTTTCTAACAGTGGAATATATATTGTTTGAAGGAATATATGTTGTCTGTTTTACTTTTTATTCCATATGCCTTTTTTTAGTACGCACATTTATATATTTTTAAAATTCTCGAGTTTTTTTTAAAGAAAATCTCTTTTTCAGATTCATAACATATTTTCCAATTAAATTATTTCATCTTGTTTTTAATATAATTTCTAATGGCAAAACTGTTCACCCAACATTTAATAGCTATTTTAGCTTTGTTAACTTGATTGATTACTTTATGCTGATCGATTGAGCTTGACTGAAATTGTGATTTGATCGTATCTTTGTAATCATTGAGCATCTTATTGCTTTAGGACTGCTTTATATTCAATGAAGCGATTGCCTTTATATAATTTGGTGGTTTCGATTGTGACATTCTGTTGCAATTTCATTCATTGAATCAAAATTATGTCGCAGCTGATGAGCTTGTTTGGTCCAAATTGTTCTTCAAGGAGTTGATCGAAAAGGATGAACACACACTCATATTCTATTTGTTGATTAGCAGAATGCTATAAAATTTACCCAGAACTTCTAGCATCGCGTGTATGTGTGTTTTGAAGGAGTTGAACGAGGTGTTCTGAAAATAGCAGTTTATTCCACCTACAGAACAAACTGCTGTTGTTTTAACTAAACCCTTCACAAGTAACCTGCTAATGAACTGGTGCGATGGACTGACCAGAAGTTTAGATTAAAATTAACTTACCGTTATCATTTGGGTTTGCTAAAATAGTTTTTATTCATTTATTACACTGTTTGATATGGTTTTATTGTGCATATTTTTGACTAATCTTTTTTTAATGTGTTAAAACTGGCTTTGTTACCAGAAAATTGTGTTGAATTTGGACGATATTTTATTATGTTTAGGGATTTTCCCCTTTTGGTTTCTGCGAATGCCTTCTTTCCCCCTACCAATATGTTAAGTAGCTTATAATGATCTCTGCCATATTACTATAATCTTTTATTTTAATTTACTTATAATAGAAATTTAATTTAATTGCCCTTGTATCTGAAAACTTGTAAAATTTATTACTAATAAATTACTTAGAATATCAGAAATTCTGCCTCTGATTGTCGCCGAAGTCTAATAAAAAAAATAACTCCAATATATGTAAGAATATGAATTTCATCATTTTTCCTTAAGATGATTCGTCACAGCTTTTCCGAAAAGTAAGTCTAGGACGAGTTAACAGTGAAGTTAACTCGTCCTATGCTATTACAGACTTACAGATCCAGCTTTACTATTAGCCATAACACAAGAGCTCCTATCGATCACAAATAGTTAGTGCTTTGGTTTTCAGCTGATGGTCAATAGCTCATACGTCCGTTGAGAATATAAAAGTACTAATAATGAAAAAGACATTGCATGGAAATTTTTAAAGCTAAAGTTAACATTTATTATTCCCAACTCGTGAAAAGTGTTGGCGGTGACGCATCTGAAAACAATGCGTATTTTACGGTACATTTTAGCTTGCCAGTCAAAAATAATGCCTAGCAAGAACTGGTTCTTCCACGATATCCCTAGTTTTCATTTAGAAATTTCTTACTTATTATCACAACCTGATGAAAGTATTTTTTAATTATATCTGTGCAATGAATGCTGAGTATTCGAGGGGATTCGTTATGTACATAAAGAGCAAAGTGAGATTAAAAATATTACTTATTTAATTAGAATGATAAGCAATTTATTCTTAATTAGGAATGAGGGTCCTAAAACAAAGCGTTGAATATAAGTATGTGCTAATGATTAGACATAATAAATATTTTTTATAAGCTAAGCAGTGGGCACTGAGAATAGCTAATATTTATCTAGTTACGTATTATTAATCATATCAGAAGAAGGTGCTATTTTAAATTGAACATAGACATTTGATTAGTCAACAATGACAACAAATTAGTGATATCGGTAAAGTTAAGGCTGGTATCTCCCCAAAGTTTATTGTGGGATAGCTCGAAAATGCAAGATGGTGTGAGATATGCGTTTATTTCTGGATTTATTTATTATTATTATTTATTTCACAACGAATATAAAGTGGGCCTTTTTACATTTTGTGAAATAACACTTTGAGATTTCTATTGATAGTGAAGGAAAGTAATCAGTCATATTATATCTACAAATCATGAGCTTTATATGAAGTAAAAATTTTTGGTATTAAATCAGTGCGGTCTGATTTTTACCCTCTTGATATTTTTGTGCGTAGAGATAATTTATAGAATTTATGATAATGACTGATTACTTTTTATTGTGACTAGTAGATCAGAAAAAGATGGAGGAGGTAAAAAATTCTACGGATCTTGCAATTTTTTTCAAATATTATCATTAGACATGGGAAAACTTTTTAAAACATTAATTATCTCAAAATATCTGTTTTATGTTATCAATACGGTCCCGTTGTTGTCTACTGAGGCATATTGTGCTTGTGCTACACTTTGATCAAGTACTTACTGATAAATAAGTACTCGAATATTCAGTTTTTTTGAATATAAAAGAATGAAGTATTTTGTAAAGCAATTGCTGAACAAAATAATTGTGACAGAAATTGCTTAAAATGCCATTGATTTCAAGTATATTGAAGATTAATTACATGTTGCACTGATATGTTTAGTAAGGCAATAGGAGACAGATTCAGAGATAGAGCTCTCAAAATAGTTTTTATGTGTTTATCATAACAGAATTTCGGCTGCTCAAGTTTTCTGAAAAATAATTTTTTATTTTTTATTTGCTTTATCGTTTCCTTAAAGTGCAAATTAAAAGGGGACTGACACTGCATCCTGACTTTTAAGAAATATGTGGCATAAAGCGTTTAAGCATTGCAATAAAACCTTGCATTCTCTTGTAGAGGAAGCTTTATAAGCCAGATAACATTCTCAAGACTGAGTGGTCAGTTTCAGTCTTATTTGGCTACGAACCATAAGATCACGAGTTCGATCTTAGCTAACGCCAATCGCAACATTGGCAACTTAGGACGATGAAAATAAAATGCGCAACCTTCCTTCAGCTGTTATGGCGCCCTCTACCTAAAAAATTAAATAAAATGGCGATAAATAATCAGCCAATAAAAAAATGAAGCTGATAAATAATCAGCCGTGTGTGTGTGTGTAAGATGCATTAAAAAAATTCAACAACCAATAAGATCACCTCTAAACAGCAACAAAATCGTCTCACCTTTCACTGGAGGGGGAGTATTATAGTGGAAACTTTATAAGCCAAATAACATCCTCAAGACTGGATGATCATTTTCAGTCTTGTGGTTATGTTATATGGCTCTAAACCTTAAGGTTCCGATCCTAGCTAACGCCAATCGCAACATTCTTTATAAGTTCAACACTTGGTAATGTATCATTGCCAGACTTCTCAGATGTGCGTATGTATCGAGTAAGCGTGATTCAGCTCTTAGTGGTCTGCCAATTGTCCAAAACCTCGCATTCAGTATGGGGAATTCTCATTTTACCTTTTTCTTTCTCCAGCAGGATCAAAATGTCTCTGCTGAACATATTGTCCCAGACCTTGAATTTGCAGAGGAGGTTATTGACAGACACTCTGAAATCGACTGTAGTGAAATTGGACTGCACGAGTATGGAGTCTTTGGTCAACCATTGCGTGAACTCTGTCCGATACGCTTGGCGCAATGAGAGGGTGTTCCGTAAGATCCGTGGGGGTGGAAGGCCTGTCCGGGAAGGGGTCGTGCCACCTGAAAAAAGTAAGTACGGCTGGAGACCCGTGCTTCCAGAGGACGGACAGTATACCACGAGACCGCTGCCTATCATCAAAATGGGTGGCAGACATCCCGAAACAGGTGATGAATTTTCAGTTAATCCTTTTATAATTGTTCTTTTCTGTGCAGGAAAATACTGTGTTTAATTAATAAAAAACTTAGATTTTTTTGTTTCTATTTCAAATTTTTCTGAGCTGTTTAGAAATTTATATTTCTAAAAATATACAAATAACATTAGAATTTTTCACAGACACACACAATAGAAAGAGAGGTCTAAATAAATCAGAAACTATTTCATTTTTTGATTTGTTTCATTGGATTTTACTGCCTTTCCCGCTGTTTATGTCCATTTTATATTATCAAGAAATACTTTTCTCTTTGTGTACTTTTGTCCTTTGCCTCTGATCGATGGAGTTGTTATGCAATATATTGTTTATATTTATTTTGTACCCAGAAGCGTAAAATAGGGAAGATTTGAATACTAGAAATATAATCTCCAAAATTTTTGTTATGCGTCGTCTTTGTAGAAACTAAATTTTTCCATAGTGCCTTTTATAAATCTCCAAAAATTCTTTTCATGAAATAGTAAGTAGTTCTTTTATTATACACATCACATTTATCTAATAATTAATAAAGTGGATGAGCCTACGAAGCTTTACTCATATTTAAACTGAATGCGTCTTTTTTTTCCATTTTGATTTGTGTATGATACTGCTACCTTCTGTAGATATGAACTAAATTCTTGAAGGTTTGATTAATTCAATTGTAGCATACTTCAAACTAATTTGATGTATGATGGTGTTCTGCTACTTAATTATGAATAATTTCTCTGTTTTATGCAAAAAGTCTTAGACCCCTTATAAAAACTAAGAATTGAAATAATAAAATTTCTATTGTTTACTGCAATCTCGATTTTAGGCCAACTAACGTGCCAGAATTAGTTTTCTGGTGTCGTAATCAAAACGGCAATTCTGCACACATATATCAGCACATCTTCGCATGGATTTTTAATATAACTGTTAGCATTTTTAGTTACATAACGGAATAATTTCTTAAAAATAGTTTTGAAATAATTATTTAAAGAATAAATTTTTAAACTCAAGTGCCGCAATCATTAAAGATTTCAGGAAATATTCTTATTTTATGATTATATCAGTTTTGTATGAGCATGAATCTCATTCTCAAACACTGTGTTGTGCTGTTTTAAATAAAACTATCTTTGAAATATTTTTCTCATCTTTTTGTTCCTCATCCCAGTTGCTCTGAGTTTCATGGATGCTCTCTGATTACTTCTCCCTCGAAGATGTGCTAACCATATTTGGAAGGAAAGGAAGAACTTCGTCAGAAAGGGATTCAGATCTTTTCGAGTTAAGTTTATCAAAGCGACACTTTGTTGTGATGTTTTAAAGTGTTTCGAGTAAAGAGGTTCTTGTTGATAACGCGTTAGATTTGATTAAGGGTAGCGTGTCTTGACATAGCGGCGTCCTGACATAAGGGTAGCGTGTCTTCCCCGTGATCTGGGTGTCCCGGTTCGAGCATAATTGTTCTGTGTTCTATCTGTGAGATGTATAAATGAGTAAGAAGGGGTTGTGCAAGCGAATGTGTGTGTCACCTTCATTTGAGCTAGAAGTCAGACTTCTGCCCCTTGGTGCTCGGGGGTCTTTACCCTCAGAAGTTACTGCACCCCCTTTCCATGGAAGCACGGACTCGACATCATCATCAATCGAATGAAATGTCATTATAAAATTCCTTCTAATAATATTTTGCTTTCTGTCAGTTTATTTTATCCATAATAAATCTGTTTTCATTTTTAATTCCTGAATATTTTCTTAAATTTTAACAATCAAATCTACCTGAGCTCTGATTGAGAATCTCGCCCAGGGATAAGTTACAGCTTTGTTCTGATACCTATATTATTTCAGGGCGCGTCGTCGTTCGAACCATCGGGGGTGGTCACAAGAAGCAGTTCCGATGGGTGGACTACAAGAGGGAGGGCCCGGCGGATGGAAGTGTCCTGGAAGAGAGAGTAATGCAGGTCCGCTACGATCCATGCAGGACCGCCTGGATAGCTTTGGTAGCGTCTGGTGATCACAAACGCTGGATTGTTGCTACAGACGGCGTCAAAGTTGGTGATATTATAAAAACATCGTCATATATTCCTCGTATTCCAGGTGAGTGTGAATTATCTTCTATATAAATAAAAATGAATGTTTGTCTGTATGCCTTCCCAAACAGTTCGTCTGATTGCGATGAAACTTGGACAGCTTATTGCTTACATCTGCGGGATGGTTATAGGCATAGTGCAATTATCAATCAAAATAAAAATAAATTCGGATTTCAAATGCGTCTATTTACGTAGGATTAGCCTCCAAATAACTCGCCGAGGAGACACAATAGATTCAGTAGAAAGGCTAAATCCAAGTTAAAGATTAATATTGTATAACTATTGTACATAAATGCCATGCAAGTCATTCATCTTTTCTAAAATTAAACTTGAGAATTCTGAACGAATCACGAGATACAATAAATAGTTTTTTTCATTACCATTCTGACATAACACCAAGTTTTACAGTTCTAAAAGAATACATAAATCTAATATATACACTGATGGAAAAAAAAATCCCAACACCAAGAAAAAATTATTGTTCAGTAATGAAATTTCAGGAATACATTTGTCTAGGTAACATATTTAATTGATTAAAGTTTCAAGATCACAGGTAGAGCCATTGGCAAGAAGAGCCATTTTAAATGTGAAATGTTGGTACATTAGTAACCGGTGTAACCGCCAGAATTTTGAATGCAAACATGCATGCATTGTGTCGTACAGGTGTCGGATATCAGTTTGTGGGATGGAGTTCCATGCCTGTTGCACTTGGACGGTCAATGCAGGGACGGTTAATGCTGGTTGTGGATGACGCTGGAGTTGTCGTCCAATGATGTCCCATACATGTTCGATTGGAGAAAGATCTGGTGATTTAGCACGCCAAGGCAACATGTCGACACTCTGTAGAGCATGTAGGGTTACAACAGCGGTATGAGGGCGAGCGTTATCCAGTTGGAAAACACCCCCTTGAATGCTGTTCATGAATGGCAGCATAACAGGTTGTATCACTAGACTGAAGTACAAATTTGCAGTCAGGGTGCATGGGATAACCACGAGAGTGCTCCTGCTGTCATACGAAATTGCTCCCCAAACCATAACTCCAGGAGTAGGCCCTGTGTGTCTAGGCCGCAGACAGGTCACTAGCAGGCGTTCACCTGGCCTCCTTCTAACCAACAAATGACTATCACTGCGACCAAGGCAGAACCGGCTTTCATCAGAAAACACAACAGATCCGTCCTGCAATGAGCTCTAGCTTGACACCACTCACGTCGCAAACGGCAGTGGTTTGGAGTCAGTGGAATGCACTGTACAGGGCGTCTGGCTCGGAGCTGTCCTTGAAGTAACCGATTTGTAACAGTTCGTTGTGTCACTGTGGTGCCAACTGCAGCTCGAATTTCAGCTACAGACGTAGTACGATTAGCCACAACCATACGCCGAATACGACGCTCTTCCCTCTCAGTAGTACCACGTGGCCGCCCGGAACCTTTTCTTCTTGAAGCAGTACCTTCCCTTGACCACTGCCGCCAATACTCATGCACAGTGGATACATTCCTGCCAAGTCTTTCAACAATATCGTGGAAAGAAAACCCTCCTTCTCGTAGCCCTACAACACGACCTCGTTCAAACTCAGTGAGGTGTTGATAATGGCTTCTTCGTCTTCTCTGAGGCATCATTGACTAACATTAACCCACTACGTCAAATCTCAACTGTAAATAACGATCACGAACCTTACAGCGCTTATTTAAAGCAAACCTCATTTGCATGTTCATAGTGTCGCTACTAGCGCCACACTTACGCGCGTAGCTCGAAATTTGAATCGACGTCATCTTTCAGATGTATAAACACGCCTACCAAATTTCGTTTATCTAGCACAGCTCCTTCCTAGTGTTGGAACTTTTTTATCCATCAGTGTATATATATGAATATTTGTTTGTTCGTACTTTGTATACTGTCGTACCCTTCATCCTATGTCGATAAAACATTGCCAAATTATTGACTGATTGCATTTAATATTTTTTTCGGCGGCAGCAACGCCCCGGGTAGCAGCTAGTATATCTATAAAATAGGTCGACATGGTGCAGAAAAATGAGCAGTGTGACGCTCTGAAATGGAGTTTCTGCTGCACAGAATTTTAAATTAAACCTCTTGAAGAATATATGAAAACCATTTTTGCTAAATTCTTCACCTTTTCCCCCCTCTATCCTAAATAAGAAAATAATCATAATGAAACTCTATCATTACAATCCGACATAGTATTCCCAGCTCAAGACAAAGATCCATAACTATTTTGGTGAAGTCAGAATCTCAAAATTTATTTTTTTAAGGAAAATTATTAAAAGCTATCATCAGCTACCCACATTTGACACAATATTCTATTATATCATTTTGCTAACATTTGAATTGAATGTAGTATTAAAAAAATAGCCTCATGCTTAAGTTTTCTTGATTTTGAAATCACTTTTTTAAATAAGATATATATTTATCAAATTATTGGGAAAGCTTATATTTGCGATTTTTTTCCTCGATTCGAAATTACTTAGAATAAAAATTATTATTAAGAAAATTAAGAATTATTTAAAAGCTAGATGTAAAAGAGCACTTATACTTTATAGTTACTCATTATTATAACGATCTTTAAAAAATCAGATTATCAATCCTTTTTTAGAGATGAAATCTGCCTTTATTAGAATTGAACATATTTATGAATTTTTTATTAAAAATTATTTTTTCCAAACGGAGCAAAATCAAACCATATGGGATATTAAACCAGCGAAACCCTTCAAAGAGAGTGTCTCTCATGCTCTTTCATATAAGTATTATGCCAGAGAACGCCTTACATGACATAGCCTTTGGCATGTATCTTGCATTTTTACTGAATTGATCGCATGCTCCTGGGTAAAGTTTTTGGTGATTAATCCAAGATAGATGGTTAATAGTATCCAAAAATCGAATTTGTGTTTTATGTGAGTATTTTTAACCGATTAAAGCAAAACATTTAGCACAAAACTATGACTTGTAATCAAAAAATACCATATCAAATTTGATATAATTGTCGTTGTGTTATTAAATTCCCGCATTTACATGTTTCTGAAAATAGAATGCAACACACGATCAATCTTTGTTTGGATTGGTTGAAAATTCGATAGATGTTAAATCAGAATACCGAATTTTATTTTTGATTTTCTTCTTTTTTGTAATTACCTTGTTAATGTATAATTGAACAGCCGAATAGGAATTTGTTCATTGTGTAATAAGATAAACTTAGTATGAACAGAATTTGCTCAAAATTTGATCTTATAACAAATTTCATCCGTCTTGCTCAAAGCATTTTTGAGTTATGTTTGTTACAGACTGACAACCATTTTCTAAAAATGTGTTTTTCGAACTCGGTAAGATGTAGAACGTGGAAATTTGTCAAAATCTCGAGTTTGAATTTTTTGATCATTATAATATTTTTACGTATACGAGAAAATGAAATTTAACTGAGGTATTGGAGGCGGAAGCATATCCTATGTCTGCCTTTTTTAATTTCTGTATTTATGTTCCTGATAAGAATATGCTTTAAAAAATATATTATTGTTCATTGCAGTTCGTCCTGTGCAAGGGGATGCCTATGCCATAGGTGCACTTCCCATAGGAACTGTTGTCCATAACATTGAAGTGACCCCAGGCGGTGGAGCAATGTTCTGCCGGGCGGCTGGATCTTCCGCGCAGTATATTAGAAAGATGGACAATAAGTGTCTGGTGCAGTTGCCTTCCAAAAGGCAACTTTTATTGGATGAAAAGTGCATGGTGGTGGTAGGACAGGTGTCCAACATCGAGCATGGGAGCATCCCTATCGGCAGCCCCAACCGTCTGCGGGCCATGGGCAAGCGGCCTCGGTCAGGTCTTTGGCATAGAAAAGATGGATACTGTGGTCGCAAGATTAGACCTCCTAAGAGTATACTTGATACACTGGCGGAGAGGGAGAAGAAGCCAGAATTTTATAATTTAACATTCAAGGCATAGGAATTATTTCAAATAAAATACATGTTAAATTATAGCAATGATTTATTCTCTGTATATTTAATTTTTCAACATTTTATAGCATGAAAAAATAAATACCGTGAAACATTTTTCGTTTATAGATGAAATAAATATATTTGAAAAGATAATGCACCATGAACAAAATGCCTTGCAAAAATTTATAACTTAACCGACATATATTTTTGTATGTTGTAACTTCCAATTATAGATAACTATTTATATTTTCGAATATAAGTAGGTGTATTTGATAATTAACTAATTATTTAGTAAAGTAATAATCTACATCTTGTTAAAGGGTGAATTAACCAATATCATTTGTTTTGCTTTTTCATCTTGGCTACTATAAATTAAAACACATGATTATTTCAATCTTAAGTTCTGAATTCAAAAGACTATCAAGTCAGGGGGTTGAAAAATATTACAAAATTCAATATATCAAAAAATCATGTTATAATGAGATTTTAAATGACATTATAATCAACATTATCATAAACAATTGTGTTTATATAAAAAATATTTTGCTTATTATATAATTCAGTTAAGTTGTTTTTGTATGCCTCAATATCCTATCATTAATTTACTGAATAGCTAGATTAGGCATGGGATTTTAAATTCATTGCCTGCTTACTGACTTGATCAGTAATTTCATGAAAACACAAGCATTCTATGAAATTAAATTAAGCACTTAAATGGTGATATATACACTTCTCTTGATACCAAAGGTAACAAGAACCATTATGTTATGGAATTATGATTTTCTTAATTACTTTTAATAAAGTTAATTAGGAGTTGAAGTTGTGTAGCATCTAGTATTTTTTAAAATTATAGTTTACATGCAAAAATATTTTATAGGTATACCCTTATTTATATATATAAAAAAAAACTGATACAAATTTTAATGACTTTCTTGGTAGGTTCGTGTTCTAAAAGTTAAGGCTTTTAATAGCAATCAACATTTTTTTAAAATTAATAAAAAAATAATTCACCATATGCTTATTTATTGTAACCTTACACTATTATACCATTTTATTGCCCATTCAAAATAGTATACATGCTTATGAACCTAGTTAGTAAATAAAATCTTTTAACTCAAAATTCTTTAAAGTTAAAATGCATTACATTTTTTTGAAAAATTTAATTACATTCAAATAAAAATGCAATATGTAAATTCATAAATTGATTAAAGTATTAAAATTTAATTAATGGTAAAAAATACTAATAGTGTAGACATACATCATTATAGAGAAAATATTACAGTGTTATCAGTTTTGTAGCTTTATCTTGGTTCATGGTATCACAATAATCAATGTAATTTGCCAAAATAACTGAAGGAAAAAATCTATAAAATGGAGAAATGACATTCTTACAGATGTTAGCAGCTATCCTTATTCGAAAGGACAAAATGCTTGTCTATATTGTATCGGTTATTCAAGTCATGATATAATTCAGCCAACTTGTATATTGGAGTATAACAAATATATCAAAGGAGTTGACTTCTCAAATCAGTAACTGTCATACTGTAATATAAACGAGAAAATGGTATGAGAAAGTGTTTCTACTTGATTAATTGCAGTTTTTTTACCTGTGTTTAAGATTTTTCATACCCTTAATCCATGTAATTAAATAAGAATTTTTTTACAAGCAATAGCTAGAGAATAGATAGTTAAAATTTAGTTCTTACAAAATAATCCTGGTCAGCAATATGTTATGTATGAATACTTTTATATTAAAATATCCAAGATAATTGTATTCAGTAGTAGCAAGCCTTTTCAATTAACCATTTTTCTTTTTTTATATAAAGAAAATGTTCTGTGCACCTTCTTAATCTGGCTTAATGTAGCTGGAATTCTTTAACTGCCTACTTTCTATCCTACTCATATAAATCAAAGCACTTTTTTTTAATATCGAACACATTGTTATTTATATTTTCATATTGTTTGATACAAATCACAATTTACTACTTAGCACAACACCTTTTTTTTTTTCATGTTCATTTTCATTTCCAGTTCCTGGCTGCACTTTTCCTAATTCCAAAGCAATAGTATTTATCAATATATCAGACCATTATAGTAGTTTCACCAACATTATTGCAACAACCTTTAATTTAAAGAAAAATGTTCCAATGCAACCTCTGTTTCTAGCAATAGTATTTTGTACTAGCATTGTTATCAAATATGCATCTATAATACAAAGTATACAAATGCAGAGCAAGAGAAATTTGCATTTTCCATTGTTTGTAATTTTTGTTATGAGCACAGAACTTAAGCAAACGCTTGCTTACAATGTTTTGATAAAGCAAATTATTCCTCAATTTATTATAGATAATTATTTTATAGCATTGTGTGATCTTGCAATACAAGATACATAATTAGAAACAAACTATCAAAAAGAATGTAAGAAAATTCTTTATTCTGAAAATGTTCTATGTTTATCTTTGTACATAACTTTTCCTGCATTCAAAATCTCTGTATTTAAAATTAAATACTAAATACGGAAATCTTTGTTTTTCCATGATTCACATTATAATTTGTAGTCAGATGACAGAATCTGAAAAATAAATATAAGTAATTATTTTATTATATCTATATATTAAAAAAAATAATTTTTTTTAAAAAAAGCACACTTTTATTAATGGACTTTAAAGTAGGTTTTTTTCATTAAAATAAATATTAATGGAATTTTGTAATTATTTTTTTGAAAATTCCTGTCTTCAAACAAAAGCAAAGTTTAGTTAAATAAATCTTAAGTGATGTAAAGAGCATTTAAATGAACAATAATTCAAATCTAATACATCAGGAAATGAAAAATTGATTCAAAATTCCATTGAAAAAATCAAATAAAAGTTTGTAATAGTGGTAACTACATTTCAGTATAAATTCATCCATCTCTTATTTCAAATTGCTTGATTTTGGTTAAAGATTTGGCTAACATGGCATTCACATCTCGAGCATTTCTCAGTTGAGCTTCAGCAAATTTTTCTAAACTTTCCTGGAACATATTTACTCTTCTTCTATGGAATTGCTTTATCTACAAGAAACCAAAAGGGCTTATGTATTGAATATGCTTTTTTTTTTCTCTTTGATATTAATCAAATTCATTCAAAAATCTTAAATAATTGATTTAAAAAAATATATATAGAAATCAACAAAAATCAGGCTCTATACTCTGTATTTTAACCTTAAATAAAAAAAAAGAGTAAATAAATTGAATCTTTAATTCTACAAAGAAAAGAAAGCAAGCAAGCAACATTTATCTTTATTTAAATTGCATTGCTTCACAATTAAACAAAACTTATCAAATGAAGAACTTTATTCAATGGACAGCTTTACAAAAATTTCATTTAAAGTAAAGAGAATTAAAAAAAAATCATAATGTTAACACAGTGATAAAGCAATGTGATTCAACAATTCAAAAAAGTGACAATATTGATTTGACTTTCATTGCAATATAGATCATTATCACAAATTGTGTCCACAATAAATTTTTCAAAAATTATTCGAATTAAAGAAACAATGCATTCATTCAGACAAAATTGGTATAATTGAAAAACTATTGTTTAAATCTTAAAAATGGTGTAAAATAATTTTTATTAATAATATGCTTTGATAGCATGAAAAATTTTATTTCTATTTTTTTAATTAAATTTCTAATTAAAATTTTGAAATATGCACTCTTATTGGACCATCTAATATCCCAGAACAAACTTTTAGAATTTGATATTCTATTTTCATTGGTTTATGCAGTATGTTACTCTGTCAATCAAGTCAAACTTTATATTATATATATATATATATATATAGATTTGATTGGGGAAAAAATCTTAAGTTATAAAAAGAAAAATTATAATATGATAGAATCTAAACACTGAAAAAAAAATTTGAATTAAAAAAAAATTCTGTAAAAATTTTAAGTACCAGGTCTGGCAAAGCTTTTTTTTTCCTCTTATTTTTTTTATAAAACGAAAATTTGGAGAGATTAGTACAACAAATAATTTTTTAATGAATGAGGATATTAAAAATCATTGGAAAAGAAATACGATCATTGAAAACTTATGGCTTCAAATTTAAATTCATCACATAAGGCTAATGTTATTATATACCACAATTATGATTCAATGAAGTAGAGTAAAAAATACCATAAATAAATTGTTTAATGGATTACTCAAAATTAAATATTGATGAGAATGATTGTCAGATGTGTTACATACTAAAGAGGTTTCACTACAACTTTTTTCAGAGCAGCTTTTCCCATGTCTGATATATGTCTTTGGCACACCAAATTCACCCTGCTATATTCTTATTTTCCACTTATTGGATCATTATACATATTCTACATACACTAACCAATCATTACCTAAATAAATTTTCAACATCTAAAGCACTAAACATTGAAGCTTTTTGAGTTGCAATAAATAAAGCACAGTACATATTCCATATTGCCTCTTCTGGATAACTAGTTCAGAATTTCAATAAATGCCTATACATATTGTTAAAAAAATAGAGAAATAAAAAACCCATTCAGCATTTTCCTGAATCTACTATTTACTTTGGATTCCTTCTTTGAATTCTTCCCTTTTATAGATTTTGTTTTTTGATACGTCTAGTAAACACACTATTACAACCAAGGTTTTAAACTATCATATTCTACATCTGCAGAAACAAAATTTTCTTTATACTTTAAAGAAATGAAGTTTTTAAAGACATTTTTTTCAGTTAAACACATTTAAGGTGCTTAAAAATGATTTTCAAATATAAATACTTTTCATGTTGCAATGCATCCTGACAGAGGAATTATTTATAAGTAAAAATAGAATAATACATAGTATTTCCTATTAAAGAAATTTTAGAGTCGCAGAATGATATTTATAGCATATTTTAAACATTAAAATTTTAGAACTAGATGAATTACAAATTGAAAGCATAAGCTAATTAAAAAAAACAATTCTTATTAGTTTCATTATAATTAAAAAAGAAAACTTATTAAAATTCAAATTTTTTAAATGGAATTTCGCTAAATAGTATTTTAAATTTTGTGTTAGTTTGCTATTAAAAATACTTTTCAAATTAAACTTTGAAAAATTATTATTATATAAACGTTTCATAATAAGACATTGAAGGACAAAACAGATCTATAGTTCTCTGCATTATTAGGTAAATCATATTCATCAGCCAAACATTTTTTGTAGATGGATACACTGAGAGATATAATGATTGAGTAAGGAATGAAGATCAGAAATAGACAAAACATGTTTACAATTGCTTATGCCTTTTCCTCCTTACTGTTTTGCTCATGAATTCTGATTCCCCTTATTTTTATCATTTTGAACAGTAATACTTACCTCTTGTCTTGCAACATCAGAACAGTCTTCAAAAGCTTTTTCAGCAGCTAATTTAGCTTCTTCAGCCTGAAAACGACAATTAAAAATTATTAATATTATTAAAAGGATTTTTAATGTACCACATTTTAAAAAGGATTTAAAAAGTAACTTCATCTAATCCCATATAGATTATAATAAATATTTATGATCATGAATTCTTAAAATTTACAACCACAATTTTTTTAAATCCATTTTTAAAATGAGTTAATCATTATTTAAATTTAAAAAATTATATATCTGTTTTTAGTTTCATATGAATGAGATTTTATGATCAAATTCAAACCAACTTTCTGATAAGACTCGATAACAAAGTTTGTATCAAATGTAATAAGCAATTTCATATTACACTGCCACTCATTCTGAGCTAGGTTTGAAGTTCCAAGTTTCTTTAAAATCAGCGGCAAAACTGTACCATACATATGGAAACAAAAAACAGAAGAAAGCAAGGTAATAAATACAGGTTAAAACAATTTTTTTTACAAAAAGATATTAGATAAAATTTTAAAAAATTACCATTTGTTTTTTCTGAGGTTTGGCTTTATCCAAAGCTTTATTTGCATTTTCATACTCAACAAGCAAGTGTGTTCTCTGTGCCAGCATTTCCTATTAGGAAAATTAATGTAAATTTAAAAGTCCAATAATTTATAAAGTTTTCATTCTATGCACTGAACCCAATATCAAATATATGCTCTTTTGGTCATACATTTAATATTGGGTCATGTATTTGATAAAATTCATATTATATATGAATTTTAAGAAACACATTTACACAAAACAATACATAAAAAAAGTCTTTGTAGAATAAAATGCATTTCATGAACTAAAATTACAAACCAAAACTGATGGTTCATCTGAATTCTTTAATTATATCTTTTCAAATGAATAATAAGATAATATAAAGATTATATTAGTTATTTACAAATGTAACGTGATTTCTAAAATAATTCATAACTTTAATAATATACAATAATCTATAATATGAACCTAACTGCAAAGAGGAAATAAGGCAATCAAATGATTCACCATAAGACTTATAAATTTATTTTACCTGCCAGTTAAATGACATCCTGTTTTGGATATTTATCCCAATTATTATTTCATTATACTGTCATCTCTCGTAAACATTGGAGATGCTGAATTCTTTACAATCCAAATACTCTTTTCAGTTGCCCTTCCATTAAATGGTGCATTAATTTTACTTTTCTTGATTTAATAGTTAAAGAAAAGCTAAATTGAAAGTCATATTTAAATTCTCAGAAAAAAAATCAAGCTATACAAGCATTTTTTAAAGCCTTTAAACTTTAAAATTAGACCTTATAATTGATAAATATTCATGTGTGCATAGGCGATTTAACCATAAAAAATGTTATTCCTAATGTACCTATCAGATGTGTAAATATTGCTTTTATCAACAGCAGTTTAAAATACATGCCTATTTAAAAATTAAATGAACCAAAATATGATTTAAAATGCAACATTATAATACTTCAGATTATATATCATATCAAAAAATTAAGATATGATATACTACAGTGATAGATTTTTTATGTAATTTATATTTTGACTTCTAGATTCACATTTAGAAAAAATGATCAGATTTTTTGAAATATCTGATCTGATCATTTTTAGAAAAAATTATCAGATGAAATTGGCCTGATGACAAATTTAAAAAAAAATTCAGTAACAAGTTAAAACTCCTTTAAAAATTAAGCTTCAAAATAAAATTACTCGGCTGTTTTTTTTTAAATTTAAATGTGCAAATGTTTTTAAAAAATTATCAAATACTGAAAAAATTTGGAAGATGCTGCAGTTCTGCTCATCTATTATCAATATTCTATTGCTTGTAGCAATTATCCTCACATAAAATGACTATATTATATATATCCTCAAAGATTACCAAACAAAACTATAACTTGAGCATCCTGTTCAAGCATTATATAATGAAAAAAAAAACTAAAATATTTTCTTACCTTTTCCGAATCAATGTAACTAGCATAAAGACTTAAATAAGCACCTAAAGTATTCTCATCATTGTAAGACAAAACTTGAAGACCATGCTGAAAAACAAAGAAATAAATTGTGAAAGGAAAGGATTTTTAAAATACTTTTATTACAAGTCTAAAATGTTGGCATTTTTAAATTTTAATCGATTTTTACTGATAGCTTTAAATTCATTATCAATACTTATAATAAAGCTCAATGTGTGTGTGTGTGTGTTGGCGCTCCACAGGCCAGA
The DNA here is from genome assembly GCA_026543055.1 of Argiope trifasciata. Taxonomy (NCBI): domain Eukaryota; kingdom Metazoa; phylum Arthropoda; class Arachnida; order Araneae; family Araneidae; genus Argiope; species Argiope trifasciata. Next base: position 28,749 of record JAPMOQ010051059.1, read on the forward strand.
CCGTTGGACCTACAGCTACCAAATTTGGTACATGTATACCTTGGAGGTCAGGAATGTGCACCTCGGAGCCTTTTTTTCGAATTTTTAATTAGAATTTGAATTAATTAAAATTTAAGCGAAATTTCGACGTTTTCCCGCTATAACTTCCGAAAATATTATTGCACAAACATGATTTTTACATCGATTTAAAGATTTAAAAATTAGCTTTCTAACGGTATCAATTTTTTTAATTTATAACGGAAGCTTCTATTTTTAACGAATTTTTAAAGAAATATTTTAACCATGTTTTTATCACGTCACTGGATAAAATAAAGTCAAACAATGCATTTATGAATAATGAGTTTTAGATTGCTCGTTGAGCACTTTGTCCTGTGAGCCATATTTTACAAAATATTTTTATTAATATTTTAAATAAAAGTTGCATCATCAGTCTTCTAAATCAATCATTAAAATTGACTGATTTATAAAATTAAAGAATATTATTAGGAAAACGCGTTCTTTTAGAACTTTCAGTTCATCATCTTAAAGAAAATATTAATTTCAAGCCAATCAATGCCCAGAGTTACTTCAAGGCTAATGAATACGGGATTTAATTGAAAATTTTAGAACCCATTGCTCATGGCGAACCATCTGGTCGCCAAAGGCGGCTAGTAATAAATATTACAAAATTCTGAAATCATTCAGTTAACAGATTCACTGAAAGGAGTCATTTGTGTGGAATGAAAAGATATTAAATTTTCATTTATGTGTTATATTAAAATAGTGTATTCTTGAAAATACAAGTGTACAAAATCTCGGAATTCTAGCAAATTATGGATGAATGAAAAATCAATTGGAAATTTCTATTTTGTGGAAACATAAGTGTGCAAAAATCATAAAAACTCACTCTGGCATCTTCTAAGGCTTCTGAAAATAAACTGCACAACCTAAAACAAGAAGCAAATCTCAATTTTCATCACATGTAATTTCATGCAAATTTATTCAAAAGTTTATATCAATGATTGTTTTATTTGTGAGAATTAAACCAAATAAAATTAAATTAATAAAAATTAATCAATATACACATTATAAATGATTGATTCACAATCAATAACACTGGATTTGGATTCGGCAAACTAGTATAAATTTTTTGATAATGGCAAGATCAGCTTTTAAAAGCTTTATTGAAATTTTCCATTATGTGCCCCAACCCCCCAAAAGAAAGTATTGCAAGAAAAATTATTTTCGGGTCATAATCAGACAATTATAATATTTATCTAGTTTATTTTTCCTCTTTGCAATGGATAATTTTAGTAAAACATTTTGTCACAGCAATCTTCAATGATATTAAAAAGTACAAGAAAAAGTATGAATATTCAAAAATTATGAAAGAAAGATACATTTGTAGCATCAGAAGAGAATCTGGTTGTGGTTTATTAGTGTAAGAGCTAAATTTGCACAATGACAGAATTAATAGTGAAGACAAATTTTGAATAAAATATCTGTACTAAATTTAAATATTTAGAATAAAATTCTTGGAGAATAATAAGAAGTGTTACTTATTCAAATGAGATCATAAACATAAAAAAGACAATAATTTTGACTATAAATTCTTTACCTGATAAAATTGCTAAAAACAATAATTAAAGAAATTGAAAAAAATAATTTAAATATAACAAAATTCGAAAAATAAATATAAAATTTTATTTCATTTACTGTTTCTTTTAAATATCATGAGTTAAATTTTTTAAATCGTTACAAAAATAAATAATGCTACTTACTAATAATGTTACTAATGCTTAGAATTAATGCTACTGTATTCTTTTCTCAGGTTTCAATAACATTGATAGTTCTTTGAATCGATAAAATGGATGTAGAATTATACTATCCTGGTAGCACATTTGCCAATAGTTAATGACAGTTCAGATTGTACATATAATGGTCAGAACAATTTCAGCATTAATGAATGAAACTAAGTATTACTATGTGACTTCAGAAAACATATTCAGATTAAAAAACAGCATAATGATTTTGTCTGTAGATTTCAACAAATATACAATCACTTAAAAAAATGCTTGTTAACTACCATATATGAATGTTCACCTTGTCCCCGAGATTGAACCACACATAGCTAGTTTTACATCACAGAAAATGAGCAAAACAATATACATTTATTTAAATCAATGTGTGAATAAGTCAAACTAAATAAAATGAGCATACTTTGTTTCTATTTTGGCAATGGGCTCATTGGAACCTCTACTCAAAGTTAATGCAGTTGCAAGATGTCCAAGCACACTGCAAAGTCCTGTAAAAAATTAAGGAGAAAAAAGAACATGTAGAAGTTTACTTTTGTATACTGTTTGAATTTTCTTTATTCATTCTACTAAGATTAAAAAGCAACATTTCTATTTTTGTCAACAGAAGTTGATAGTCAAAATTCATAGTCAAATAAATGTGTGTGGAACAGAAAACATGCTATAAAGCAATTTAATTCATATACATGCAAGTACAGCTGAAATGACATTAACAAGCAAATGCCACTTAATGTTCAAATCACAATCTAACTGCAAATGAGAAAAATAACTAACTCCTCAGAAAAAAATGAATACAAAATGTAACCAAAATTGTAATAATGCATCTTTAGTTTCAAAACAAAAGTAGAAACTTACTTTGCTGAGAATATACGACTGAACAAAAGGCCTAAAAAATAAAATAAATTAGTTTTGCAAACTTGAAAATAAATGAGATAACTCTTTTTAAATAATAAAATTTAAAAAATTTCTTTATTACACATAAAATTATAAATGACTTTATAGCACTCATTAAACCGATATATATAAAGAAATTTTTATCTATAATCTATATGCCAAAGAAATCTAAATTATTGAAGAAATTTTCCTACTGGTTTTACAAACAATTCCTTTAAGGCATAATGCAAATTTTAGTAGCGATTTTTAACAATTGAAATGTTAATCTTTTTACAAAAAAGTAGATTCCTAATATGAAGAAAAAAATGATTTCCAATAAGATTGGAAAGATTATATTTAAATAATTACTATTTTATTTTATAATTATTAAATAGACTTTAAGTATAATAATTAAAATATAAAGTAATAATTCTTAAAAATTAAATTTTATTATATATTTGATACAAATTAAAAAATTTAAATAAAAATGGCATTGAAAAAAATTATTCACAATATATGGAGAAAAAATTATACTTCAAATAAATTTGGTCAATTTAATCTTTTAAAAAGAGAAAAGATTAAAAAATTATTTGATGCAATTATTATTCTCATTTTAACTTTTTGCACTTTCTTGGGTAGAAAATAGAGAAAATGTAGTAATCACCAAAAAAACCGAACTCAAGATTGTGACAAGTCTCCACGTTTTATACCTCCCTGAGTTCAAAAAACTTTTGGAAAATGTCCACTGATCTATCTGCCTGTGACAAAGATAACTAAAAAATGCTCTGATCTAGAAGGATAAAATTTTATATGCGGTCTTTAAACCAATTCTGTACTTATCAAATTTTGAACAAAATCCGCTAAAAGGAAGTTGTATGTTTAGTTGCTTGAATATGATTTAATATCACTAAAAAACAAAGAAAGCTAGATTGATAGATGGATAATTCAATGCCAGAATTAACATCTATAGTCAGAAACACCTATCATATTTTGAGTCAAATCCAACAAGGGATTGATTCAAAGATGCAATGACTTTAAAATATATTAAATTTGTTATGTGATTTTGTGTTAAATTATTATTTCAGTCAATTGGGAAGAACACACCTAAAACAAATATTTGATTTTCGGATACTATTAATCGCATGCCAAGCATCACATGATAGATTCAATAAAAATGCTAAATTCACACATTAAACAGCATTTTCTTAAACAGCATTTGTATTTTAAAGAGTATATAAGAAAATGTTAGGAAGAACATTCTCGGTGGTTTGATATGGTTACTGAAATGCAACATACATTTTCATTGGCTTTTACAGGATAAATTGACCGCTTTTGTAATATTTCCATCTTTCAATCAGAATTTATTAAGAAGTCAATAGATATTACCTTATTTTGATTGGTTGTTGCTAATGACAATACGTGAATAGACCCTCGAGAAAGTTTGTACATGTATTACAATATGCATGTATCTATACACAAATCTGTGTATGGCAGATATAGTATACAAAGAAAATTAAATGGAATGTTTTTTAAGCTATTTTAAATGGCATTGAAAAAATTAAATGCAGAAAGAACATTCAGAAAATTTCTTAATTACAAGTTTTTAATGAATTAACAAGTTAAATACAGCAAAGGAAGTTTTATTACCTCATTGGTTTCTTTGATTTGTACACTATATTTTGATATCCAATCTCGTTCTTTCTGGAAAAATTCTTCACAATCCTAAAAATAAAATGAATTATGATATTAAATGTCTGTAATTTATGAGTTAAAAAGTAGTAGTTTTAAAAAAGATAGCATGCCTTTAACCCATATTCCACGTTAAGCATAAAAAAGAAAAAGTAAATACCAATTATAAAGGGTGCCTTTATTTTAAACATTTTCAAAAACTTATATAATTATAAACTAATTAGTATCAGTTAATTAGCCATCATTCTGATTCTATTAATTTTTCCAATTTAATCAATGTTAAATTTTGAAACATTTAATTTTTAGCAAGTGGCAATCATTATTTGTTGTAAAGGCATTAGCTGTTATATAATTTTTAATTTTTTTTCATGAGAAAAAATAAGAAATGTATCCGTAACTAATCTAAATTGTAATGCAAACATTAAATTTAAATTCTGGGTATGAAAATCTCTATATACAAAATGAAAAAATAAAATAATGGCTTATGCCCATCAAAATAAAAATATTTTTCATTTTGCTGCTACACATTTTGATAATTATAAACTAATGATAAATAACAAGTCTTTAGAAACCACTAGCTTGCTTAGTATTTTATTAAAAAATTTCAATATTTTATATTAAACTATGGATAAACAGAGAAAAGATTTGCACATATTATATATAAATATATAGGGATAATATGGGAATAATGGCATATTTTCTTACTATTGCAACTATACATATCCTCGCATTCAACTCTGAAATATATAAAAAATACTCTGGCTTACTAAAATAAAGAACTACAAAAACTATTTTTTTTATGTCCCACAGTGAAAGTATTAGTAAGTAAAAGGGTTTTTCTTTTTTCCATGCATTCATCAATAAAGAAAAAGTATTCATGCTTCTATTTACAAAATTTCCCAAGGTTAAAAGGCTAATTTATTAGACATTTTTGTTCATACCTTTGAATGGTGTTTGCACAAGATTTTTAAAATAAGTTTCAAAGATAATATGCATATCACAAAATATTATTGGAGAGGCACAATCAGAAAATAAAAACTCTTTTATTAAGTTTCATTAAATTCTAAGGGTCAGATAATGCATTACTTGAATGGCTTAAAAGCTTATTTAAATTGAATATTACTTATACAAAGCTGCATTCTTTTAATAAGATTTGTTCAAATGCTATCGAGTTCATCACTTTTTACTTAGAATGGATTTTTGAAGTGTTCGCAAAGATGTATCAACAATGTGCTTTGAAGGCAACTTATTTCTAGTAAAAATTGGTATAATAAAAATAAATAATGAAAAACTGTCTTCACAGAAGAAATTGCAACCAATTTTTGGGACATTTTGTTTTACAAAAGAAGTTGGTTAACTCATTGCTATGCTATTATAAGTTGAAATTACAAAACCTGAAAATAAAGGATGTTTCTGATGATTGAGTAAAAGTTCATTTTCCAGGTCCATAATTCTGAAATGTAATGTTTTTATTTATCATTCATAATAATTTTCTTAAAGCCAACAGTGAAAGAGAAAGAATACTTAAAAAATAATTTCAAAGATTAATCAGAATTTTAATATTATTCAAAAATTAAAAATAAATCCTATTTATTAACTATTTTTTTAAAGTTCAAATTATTTTAATTATTAACTTGCAGCATTACAGTAAAATAAATTTTTATGAATTGTTTATTAGTTTCAGGTGTGTTAATTAAAAAATATACTACCAAATATATTAAACATCTTTAATTCATTTGCAATTAGTGTAGCATGCTTTACACAGTTTTAAATACATCTGTTCCAATCCAATATGGATAAAGGGATGAACAGCTTTAGTTATATCTTTGTAGTAAAATAAATTCAAAAACTTTTCAAACAGAATGTATAGGTAGCAAAATTTGAAAACAAATGTATTTTTTAAACTAATTTCTAAATATGTTAAAAAAAACACATTAATTTAGAAAAGAAATTGAGGTTTTAATTGAGGTTTTAAGATGCAAATTAATTTCTAGCAAAACTTTAGAAAATCTAATGCTTTCAAGTTTGTTTCATTTAGATAAATTACAAAGAATGTGGCTTTTTCAAAGTTAAAAAAGATTTAAAAATTTCAGATAAAGAAACAAAAATTGGCTTAAAAATGTGCATGAGAAAATAAAGATTTCTCAACCAAAAATGGCAGTTATAGCTTATTTTTAATATTTCACAATATAAAATAAATAATACATAATAATACTAAGTCATGTTTTTTATAATAAATCAACTCCTTTTTTTAAATTTAAATTAATTATTTTTATTTTGCCATAGTACTTAATACATTCTTAATACATAGGTACTTAATACATTTATTTAAAAATATATTTTCAAGAATCCATATCTTCAAGTTTTGATTGCAATTATTGCAGATATTCAATATACCATATTTTTTGTGACAAAGAATGTATATTAACAAGAATGTAATTTTTTGCTGAACATAGTGAACCTGACAATAATAGCAGTGATATTTTCGTGGACTGCTGACAGAGATAAAGAATATTGTTACTTTGGTTACTATACTTCTGATACTATTAATATAGATTAATAAAAATAATAATTTTAATACAGACTTATAAAAATAAAAACAGGCCTCCATGTGCAATAACCACCAATGATTTGAAAGTTCTTATCACTGCAACTATTGCCAATGCCAAAGAAGGGGTTTTAGACGATTTTGAAAGTATTGCAAGTAAGTATTATAAATGCTGTGTGACAAAAACAGCATTATCTTTAAAGACATTGTCCATCTATACATGTATCTTTCAAATAAACACAACAAAGATGTATTATAAAGATTTGAATTCAGGGCATTCATTCCCCTTTAACTTGCATAATCAATAACTTAATAAATTATCTTATTTATTACATACCCACCAAAATCCTGGAAGCTGAAGATTTATATACATCATCTTAATATGCTTATTAACATAAGCAAAATGCAATTCTATATTAAGTATGCAAGAAAAATGGTCAACAATCTAGCATGAAATGGCATTATGCCAAAATATAAGCATGCAAAGATTCAAGATCATGCATCAACAATTTTTTTTTACCATCTTTTACTATTTCTTGTCACCCCATGGATATTGGCAAAGGAGTTGGTCTTGTCTTTAATTTCACCAGAATAACTCATGCTCAAAGATCCAGCCTAGCAAAGTATAAAGAAAGAGATTTAACCATTGTAAATTTCTCAAAAGAAATAAATACCCCTATACAATATAATCAGCTTCCACAATATTGGAGGGTTAAAAAAAGGAGGCAAATTTCAATCAAGGTTTTTTTAATACTTTTATTTAACTTCTTGCTTGCTTTTAAAGATAGTATTTTGTACAAAATTTCCCACTCCCTGCTATACTCTAGGAATTATAAGATATTTAAAGAAATTTAAGAGAAAATCAACTTTCTCAGTTTTTCTTTGAAAGATGACAAAAGGTAAATTAAAAGATTATTATGTATCAATATAAGTCAATATAGTCTCTCAAAAGGAAAAATAAAATGACAAAAAGATGATGGGTGATTTTTTTTGTCAAGCACAAATGTAAATTGGGAATACCTAAGTGCATGATGATAATTTTTAAATACAATTGAGAGCAAGACCAGATTCAGTAAATAAAAGCAAGAGAGATGCAATTATTATATTGTAGTTGATATTGAAGGCTGACACTGTTTGAAGCATGATGACATTTATTTAGATATATTTTATTGATACTTGTGCAAATGTGTGCTCTTTTTCAATATATTTTGCCCACATTTATTCGATTAATTACATTTTTTGTAAAGATGGAATTTGGGAACTGATTTTTCAATTATTCTGTCAGGCTAGTTTAAAAATTGAGCACATTTAGTTGTGACTCAGAGATATTCTGAATTTTAATGTAGCTAAATTAATCATTAATTTATTTAATTTAAAAAGTGTAAATAAGAAGTATTATTGATAGTGTGTATGAAAAAAAATGATTCTATATTATTTATAAGTTAAAAGATTAAATAAACAGAACAGAAGGAAAATATTTTTATTTATTACTACACACTTAAGATATTTCTTCTTAAAGCTTTCTAATTTTTAAACCATTATTACAAAATATATATAAAGTCATAAAAAAATTTTCCATTAAAAAGTTTAAAAATACATAATAAAAGTTTCCAAAAAATAATTTGATGCATTACATTAGTTCGATAGACAAATGCGAGTTATATCTTATTGTATAATTTCCTGTTCTTCCATTTTAAGTACACTAAAATACATCTTTTTTTTACATCACACTAATGCAGAATGCAAATTTTAAAATTCAGTGAATAATAAATCTTAGGAAAGTCTGGTAAGAAGCTAAGTTTATGCACTAGTAATGATTCAAAGTGATAGAGAAAAATATTAATTTTTCAATAGAATACATTATTTATGAATGTGTTTATCTGTATATAACTAGTTTTTGAAATAATCAAATTAAAAAATATTCTTAAAATGCTTTAAAAATTTTTAAAGTTTCAAAATTTAGATAGTTTGAAATATTTTATACTCAAAGTAGTAATTTTCTAGGACTGAATATAATGCTACAAATTTTTACTAAACATCAGATCATTTTGGGCTCATTCATAACATGATCATAAAAATTAGAACTCAAAATAAAATAATCTGCCATTAGAATGATGCTCTGTTTAAAAATATTGACAATAACAATTTAAGGATATAAAAAATTACATTTACAAATTAAATACAACTGACAATTTTTGTTAAAGGTCAATAACATAATATTGTTTGAACTATAATTAAACCAATTGCCATAACAGCCTCCTTTAACAAAAATAAAATAAATTCATTATAATGTTTATTTTCTTAAGTGTTATTTCCTATTCACCTGCTAAAAAAATACAGGATTAAATATTTCATTGTGAAATAATCTTAAAAGAAATCAAGTTGATCCAGAATAAAATAATAAGAAAAAAGTAAGGGGAATCTAATCACAGTCTTCAAATACAATAATGAAAAATTACAAAAGAAAATTATGCTTTAACTGGCAGAAGAAATCAATGTAATTTTTCAAAAGTTAAGGTTATATAATTTAAAGTTTTAAAATCAAAACTATTAAAATTGTTTTATATAAAATTATTTTACAATGTAATAGAAAAAAAAATATTGAAATGAGCAAAATATAGTTAAACAAAATATTGAATTTGACATAATAACTCTTTCCAGACTTTCCAATGGACTCACCTTATGAGTATTTTTTCTCCCTTCTAAACTTTCCGATATTCTTGAAAAAATCCCTCGCTTGATTTTAGCCCTGGGAGGTGGCTATAAAAAATATTCAAGTAGAAATATATTGAGAGAGAAAACATATTCAGAAATTTTTACAAGATCAGAATTTGACCTGAAATACAGGAATATTAAATTAAAAGAATTTTTTAAAACTTTCTTTGGTTATGGTATGCAGAATTTTGAATCAAATTACAAAATAATAATAATGATAAATAAATAAAAAATTATAGAAAAGCACTACATAAAAAATTTAAATATTTTGAATATTTAAAAAATTAGAAATATCAGTAATAAATAATTCCAAAGCTAGAAGGCATATATAAGCTTCTAGTTAAAGACAATTCAGATTCAGAAAGATCTTGATATTGTTGTAAGATAAATTTCAGTTTTTTTTCCCTTCTGAAAGTTTAAACAAAAATTTTTCTAGAAATTACAATGTTTTTAGTTTGAATTTTTAATTTGTTGAATAGCAGTGTATAAAGCATAAACACATTTTCAATGTTCATAAATTAGATATATGCTTTAAAGTTTAAGACATTAGGTATAATAATTTATTTTATAGACTTATTCACATTATTTGCACAAACATGAGAATAGTTACATTAATTTACTTGATAATCAGATTATTTTTAGAAAATAGACAATGTAAAATTTATGTAATTCTGAAATGCGACGAGAATCTTGTATCACCAAATTGGAGTTAAATTTAAAACTCTAACATGGCTGACTTATTTTCCAGATTCATCTATTAGTAATATTAAATTTGGCCACCTTCTGTTGTGATTCTTAAGCTGTTACTTTATCACAGTTTATCATTCTTAATTAGAGTAGTTTACAATCCTGAATATTCCAAAAGCTAATGTATACTTTCTTCACAGAATAATAACTATCACTGCAGCATTTAGTACTATTGCATATTGATAATTTACTTATGTACAAGATAAGCAAAGCAAAGTTATGTGAAAGCACTTAATTATTATAATTATAATTAACAATTTTAATACTTGTATAAATAATTATAGAACCATAGTAAAATTATTTTTGATGCTTAAATTTACAGTAATATAATTTAAAATTATGTAGAAGTTTATACAATATGTTCTTAATAAAATACAACATAATTTATGTATTCAAATTTTTATAAAATTCAATTTGAGGCAAATACTATATTTTTTTATCGTCCCTTTGAAAGCAACTGGAATTCTTTTCATTTAACATCAATATCGCTCAAAATCTTTTTTTATATAAATTTATATATATATTAGTTTCTAAAATAATGAAAAAAATATTCTGTTCATAGAAAACGAAAAATTATTTATTATAAGTACATGTATTCTGTCATCCATTCTACAAGTTTTGTATAATTTAGCTAAAAACTCTGCATGTTATAAACATAAAATAAATAGCATATTTTCAGATCTTTTAAATATCTTCCAGACTATGTTTTTACAAAAATGTATCTCAGTATAAAAAATAAAACTATTTACAAAATTTATAAATTGCTAAGTATTTTCTATGTGACTATTATATACACATGATTTGCAAAGTTATGTATTAATTATTCTGAATGTATGTACATAAATAAACAAAATCCCTTTTTCTGGAGAGCATTATTTGTAATATCATTATTGTCCTTGTTCTGGATACAACAAATTGATCTTTAACTAGCAAGAACATGCCCTATAATTTACCACAGAGAAAGTAATGTTAATTTAAGAGTGAAGGTTATATGTTTTTTTGTGCTGTGTAGTCATAATTTTTTATTTATTACAAGGCTACTTATAATAAAGAATTCAATTATTTCTTTTATTGTCAATAATAAAAATATGCAATCGATGTAGATTTTGACTTATCTGCTATAAGAAAAGTAATATTTTACCTCTTTTTCTGTCAAGAATTTTTTTAAAACTTCATCTTTTCCGAACAAACGATGTAAAAGAAGCAGCCGAAGATATCTGAAAAAGTGTATAAATCAGTCTGTATAATCTTCCTATTCTTATGTAGAAAATCATTTAAACTTTAACAAAATTTTTTACGATAAATTCAAGTAAGAATTTGTAATCTATTTTGAAAAGTTTTGTAATTTCAAACTTTAAACATAAGTAGTGAATAAGTATTTCACCTTTGTACACCTGAATTTAATTAAATGACAGCTTTCAAGGACTGACTGCAGCTGGTTCAATTTATTCACCATTAAATATAATATGTAACATTAACTAAAACAACTGAATGCTTCAGAATACTAATTTATGACTGTTTCAGAAATAAAGACTTCAATTATCTATTATTTCCGCCTTTTACTTAAATTCATATGAACATAAAGAACACCAATCTAAAATGGGAAATAAAGTCTATAGGCAAAAATGGTTGAAATGTTCATTTATGAGAGTAGAAGGAATAAAATATTTTGTCTCAGTTAAAAAAAAATCATAAATACATATTAAATTTTTATAATATTTGTTTTCAGAAGCTTCAATACATGTATATTCTTGAAAAATTCAGCAAAAGGAATTTTAAGTCATTTTATAAGAAAAAAAATTGTAGGCTAAATAAGTGTAATCTAAATTAAAATACTTGGTTCTTCATATTTTGAAATGTTTAACTAAAAGAAAAATTTTAAATCTTAAAAAACAAGTGCTAAATATTAAATCACTTACTGCTCTAATTGTAAACAGTCTTTATTGAACTGATCTCCAATCAAAGTTTTTGTGTTACTTCCTAGTTGCTTCTTTGATTTAGCTTCGGCCATTTCAGAAGTTATTGCAGGTTTCGGTGGCAGTGGGGGAACCTAGTAACAATACAATCAGATTCAATTAATATTCAAGATAGATTTTTTTCATCTTTTATTTTAAATTGATAAAAAAATCTTAAAAATTAATCTAAAGGATAAATAATGGAAAAATTTATAAGCAAATGAATTTTTTAAAGTTATGTTTAAGTTTTATCAGTCTTTGTGGTAGTTCAATTTTAAAAATAATTTATTGCTTTTTATATAATAACAAAATTTAATTTGATTCATGTGATGTTAAGAAATAACCAAATCAAAAATGATTTTATTAGTTCAATATTTCAGTTTCATAGATATTTTCAATTTTGGTGATAAGATAAAAAAAAAGGTCTTTAGTTTATCTCATTGTTAGAACTGAAATTGATACATTCTCTATCGAAAAGGGAGAAAAAATACCAGATGCTGTCAGGAAATCAGAACCTTCCAACTTTAAAAGAGAAATTTAAAAAATTGCGCATTCTATGCATTTATAGATAATGCCAAAATAAATTGTCTGAATAGTATATGCTAAAGAGTGTTTTATTTTAGAAATTAAGTATCATGAAAAAGAATTAATGCACATATACACAAAAAGTTTACATAAAATAAGAATAAAGAAAAACAGAACAAAAACAAAATGAAAATTTAATGCTGTTAACATGTAGTATGAAAGAAAATTTCAAAAAGTCTTTACGAAAATCACTACAATTTGTAACTAAATAATTTCATATAGATTTCAAAACTAAAATATATACATTAAAATTTCAAATTTGGTTAATATTACAATTAATAAAACTGTATAATATATTACAGAAATTTCCAATTATATATAAAATCCATTTTAAGATATATTTCCCTCATAACAATTTTTCTTGATACAATTGATAAAAACTACTTTACTATTGTTTTATTAGTTATAAATTAAATATGATAAATTACCAAAATTATATTATGAAAATTTACAGTTGTATGTTTAGTAAACCAAACCCAGCTTACAACTATAAGAAAATATTTTATAAATATTTTAATTTGATAAATTTTAGATTACAATTTAAACAAATGGTTTGGATTCATTAAAATTGTGACACAATTGTATAAAATTGATGAATTCATAAGAGTTAAAAAATATCCTGTAAATTTATAATTAAGTTTATGACTCTGAACTCTTGAAAAATTACATATAAGAGAAATGTTGAATTTATAATTACTGTCTACTGAGTTATTAGTGGCAGAATTGGCAATTTTGGAATAACATGTATGAAAATTCTTTTACTTTGCTTATTATAGTTTGTTGTGGTTCCTATAATTAGATAAGAAACCTATAATTCTTAGGATAATATTTTAAAATTCATTCATTTGTGCTATTTAATTTATGAGATATTAAGGCCACATAAAAAAGAAATAAGACAGACTATCTTTCAATGAATTGGGCTAAAATTTGATATGGATTGAGAATTCTAATAAAAGAATATATCAAATTATGTCTATGTACCTTTCTCAATTGTGTTAAAATATTCATGTATGATAGAGAGATTTCTTTCACACATTTTATTCAAAATTTATTGAAATTCTAAACATGTTTCAATGACTGTAAAACATAAAAACAATTCATCTGCCTTAAACACATTCTTTAGAGACATTTTTTTTTTTTTTTTTTTTGAAAAATGGCTTTTTGAGACTAGAAGGCTGATGAAATATGCAGATGTTAAAATTTTAAAATCAAATGCTAAATTTTAAAATAAATTGATTGTAGAGAACTTTCCATTTAAAATATTTTAACTCTTTGAAGATAAAAAAGATGCAGGCCTTTTCTGCATAGATTATGCCACACAGTTGATGTGGATGCCGTTGTTACAGTGGCATGCGCACATACACAGTGCTCTGTTTCATACAGAAGTATTTAGTAGAACATCCTCCAAATAAATTAGCCAAGTTGGTCGCATCCACCTGGTGGCCTGCAACAGAAATCTGCAGGTTCCCTAATCACACAGGTTTTGATGCACATAAACGAACATTTGATGATTTGTATTTGTCTCAATCGGAATTTGTAGATACAATGACAGAGTTGCATGTGATAATTCCGAAAACTCTTTTACAGCACCACTTATCCATTAGAGAACTTATTTTCCTATGTGATTCTGATTCCTATAGATGTTTTCTATTTCTCCAAGTTTGTAGGTTAAGTTCAGAAACCAGCCTGATAATTGAATTCCATGGTTAATTAATCCATGGTCATGGTCTTAATTGCAATTACAAAATGCCACTGTTAAGATTAGTTTAATGTGCACTTGATCATAGATTATTTGGCAGGAAAAATCAATTGTTTTGAAAAATTTCATGTTAAAATAATATTAGGAGAGTTGACACTAGCTCCAACGGACGAATCACTACCGAGACAAGACACAATAAGCAAAGTGTTTTAAAGTTTTCAACTGCATACATAATTAAAATTCAATTGCAAAGAAATCTAGTAAAATTGATTAAATTTTTAAATAAAAATTTCTATTTTTAATAATACAGCTAAAAGTTTTGAAATAGTGCATATTCTAACTTAAGGAAATTTCACTTTTTAGAAAAAATATTTAAAATCTAGGAAGAAAAAAAAAACTGTTACCAATTTAGTTTTTATCATTTTGCATTACTTACAATGAGACCAGGCAGAGGATTCGCTGTTAATAAACAGTGTTCTAACCACATAAAATCTTCATACTGTCTTTGTACCATATATGTAGAATCATCACTAATCTAAAAGAAAAAAAAATTATTAGCATAATATTTTATAAAATGTTCTCATAAATTTGCATAGAGAATATATATTTCTTAATTTATTACCAAATATTATAATCAAAACAATTCATAATATTTTTCTATCAAAGTTCAGGGGAATTTCTGAAAATTTACAAATTTGGATCAACGTTGATGATTTCATAAATTAGTAACAAACTAAACAAACTAATTACAGCATTATGCATCCAAAAAATTATAGCTACAGTATTTTTCTTTTAACACACTATTTCTGGATTTTTGAGGTTAAGCACCAAGATATTAAAAAAAAACAGTTTTTTTTATTACAATAAAGACACATTTTTTTTTTCTTATTTAAATTGAGCTACTTATATATATAAATAAATATATACATAAAGAACAAAAAATAACAATAAAAAACAATAGCTTCATTTTATTTGCTTTGATGCAAATTTATTAAATCATTTCAATTAAAGACTTCTTTCCAGTGGATAGTAAAATATTTTGATAATTTAAGCTTTGAAACATTTTGCACAAATTCAGCAATGATTACTGAAATTACTAAAATTCTTAAATTATATTTAAGCGGGAAGAACATTTTCTAATTATTTTTCAGATACTCTAACAGAAATCAGTTAGATATTACTTTACAGGAAATGTTGCTTAATATTTTTAAAAGAGGTTCTTTACACCATCTTACAAAGTTTACAATTCATGTATTAGGTAAACCGAGAGGCTTTAGCACAAGCCTAGTCAACCAAACTTAGAGACAACTGTGATATATATCTTATATGAATTTGTCATTAAAAAATGTATTGTTCATCTTCAAAAAATGAACTCTCAGAAGTATGATTGACAGACATTGCAAGTTCAAAATTTATAAGGGAATCGTTTCTGAAACCTCTAACTTGAAGACTATTCTGCATAAAGCATAATTAAAATCATAAATATAACAATCATAAATTTATTGATTAAATGACACTGTGTTAAGAACTTAATTTAATGATGGGACTTAAATAATCACCCGAATTTAATAATAAATATTTACCATCTTAGATTTAATAGTATATTTCACAACATCACCATCTTTCTCAACTGTTCCTGAAAATTTGACAGAAAATAAAGGTTCAAAAGGTTCTGGTGGTATAGGAGATGAACTTGTAGAAAATCCAGAAACAGTCTCAAGAGTAGGAGAATTAGGTTCAGACAAAGAATTTTCTTCATTTTTTTGGTCAGTAGAATTGACTTCTTGTTCATCCATATTAACCAAAAAAATCACTGAAAGAAAATTAAGATTAAATATTTATATTTATCAATACTATCAACTAAATAAATAAAAATATTCAAAAGACAGCTTTAAGAATAAAGCAATTTAATATATTCTTAAATTTTGCAACTCTAGTTCAAACAAATCCTGTAAAAAATAATATACATAACTTTAAAAATTGAGAAAAAATTCAAATTGGAATAGATAAGTAATAAGAATTTTATCATCACCCTTCAATACAAACACACATTTGCAGTTTTAGATATATGAGCAGGGAATCTTCAAGTTATTAATCATACTTTTTTTTTACTTTATAGATTTTACTAAAAAAATTAGCCTTAATAAGCCATTATTTACCTAAGCAAATACTTTAAAGAAATAAATAATTTTGCATGATTGAGCTTTAATTATTTTCATTATCTATAATAACATTTGTGAAAACAGGGAGCTAGAGATAAATTACTTAAAAAAAATTATACACCTTTATGCATGCAAGACTGCCTATGTGCACACACTTATTTTCTATGCAAAGAATAATTTTTTTTTATAATAATGGTTAGTTTTGAACAAAAACATAAAATTTTAAGCATGCATTTTTTAAATACTTTCTATTGCAAAAAAGAGACATTTTTGGTTCTGATAAATAAAAATAATCAAATTATCAATACTGAAAAGACAACAATTTTTATAAGATAAATACAATGACCTCTTAATATTTTTTTTAATTACAATTCTTTCTGCATGGATATATAAATTCTTAAAATTGGTGTAGTATAGAAAGACCAAAAATTTTTAGATGGAAGCAACAGCAAAAGAAGTATATTTAAAATAGACCTACTGTAACAGATACAGCAACATATGTTTATAATGGATAGTAAATATGGATGGTTTTTTATCCAACAAGCATTAAATTATTACAAAAATGGTTTTAAAAATATATTGTTTTTAAAGTTTTGAATGAAATTTCATTTTCATGCTTATTTAGAAAATTTGATAACATTTAAAAATATTTTCAAAAAAAAAAAAAAAATAAGCAAAATATTTGAACAATTTATTTTAAAAATTCCCACATAAATATATTAATGTGTAAAGAATGATAGGGCATGAAGTGTAATAAAAATTTTAAATAGCCATAAGTTGAAACTGAATTTTCTTACACTCAATCAATATTATTTGTTCATTCATTCTAAGAGCAATAATTTATTTCTAATTTATCATTAATTTATTCTGACGGTATGAAATTGGAGGTGATTACACTTTAATGCCATACATACCGTAAGAATCCCTGTTGTGTTTTTAGTTTGGTCAAGTATTTCCTTTCCCACTCTTCCATTAGTGGTCAAATCTCCTCAAAATATCTTACTTTTCTAAAGATGAAATTTGTCTAATTAATCGCTGTTAAAACTTATTATTTTATTTTGTAAAATTCAGTCTGAGTTCATGCTCCAAAGACAAAAGAGACTGTATTCTTTATATTCTTCCTTGCTTGTCTAGTAGCATTAATTGTTTAATATCTGTGGAATAACAGTAAAAGAAAAACACTTTTAAATGGATAAAATTGATTCCTCAGTTTTATTAGCTCTGATAATACAACATACAGCATACGTTCTGTTCTAATTATGTCATTGCTTTGCTCACCACTTATTGAGAGAGGAGGACAGCTATTGTTAGACTCTGGACATTACTCCTGTTAATAAATGTTGTAAATTAGATGCATTAAATACTGTATATAATATTCAGACATATTAAAACTAATTCACTATCTAAAAATTAACATTCAAATGTTTGAATGGTGTCAAACTTGACAGAGTTCAAATTTTGTATTGACTTTTTAGAATAACCATTCCTGTATTTCATGTATGACAATACTTGTGGTTGAAGAAAGAAGGAAGAGAAAGAAAATCAATAAGCACTATTTTCTTGTTTGTCGACACGGTTCGATCTGTCTCACCATGAATTCCTCTCCTGAATTTATTGCATTTGTTGGTTTTTTTTTCTTCATACATCAGTATTTTTTCCTTAAACACAGTTTTATAACAATATGTTTGCATTATATTCAAAGTTTGGTAAATCCAAAGAAAAAACTTTTAATTATATCTTTTGAGAAAATTTGAAAGTCCCCCCCTTCAAAATTAACTACTTGATGATGTTTAAAAATGGTTTTTAAATGCAAGAATGGTTTCATGATGCTATATACTCAAGAGAAAATACATCAGTCTTTGCTACTTAGATACATACTCCATTTCTGTTTTCCTTTGGATCATTACCATCTAATAATTTCCAAGAGAATTTTTTAAATGCATGCAAAATATAATGTTTTATCTAAAGCAAGTATTTACAGATTTCTTTCTTTTTAGTTCAATTTAATACAACAAATGCAGAAATATTATACGAAATAAAATATTACCAAACTTCTTGTTTCTATTATTATTTGAATCTACACTATAAAGATATTAATATGTAGAAATAGAACTTATTTTCATCATAAAATTTCATCAACAGATTTAAAGAAAACTTTGTTCCCAATAACATTCATCACATTATTTAAAAGAAAAAATGTTTTGCCACCTTTACCACACATTTGTATATTAGAATGTTTAATTTTATTGGATAACACAGAAGCATTTCAAATGACTTATCAATTTTCATATTAAATTTTTTTTTTACTTATGCCAATTCAAATGCTTTGAAAAGGGAGGTAGTTAGGAGAAGATAGAAAATTGATGTCCACAGACAAAAAGAGAATATTTTTTTAACATTTGATTTAAATTAATTAGCAAAATATATTACAACATCATGGTCCATACAAACATGAAATATTTTATTATGCATCCATGTGTTTAGTTAACAATGAAGAAACAAATAAGGAATAGTTATCATTTACTTATTTGGTTAACACCTACATCAAGATAATATTAGTTTACCATTGATAATAGGCATTTTTTGAATAGATAGTAAGTTTTCAAATTACATAGAACAGGAAATAATGTTTTATTCTACAAATATATATTTTTTGTTTTGTTTTACATATTAAAAAGCATATATAATTTTTTTCAGCAAATAAATTTATAATTTAAATAAACAGAATTGTTGATTCCATACTTTTTTTTAAAAAGTGAAACCAACAAAAAATATCCCTAATTTAAAATATTTCCAGTTATAATTTAAGATTTATTTAAATTTAGCAGTTTTAGAAACTGAAATTTATAACTGATTTATCAATTAATTATGAACAGTGATAAGTAATTATTAAAAAAGATATATCAATTAAATTCAGAATTTAGGCTTGAGGCTTTTTTAAACTTAATTATTTTATGGAAAATGAGTTCATTAAATTTTATTTTCAAATTTTATAATTTTCGCTAAAAACACGCATCCTGGCTATTTAAAATAAATTTTAAATTTGCAATTTAGATATTTAAAATTAATTATCAAATTAATTTACTTTATCTTATGAATCATGATTTATTCATGAAATTAAAATAAGAATAGAAATCACTAATACATAATTTGTAATTTCCGTTATATCTTTTAGAAAAATAAATCATTGTTTTAAAAAAATAAAAAGAATTATGATATGCGTAACTTTTTTTGAAGGAATAAAGTTTCGCTATATTAGTAGTAATAGTATTAAAAACTTTCGAAGATAGTTATGCAAGTATCGATCAAACTGTCAAACTCACCGAAAATTTTCGTAAATTGAATTAGACAGCAATAACATGCAAAATGGAAAAGAGATGGTGTAAGTCAGATGAAATTCGACAATTGAATATAATTAATTTACATAATTATAAAAACAAAAGGGAATTACAAATGCCGCCACTGCCTTCATAAACCGACAAAGTTTAATGTTTGAATACGAAACAGTAGGCGTTCCTTTCATGTATCGCATTGCAGCGTCTGCTTCGTTTCATGTTTGTCAAATATGATGGAGAGGAGTTGCACTGTAATTCTCCTAAGTGTTTAATTATAATGAATGATCTTAAAAAATTCATTTGGCTTAAAAAATAACTCCTAAATAAATAATAATGTAGCTACCAAGAAAAATTAATATAATATTTGGAATAATTTTTAGTTAAATATGCAATAGCGCTTGATAATGATCTTAACTGTTTAAATTTAATCAACCATTACCATGGTTACGTACTTCTGCTGGCGAATAAACACTCAGGAAAAACTTCTCTCATTCACAAATGTATATTTTGATTTCTTATTACAACATTTTTGTGATTAGTCACTGAAATATTAGTCGCTTATTTTGGAAACAAAGTTGCTTGCTAAATCACGAAATATAACTTTTTATCAGACACTTAATTGAATATTTGAAGTACAAAGGTAAGAAAAAAAAAATGATCCATTACATTTTAAGCAAATTATTTTATCATAAAGTTCATTATTCTTTCCGTGAATTATAACCATCAATAAGTTCTTTTACTAGTAATGCTAAAAGTGTCCAGCAATATCCCTCCCCTTTTGAGTTTCAATCTTTTTAGCATTACTGTTTCAGGTAAATAATGTTTACTTTTTATATTAAATATTTTTTCATGAGGAACTTACAATGCGCTATTCTTTTTTTTTTAATGGAAATTCTAAGACATGAACTAATTTTTGCATTTCTTATTTTTCAATAATAATGTTTATCATAACTTTTTCATCGACAAAAATATTGTTATTATTTTTAGATGTCCAAGAAAAAAGTCTTACAATACCGTAAAATGAGATCGGATGTTCCTGGGTTGGAGAAACTTCCACCCATACCAAAAGCTGAAACAGATATCAATAAGTTTATTGATAGAGATCGTTGGAAAAACAGCAAGATGTGGAAAATCGGAGTTTCTGCTCGGAAAAAAGCGCAATATAAGGAAAAAATGTGAGATCACTTAATATTATCTATTATGAAAATTATAATTTATTATTTTTGCCTCAGAAGTTAAGATTTACGATTTGAGGATAAGATCACATAATATTTTAAAGTTTATACATAAGTATATATTGTTAGAATTTTATTTTGTAATTAGTTATTTTAATTTTTTTTTTCAGTTATATGTAAATGCGAATTTCTTTAATTGTTGGTTGGGATTCGTAATTATTCTTTCCAACTTGGTTGGGCTCAAAGTTTTTAATTATGTTAGAAAAAGCTCGTATGTTTTTTTGTTTGTTTTTAATGAGAGCTTTTATTCGGAAATATTATTTTTAGAATCATATTAAAGAAGATAAATTCTAAAGAAACATTATTCCATATTTTTTTCACTTACATGCATTTTAAATATATTTGGCTACTTAAACATCGAATTTGGGTTTAAAAAAATTAAATTTTCTTTAATCTGCGATATGGAATGAATTAATACTTTTTACATATTTATACTAAGTTGTTTCATACGTTTAAAACCTAATTTCATAAACGACTTTTTACTTACTTCCTGAGATGCAAACATTTTGAAATTTAGTACACTTGTATGTGTTCTATGTGACAATATGCTAGTTTGGTACTTTCATAGTGGTCCTTATACATAAACCTTATGTTAATGAATAATCACAAAAAGATCGCACCTAGTAGGTTCTTCAATAATTAAAACGTATACTTTGTTCACCAATGGTCTGCAGTTGTTAATAAAGTTTGCCAATAATATGCGATTAATTTATCTTTACCACCAGAGCTTA
The DNA here is from genome assembly GCA_026543055.1 of Argiope trifasciata. Classification (NCBI taxonomy): domain Eukaryota; kingdom Metazoa; phylum Arthropoda; class Arachnida; order Araneae; family Araneidae; genus Argiope; species Argiope trifasciata. Next base: position 50,816 of record JAPMOQ010051059.1, read on the forward strand.
ATTAGCAGGGGATTGATTAATTTTCAGCAATTTTTATTTCAAAAAAGGGGCATTACTCAGGAATGGATTTGAGAAAAGTTTTTTCAAGATTTCATACTAACTATATTATTGGATTATAAATTAAAGACTAAAAAATAGAAAATAATTGAAGTAAAGAACGGTCTTATATCACGTTAATAAAAGTTTGCTTTAATGTTTTTATTAGATTTATCTATGATTTATGTAAACTATATTTTTTTAAGCTGTGAATTAGTACTATTTTTTCAAATGCTCCATACTGTTTTGATACAAATATGGATATCCAATCATGTAATTTCAAATCCCTTGATTTAGATTCCAACAAGTACAAGAGCTAAAAAAAGCAGCAAAGGAAAGAACTACCGATTATGAATTTAAAGGTGTGGAAAGGAAGCCTGAGGTACTCCCTTTTTATGCATTCACTCTGATTCGAATTTCTCCACTAAGGGGGCAAATAATCTTCATAATTTAGAAAGAGGAAAAGTTTCTAGGATTAGTTCCTTTCCTGAGATGTACAGTGAGCGAAAAAAGTTTGGACAGCAGTTCATCGTTTAATAATTTTGAACTACATTATACTTTTAAAATAAAGGCCATATCCAAAATGAATAGAACTTGTGACTTAATTTTCAAATACATAACTAAATATTATAAATTTAAAGAACATAATGATGATAATTCAAATATATATATATATATATATATATATTCAAATTTGTTTTTGAAAAAATGCTTGCGAACTTGATCGGATATCTTAAGACAAAAGACAAAAACGTTTAATACTCTGTGTTGTTCTTTGACTGCTCTTATTCATCGAAAGGGTGAACATTTCAGCTAAGTCTGTTGGCTTCATATATTCTGAAGAGCACTTTTTAGCTCCTTTTCATTTTATATTTCATTCTCTAGCGATTTTTTCTGCATAAATACCTACAGATGTTCTATAGGATTTAAATCAGGACTTTCTGCGTGTTATATAATAACCATACTTTCACGATGTGAGTATTATGCTAAGGATCATTATCTTGAACCAAAGAATAATTTTTATATAAATTCCATTTTGCCACTGTGTCTGGTGAATTCAACAATATTCAGATTTACCTTCGATTAACACTAAATTTCCAACTCCGCTAGCTTCCATTGCACTCCATACCATAACGATACCCCCGCTTTGTTTAACAGTTGCTTTTATATTTGCTGATTTTAGGCTTGTACCTTCCCGTTGCCATACAAAGCGATGGTCATCAATTCAAAAAAATTAAATCACATTAATTAAATCCTTAAAAGTCTGTCTGTTGGTCTGTTTAATCAAATAAACGTGATAACTTATAATAAAGTTTAGTATGCAAATTTTGATATTAAAAGCTTAAAATTTTGCTCTCCCTGAAAAAGAGCGCTCTGTACTCCTTGAAACAGTTTTAAAAGTATTTCTAAATAATTAATGTACACACTTCCTCTGCTACTGGGGCAATGAGCAATAGCATGATATATGAAGGGACTACATATATTTGTAAATAAATTTCAATAATATAATTTTTTAAAGGACTCGTTTTTTAAAGGAAGGATTTGCCTCAAGCCTAATGTAATATTTTTAATGAAACATTGTCTAGTATATTATTTTTAATGTAATTTTATTAATATTGACTTATTTTTCATTTATAATCTATTTTCAGTTACTTCTTTGTATACAAATAAAGCTAAGAAAAATTTTATGTCTCTGTAATCTCGGTGAGATGCTCTATTTTAAAATGTTAAGTGTGTAGTTACCAAATCAACAGATTTAATATATATTTAGTTTTATTCGTTTGAAACAATTGATGAAAATTCTTGAAGAAATTGATTTCATTATTTTATAACACAGATATATCAATCTATAGCTAAAAATTGGAAAATAGAATTAATTTTTTAAAATTAACTATTAAAAATTTGTTTTTAGAAAGCGCTGTTATCAAATTTATTCCTGTTTTAGTATTATTATCAACAATTAGAAGAAATGTTGCATTCTGCCGCAGTTGATCCCTTACCAGAAAGGATGATAAACAAAATTATAATGATTTTGAAGAAGAGTAACACAATATTTGATGAAAAAGATCCCTTATTTTTGAAAGAACTTCAGGAATTGAAAGAGAGCTATGAAGCAGTTATGAGAACGACTAGAAGTAAGTTTTCATGTTTTTATGCACAAGTGGGAAAGAGGTAAATTGGATGCCCTCGAGAAAATAAACTGCCTTTAACCAAGTGTCCTAACTTAATCAAGTGTTAAATCCTTTCCGGCGCACTGTTCACAGAAGAGCACACCAATTTAACCAACAAAACTTTCTACATTGAAATTCGAAAAATTATTGAAAAAGTAGCATATCGTTTTTTTTTTCTCCCTAGATGTATCCTGATGAATAGTGGCTTCTTTTATGGCATTAGCTTGCATCTAAAATACCTCAATATTTTTGACTTTAACAAGAGATTTTTTTTTTTTTTTTCATTTCTTAAAAGATAACAACTCTAACTAAACCAGTCGATTATATTTTTCTAGTAGCCTCTTGTACTTAATTCATAATTTTATATTAAATACATGTTCATTTCTTAATTTATGAAATGGACAATCTGGAGGTATCCTAATATGGCCGCTTAGCAACAACTCTCATTTCTACGCTTTGAAAAAGCAACTTTGTACAGAAGATGTATACGAAGTTATATCTGTATAAGTGTGATGCAAATATCTATATATGTGTGATGCAAATATCTATATATGTGTGATGCAAATATCTATATATGTGTGATGCAAATATCTATATATGTGTGATGCAAATATCTATATATGTGTGATGCAAATATCTACATATGTGTGATGCAAATACTTACAGACACTTACTACGAGTGATTTCACCCAAAGTAATGAGGCTTTCATACTTTTATTTGATATTTAATACTTTGATAATTTAAATATAATATTTATTTTCAGCATATTAATTGTTAATTTTAGTTTTTATTTATCGTTAGAATTAAGTTGTTGTAATTTTTATTTTTCTTCATTTATGTATCTTATTGTGTATATTTTTATACCTTATCTGAAAATTATAATAAAACTGTAAAATAAATTTTAAATGAAGCAAATTTCTTACGATATCTGTAAAAGTATTTATCAACTTAAGATATTTATAATGAGTATTAAAAGAAACATGTTTAATAAACTTAGTTTAGCAATTGGGACTATGAAAATAATCTCTTAATTTAAAGAAATTCTCTTTAAAGTTTACCATATTTCCCACATCAGAGAGTTTAATTTAGTTTAGTTATATTAACGTGCCGTTGTAAAGCAACACGAGGGCTATTTTGGGACGGACCTCGTCATTTTGAACCCTGGTCAGAAGACGAGGACGACACCTGAGTTGACACGACCCTCTTCACACCACACCAGCGGGGGAACGTTTGATCTGACAATTTTTAACTTGCAAGAGACCCTCTCACATGACGGTTCGTCGATGGATTCGAGTCTCGAACCTGAAACCCTCCAGTTCAGAAGCTGAGATCTTACCGGGCCTCCGCGGTCTTTACATATCAGAGAATTAATACATAATGAAACAAATTGCAGATCAATATTTTTTTTAATCTTTTTAGTTTATTGCATACTCAAAAATAGCTACAGATATAAGAAGATAAAGTTCATTCGAATGTATTTTTCTTTCTTGTTTTAAATTTAAATATTTAATTAGCTAATTATTTTATATAATATCCAAAATTGACTCTGGAACTCAAGAATAAATGAATAAAAATTTTGAAAATTTCTGATTCAAAATCCACATGATATAAAAATAAAGTTTTATTTTTATGTCATGAAACTTCTTAAGTGGAAACAGTAAAACTTGTATTAAAAAAACCTGAACATTCTTGGTAGAAAAACAGATAGTGAAGTAAGAGAGCAAGAACATTTCTAAATGTATCTTACTTTGAGTTCATCATTGGTCAGTTCATACGGATAGGACAAGGGGTGACACAGAGATTTAGCCGTATGTCCATCTTTTGGGTGGCACCATTCACCAGAACGGTCACAGGTATTTGAGTGATTCAGTGTTCCATCCAGGTGGCCCTATTCTTTCAATAACGTGGTTTACAGACATCCTCATTGGAGCTTAGGAAGTTAAGATCTCTACTACCTTTTTACTGGGTAGAGTATAGCAAGTAGCACACGCACTGGATAGGGAACAACGCCCTTTTCACCAAAGAGTATCATACCGAAGGAGGTGATGGTTTTAGTTTAATGCACAGCACGAAGGGGGGATGTTCTTCACATTTCTGCTCTCTTCAACAGGATGGTTTATTCTTCCTCTGAGAAATCATTCATGAGATTTTAGTGTGGGGTAGGGTCACATCGGGTATTCGACACAGGATGACCCGTTCTTCACCAGATATTTGAGGAAACCAGGTGCCAGTCCCCTGTTTTGATTTTTCTTACCTTTCTCAGTTGTGAATTCTCCTCCCCCTTTTGTCTTTAGTTTTCTCCTGTTTATTCGTATATTTGTTCTAGTGTATATATGAAAAAATGAAAACAAAACTGCTGATGTCAGTTATGGTTGATTAGGAGATTCCATTTGCGACGTTCTCCTCACTTTTTGAGGCAATATCAGTTAATAACACTAAAGCAAGCCTCTTGGGTTCTTTAATGGCACGACCACATCTGGATACCCGAGGCTAGATAACCGGGAAAATAATCAAAATTAGGAGTTCTATCTGTTTAACTTTCTGAAGCAGACTCGTTAAGTCATTTCCAATGACCTCAAGTCAAAACACATGTTGCATTGGGCGAATTAAAGTACAAAACTGAATCTTTAATTTTACTGCCCTTGCCAGTCCATCCTTTCCTGGAATGAGTACTATTACCAGAGCGAAAGACCACTGTAGACCTTTCTGTATATCCTCCCTTATTAAGATAATATTCTCTTAGCGAATATATGATGATTGAGAATTTTGTTTTTATAATTGAAGCGGCTCACCTAGACCTGGCTACATCTTTCAAGTACAAACCGAAGTAACTACTAAAAATCCTTACTCATTTGAAAAAATTTCTTCTCAATTTTAATGCTGAAACTTCTTTGGAAAAAACTTATCTTAACAATATACCATTAATTATTTTTTCTGTTCAAAATCAGAACAGTTCTGATTTTGAATGCTGAATATTTATATTAATCTGTCATTCTCTTTTGTTATTACTTGCTTCTCAATATAAAATGTAACAACATTCGAAATTTATGAAATTTACCTTTTTCAGGAGATTTTATTCTGGGAACGAATAAAGATGAGGAATCTCCTACAAAATTTAGGTTTGTGCTACTAATTCCAAACAAATACATCTATCTTTAACTGGTAATCTAAAATTAATGCAATTTCATAAACTACACACAATAATATATGGAATTTTTGTATACATACCACTATTTAAAATATTAAAGAAGGGGGAAAAAACAACCGGATATTAAAAGGAGCAATGAACAAGACTGATAATTCATGAGGCATGTTAAAATGAAAAGGCGATATTTAAAGCTATAGTGGTTCAAGTATCATGAATCTTAATATATGTGTACATATATGTACATATTTAATTTTACTACTTTACTACCTTTTCTTTACTGCGGTAGCTATAATGTTAGAATATTTCCTCTCCGCCTGTTTTGGTCTGAGCATCAAATTGCATTATTTTTGTAACGTGGATGGAAAGCTGTAGTAAGCTTCTTTCTTTTTCAGCAAGGTCTGATCAAGATTTCTAGTCCCTACAACAAACTTTTAAAGTTAAGAACATTTAATCGATTTTAATTTAAAATTTATATAAAAGTTTCACATAGCAGATTTTAACAAACTTAAATAGAAAAGATACTTAATCGTAGATCATCTAAGAAATATATTTCAAAATATCTTTCATAAAAGAATGTACGAAGGAGATTTCAAAGTTATTTTACAAAAAAGAGTAAAATGAAATATCAAAACTTTTCTAAAAAAACAATCTATTTAATATTTAATAATAGGATCAAACATGTTTTTAGAATACCCCTATTACCACAAAATGTGTACAAATATTGTTATGATATATTCATGATGCTTGCCGACATTCAGAGTATAGAGCAACACCGTGGAGATATATTTTACTAACAAGTGTAAAGCTCTATTATTATCTGAATTATAATAATATAATGAACAAAACAATATAACGCACTATTTGTAAATAATAATCATTAATGGATGTTACTAAAATACTGTTCCAAAATTAATTTAAGCAATACTTGATTTAAATTTGAATGAATTTTAATTGCACTGCTTTTATAATTAAATAAAGGTAAAAAAATTAAATAACTTTCAAACAGATAATCAGATAAGAATAACAGATATGGTAAGAAATATGAGGTTTCCTATAGGTATAGGGCCCATGATTCTGTGCTTTATTTAATAATCCTACTCTGCATTTTAGTTCTTACTATAGAATTGTACATATTTAATTTTACTATTTTTAAATAAAATCCAGTTTTTAGTTTTATAATAACTACTGTTTATGCAACTTTGTGAGTACCTCAATATTTCAATATTTCAGATTTGTTTTTCATGTTGATGGAGAATTGAAAGAAAGGATAGCTACCTCCAAAAAATATTTATTTCATAACTTATATACTATCCATCCATTAATACAAGAAGCCAACAATGTGTGTCTTTTCCATATAAAGGATGTCATTATTTCTCGTGATACATTTAAGTATGAAAGAGTTACTTATTAAAAAAGTTACTAACTTTAAAGTTATTAAAAAGTTACTTGCGTTTTGTACAAAATTTATCTCCTTTTTATTTCAGAAATAAATTTTATAACAAGATTTTTAATGTAGTACAAATTGTAATCATCTTAATTTATAGAAAATGTCTGAAAATATTTTTTTAGTTTTAATAAATGATTTTTATATAATTTTCTATGGCGATTGCAAAAATTTTTTTTTTAATACTCCAATTAAAATTTTACTTCGAATATTTTTGACTAAAAATTACGGTTATTATTTTTTTTTTGTCTTTTAATTTCATACCAAAATAGGCTAGATGCACTTTTTCTGCAGAATCTGAAATGCTTAGTATATATTGTATAGTTAACAAAAGCGTTTTTTTCTTTTGCTTTATAGTTTAAACAAAAGTTTTTATTGTTATAATTATCATTTACTCTGTAGATAGTAGAAACAAACAATCCAATAATTTAGATCATAGTCTGGAAACTATTTCTTTCAATCACATCACCAATTAAAAAAAAAAAATGCTCTTCCGTCATTTGTCGTCTTAGTGATCAAATCAATCTTGAGTGCTTTCAGATTTCTATTCATGGATCTAACTTGGAATTTAGTTGGTCATAAATATATTTTGCATTTTAATTTCAAGACATACCTAAAAATAAATTTATTTTCGATTTTTTGGTTTGCATACTTTTATATTTTGCGACATTTCCTCAGAATCATTTACCATTTCAGAGAAAGAAAGAGAAATTAAACTGCAACACAACGGGTTTAAAAGTTTTATTTTTAAATTATTTTTCTTGATTTTTAGATTTGACTTCCTCTTACTAATCATTTCTTTTTACTTTTCTATGATATCTGTATTTTTATGTAGGGTATCGGAACCACGAAGCATTAAGACATACTGCAAGGAAATTATTTCAAAATGTCTGTCTTATGAGGATGAAATGATGAGGTAAGATTTTGAATTCTAAATGTAGTTGCATTTATTGTATCTGAATTTTTTTTAGTGTAAATTAGAAAAAAAAAATGGTTTTGTTAGGAATTAAAGTAGAATTAATGTTGCCCTTTCCTTTCCTTTTTATTTTTTTATTTTCACTGTAATGTTAACTTGACAGCGTTACTGGAGGCTGGATGTAGTGATTAATCCTTATGTGTGAAGCATGAGAATTATGAGGCTTGGTAACGTTTGGAATTTTTATGTTTGGTCCTCGAGGTGCAGAGAATTTCCAGAAAATTTGAATTCTCTACATTTCAAATGGTAAAAAATAGATAACTGTTCTGATGTTTAGTTTCCATTGTTAATCAAACTATTCGATATAGTGGAGCTTAGTGAAGTATGTCCCGATTGCGACTGAGTTATATAAACATACTTCTGCGCAGAGTTAAATTTTCTGACGTGAGTTTTTATTGGCTTCTAAATTATTTTGATACGTTACCTACTGCAGCATCTGCGCCTTTCCTTCTATGAATGAAAGACAGACATGGTGTCAAATGAGGAACTTAATTTTTCTGCGAATGCCTGTGACCAGAATTAAAGTTTAAGTTTGAAAAAAATATAGTTGTAATCCCAGAGAAAAAAGTGCTGCACAAAAGAAAATAAAAGTACTTCTTGGAGAAGAAAATGTAAAACAAGATTTAAAATAAAAAACCAGACATTCTTGTTTAAGAAAATGTAAAACAGGATAAAAAACCAGGCATTCTTGTTTAAGAAAATCTAAATTGAATAAGAACCTTTGGAGGAAAGAAAAAGAAATCACATAAGGAAAATTAAAAATTGAGATGAAAGCCTTGTTGGATACATTTAAAACGAAACTATATAAAATACACATTTTTTAAAGGATTTCCAGTAATAATTTTAAATGGAACCAATAAAATCTAAAATTGAAATAAAAAATAAAATATGCGAATCATAAACACAATTTAAGGCAAATGCAGAGAATGCTAAAACAAAATTTTAGAGTTAAAAAGAAAATTAGAAAGAAGGATGGTGATTTCTTCTCTGAATCTAGAAAACGAAAATGTTCTACACCATGTCAAAGTTTTAACTTGCGATGATCAAATCGATACTTTGATCGAATTGAGCTTTGTAATAAAGTATGATATTTATCATACTTTATTACAAACTAACCAATTAAGTTTATTACAAACAACTCATAATTTTGTCTTATTATTATGGACCCAATTGTTGTCAAAATATGAATAATTTCCTTTTTTCCAGAACACTCAAGTCTCTTTTTATTAAATTTACTTCATTTATTTTCCTCCTAGCTTTTGGTGGCCTGAAATTAGTTTGATATTCTCAGAGAAGAAAAATCTTGCGGATTTCAGAGGCAAGCAACGCTGGTCGATTTTGAATTGTGTCAATACTTTAATATCAATTAAAGTATGTATCCTCTCCTCGTTCATTTTTAATAGATTTTGATGAAATTCAACCAATCATACTGATTTGATTAAAATCAGGATTTAAATTGAAAACTTATCTTAAATTATATGAATAAATAACAATTGGCATTCCAACCATCATAATTAATTTGCTAGGCGAAATTTTTATTCATTTATTAGATTAGAAATCATCTTTTACAACTATCCAGTTAGTTCATCGTATAAATAGTAATTAATTTTTTTTAAATATCACACTAAAAATTTATTTATTTCGAAATGCATTGAAACATACTGTTTATGAGGTTTAATTATTTTTAGTTAATTATTTTATTTGTATGTTGTTAATTATTTGTATACTTGCTCATGTGTAAATGAATACTGAACATAGATGACGCAGTAGACTCCAATCCGTAAGTATGTTCGGAATGTGAGGGGAGCGCTCTTGAAATTTTTTTTGTAAACAACGAGATCCGGTGTTGATGTGAAACTGGTGCAGGCAGACACCCCCACTCGCTCTTCGTTTGGGGCAAAAAGTATCATTTCGTTTGCTCGTTGTTAGCGGCACTTTCTATATTTCAATATATATTATGTGTTTCCTTGTATATCTATGATCGTCATCCATGTATTATATACATGTGTGTGTGAAAATAAACAAGAAAAAGTAAAGAAGAATTTTTTTCTTGGATTAAATATACTCACTCTGCTACACACACGAAGCAAACTGATTAAATATTTTTCTGGAATGTTGAGATTACTGGAGGGAATTGAAGAAAGTTTATTTTCTATAAGTCGCATAGGGAATGTGGGAAAAGAAATACATTAGAATAGTTCGAAAATATTCGTTTTTCTTTCCTCATAGTATTTCGGACAAATATAGAAGCGTTGAGAATTGTAACGAGGAACAAAATTAATAAATTTGATCAATATCCTTCAATAGGTTTAAAAATCATTAAAAAAAATGATGAAATTGATTTTTTTTCTTTTTTTTTAAACAAATTTTAATTTTTTTACGTCTGCTCAACTGTTAAATACGAACTTCTAAAGAATAACAAAATTTATTTTAAAGATTAGCAATGCGATTGTGTATTATCTACTTGTGAGATAAAATTAGTGCCATGTACTCCAGCATAAGGAAGAGCAACAGGAATACAATATACGTCTTTGCTGTATTTAAGCTCCATGACACAACACATATAGATGTGCCTTAAGATGCCCCTTCCCCCTACACATACAGAATACTATTTTTTCCCTTCCTTTAAGCAAGAAGGGTTTAAGCAAAACGGAAAACATCTAGTGTTTCTTTCTCTCCATCTCATAAATAATTCACGAATCAATTTGCAAATCAAAATAATATTATTCAGGGATAGAATAAACTTAGAATAGATACTGGTTTTCAGTTCATCTTGACCCTGAATTTAATGTCCTCCATCTGTGTGTGTGTGTGGGGGGGGGTCAGTGCCTTCTCTTAATATACAATTCTCCTTCGTACATTATTCAGTAGTGTTGTGGGTTATATATCCTTTCCGTAGGAGTACCCTCCCCCCCCAAAAAAAGAACACGAATTTAGGGTAAGTTTCAACCCTTTTCATCGACACTACCAATAATTAAGTCAAGTCTTTACACTCGGTTTCTTTCTATTTACTCATTTCTACAAATGAACTAATAGTTAGAAACTGATACTACAATCAATTGATTGGGCAGGCGTTATTTAGTCACCCAAAAGTCTTTCATTAAATCGGACTGTAGTTCTATACAACGATCTGCTGGCAAATATAGCCTCAAACTCATTTTTAATTTCTTTGTAAATCGTTTAATATACGATGTTCAATGGATAGCAGTTCTTTTTAAAATGGTTGATTTTAAGTTGTATTGTATTAATGTATGGAAAATCGCAGCTATACACTCAGTTTAAAAAAAAATATTTTCAAGTTTTAGGAATTCAGACCTGCTTTTAAAACTAGGGTGGTTTTTCAATTTAAAGCCAAATTTTTGGAAATTAGTGCAGCTTAAATTATGTGAATAAGTCGGATCAAAAACAAATTCTTTAAAAATGGTGCATACAAAAATTTGGTAATAATAAAGCCATAAAAAATGACAAGAGAGAGAGAGAGAATCGGAATAAAAAAAAATATATATTGCAATTTTGCCTAAAAATAAAAATCAGCCGCTCTTTCCAGATTTGAATATTAATATTTCTGATTTTAACTGTTCGCTGTTTTCAAAATTATATTTTATCTATACACATAATAATGCTGAATGTGTTTGTGTTGGAGCTCTACAGGCAAGACCGTTCCCTCTAGAGCTTCCAAATTTGTCATGTGTGACAACCGGCACCTTCAGCACCGGAAATGTGCACCTCTGAGCGATTTTTTCAAATTTTTAATTAGAATTTAAATTAATTAAAAATCAAGCAAGATTTTTGTGTTTTTCCGCTATAACTTCTGAAAATATTATTGCACAAACATGATTTTTACATCAAGTTAAAGAAAAAAAAAAGCTTTCTACTGGTATCAGTGTTTTAATATATAAGTATATAAGTTTATATACTTATATAATCAGTGTTTTAATATATAATATATAAGTTTTCTTATATTTTTAACGAATTTTTAAAGAAATATTATAACCATATTTTTCAACAATATACTTCGGACTAATAAAGTTTTATGTTTATGCTGTTATAGGTTTATAATATGTTTCTTATCTAATACTATAATACGAGGAATGGTTGCCAAGTCGAAAATCGCCCCAGAATTAATAAACTCCGGTAAACTTGGGGGTCTGGGATTTTTGGCCACGAGGAATCGATTGGCGCCGGTTTTGAAGCGCTACGGTCGAGCAGTTCGGAGTTACAGATAGGATATTTTCAAACTTTATTAGTTCGCCATAATGGCTACTTAAATTTTCAAGTGGTAACGTGCTGCCATCTATAGCCAATATGGCGAACTAATAAATTTTTATGTTTATGCTGTTATAGGTTTATAATATGTTTCTTATGTATGTATATATGTTTGGTTTTTCTAAATAAATTTGTCAAAAATATTGAACTTCAACACACTTCAATCTTTACCTTTACTTTACCTTTGTATAGAATAGTTCCCTTTTCAAACTCTAACTTTGTTTGGAATAGTTTACAATGGTGCACTTTAACCGGTTATCTTTTCACCAATGGTTTCACAAATTTTCTTATGGCATGTATAGTTTTGATAAATAACAATTGAAAATTTAAATCTTTGAGTTAGCTTCGATACCTGTTTTCTCCGAGCGGAGCTCGGTCACCCGCTGGTTGAATCTAAAAAAAAAATGCAACTTTCAGCACGTGACTGGATAAAATAAAATAAAAATTAAATGCGATATTTTCTTAAAAAAAAATCTGCAAAGCAAAGGTTTCTATGAAAGCTTGCAATATCTATATCATTAGTTCAATAAATCAGCTTTATTTACGGTAAACATAATTGAATATAATTTTTAATATCCTGTATAATTTGAATTATACAGATTCTGGTCCAAGATATAACTTGATTTGTCTATCGAGAAAATGCAATACATCAAATTATTTTTTGGAAACTTTCATTATAGATTTTAAAACAGAAGCGAGTTCTGGAGGTCGAATTGAGCAGAAGTGTTTTTCTCAGCTCTTGATAAACCTCCGATTACCGTACTGATAGAGATAGCCAGACTCGACTCATCCCTTTTAGGTCTAGCCTTGGGAGGGATAATGGATGATAATACGATATCCGACAATAGCGCAGATATTCCTGAGGAGACCCAACCCCCTATGATTAGAGCTTTTCTTCGAACTGATAAGAAACTTCAAGCTAGGATTGAAGATACCCTTAAAAAGATTGAACTTGCAGGCACCTCAGATGATGGTGTGGTGATATCTTAATAAGACAGATAATATCTACGGGATATGAGTATGCTTTTTCCCTGTGGTTTTGTTATCGGCCTTCAGATCATAAGGTCCCAGGCTCTATTCCGAGAACATTTACACTCCTACAATGGTGACCCGAACGTGATGAACCTTCACCTTCAACCTTCACGCAACTAATGTGGCGCCACCTACCCGCAACCAAAGTCGTCAAACTCACTTGACGCAACAATGCACGCAAATTCGCCATAAGGCTTGGCGCGACTAAAAAGCTCTCCACTAGCCAAACAAAGATGGGTACGAAGCAGTAGACACAACAGCTACACACAGCAACGTCTTACTCAACAAAACCAATTCATCACCACTCAACAACAACGCATAACGTTCGTCCGTTCACTGGAGGGCGAGTCTGTGGCGATAACTTAATAAGATAGATAACATCTACGGGATATGAGCATGCTTTTGCCCTGTGGTTATGTTATCGGCCTTCAGATCCAAAGATCCCAGGTTCTTTTCCCAGAACATTCACACTTCAATGGCGAAAGGAAAGAGGACATAGCGGACTTACTGCCGAAGATTGTCATTGAAATGAGTGAGTGGCAAACTTTTTGTTGAGTGTCCCCCCAAATATTCAGGATAAAAAAATTATCCGATGAGAAGTGCACAGAAATTAAAAATAGACTCGAAAAATCAGGAATCAATGCTAAGAAATTTTTCAAACTAATTGAAAACGAAGTAGCTGCCCCAGGTAGTACTAAGGAAAAATACTATAAAGAGGATACTTCCCGAGAGCGCAAAAGCGGTGTTAAAATAACCAAACCAATCAAAGTAATTAAAGACAATAAGGAATTAAATGCTAAGGATAAGATGGATGTAGTAATCACGAATGGAAAAGAGACTAAAGATAACAACAATGATGATTTTCAATTCCCTAAAAGAAAGCGAAGTAATAAAACAATCAACGATTCCACCCCTAATAAAAAAGCTGTAGTTACCGAACCAGTCAAAACTAGTAACGAATATGAGGCATCAAACTTAATCAAAAACAACGAAGCTAATAGCGAAATTAGAGCTTCGATCCCACCTATTATGTTAAGGAGAAGCGCAGAAGTCAGCGAAACTCTGAAAAAAACTGAACTCCAAATCATCTGTAAGGACAAAGATGCAGGAGAATTTGATAAAGTTTTTGCAGAATCAGCAGATGATGTCAAGAAACTAACTAAATTTTTTGATGAGCAAAAATACGAATATTTTGTAATTGCGGAGAGAGCAGAAAAAAAATCAAGGTTGTTATTAAGGGTAAAAGTTGTTAACACTGATTTAGGGGAAATAAAAACCGAACTCATTGATAGAGGATCCCGTGTGGATAGAGTAAACCAGCCAAAAAAGTACAAAACTAAGGACCCCCTCCCAAAATTTCAGATACACTTGTTTAAATCAGAAAAAATCCAGGACATTTTCAAACTCAGTAATTTAATGTATTTCATAGTCAAAGTAGAAAAATATGTAACTAAGCAAAGTTATCAATGCTTCAACTGCCAATTATGGAACCACGGATCTAAAGGAGGGTTCAGACGAGGCTTATTTATTGTCCGCAATTGAAGATCACACCTATTTACGGAAAATCACGTGACTATGGCAAATGATTGTCCCGTCGGGATAAATGTTGTCCGCGTTGTCTCAAGTACGAGCTCAGTGGTCGAATGGTCAAAGCACGATTTTCCAGAGTTTTCGGATTCGATGCCCGCCATGGCTGTTGTATCCAAAGCATGGTTTTAATAGCTTAATTTCCAGTAAGCTTTCGATTAGGCTCAAGCTTCTGCTCTACAAACGAATATTAAGACCAATTCTAATGTACGACTCCCAAATTTGGGGGGCAACAAGTGCCACTAACATTAAGAGGTTGCAAGTGTTTCAAAATCGGTACCTGATGAGGATCGCGAATGCTCCCTGGTATGTCAGGAGAAAAATTCTACATAACGACCACAAAATTGAACCTGTTTCGGAATTTATCAGAAGAACGCCGTTAAAGTTCTTCGAAAAACCTCCCCAGATTCGTAACAAGTTATCATTGCCTGCATACGATCCTGCTGTACGTAGCTCTAGGAAAAGACCTAGAGCTGCAATTGATAATGTTTATGTCAATTTCCCTCAGTCAAAAAGCCGAGGATTAATTAACTTGTTACCAATTCGGTGGATTAACTTTTTTCAAAATTATTTACCTGTTTCGGCAAAGATAGCTACACGCGCGATATTCCTGGAAATTGTTCAATCTAAATAAGCAAAATAGCTAGATCAGTCCCAATAGAAAAAGGCGTGCAACGTAAATCCATTAATTATTCCTCTCAAATTCCCCCCCCCATGAATAATCTAAATATTATTTTTTATTAATTAATTATTTCAATCCAATATGAAAAAAAAGAAAATATTAACTACCAAATTTCATGACGTTCGAGCTTTACGGCGCTCGTCTATTCTAGTTTCAATTAATTTTAACTTTCCCTAAATATTACGAATTAAAGTTCCGATTCCAAATTATGATGTGGAGGTGCTCGTGACCACTTTGTCACACCACGGAACTCTGAAACATCACGACATTGCACGTTGTCTCAAGTGTTCACACGAGGAAAATACCGGGGCAACAGCAGAGAGGCAACGATTGCGGATAATAATAAGCCCCGTCTGAACCCACCTTAAGGGCTGAAAATTAAAACCTCGTTGCGCACGTTGTGAGTGGGTTTAAGGAGGCGCCTAGCCCCGGCAGGGGCTTATCCTCGTTCCTGACAGAATATGGAAGGCATGACGGTCCATATCTTGCCATGACCGTCTTCGGAATGATATGAGAAATTGAGGAGCAACGGGTATATGTGAGATTTGCTGACTAGGTGGGAAGGTGAGGTGGTGCTTGTCAGGAGTCGTTGCGATTGGCTATTGAGTTAACGAGGGTGCGGGGGTAAGCTGCCTTGACTTAGACTATTTCCAACTTTAGATATACAGTGAAACCTCGTTACAGCAATATTTTAGGGACCAAATAAATATATTGTTGTAGAGAGGCATATTGTTATATCGAGGGCCCACATATTCTGAGCATTTAATAACAGTTTATTATTATTATTATTATTAGTTTAAGGTGCATAACATACTACTTTTAAGTCTATATTTAGAAGAAATTAATTTGTAAAATACTAATAATAGTGGTTTAAATACTAAAAAAATAAATAAATAGGATAAATTCGGAAAATAAGCACAGAAATATTCACATACCTGAAAACACTTTTTATTGAAAATAATCCAATATTTTTGTTTGTTTATTCATTTTTTTAACTGTTAAGTTCACCAATACCAATTTTCGAACTTGTTTAAATACGTTGTCGATTATGAAACTTTCTTGGCCGGATTTTGAGGGTAGAAACGGAAAAGTGCTGGCGACATTTCACTGTGTGATAAGGCCTTTAGGGAACAATATCGCGTGAAAGAAAGAAAAGTTTAAACCAAATGTTTCGCGTAGAACTCAAAATCGTTAAAGACTATAAAACAACCTTTGAACTCACTTTTCAGTACGTCACTTAACAACACCCCGCCTCCATCTCCCCCTGTTCCTCTAACAAAGGGCACTTGTTCTGTGACAAGGTTACCAGACAGGTCTAGATGTCCTTAAACCTTATCAGAATTCCAAAGCTTACTGGCAAATGAGACTAGGCATACATTTACACTTCACCCCCTCTCACCCACTCCAATTCCCAAAAGGATGGTCTTCATCTGTTTTGAAATCTGAACAATAGCTATTTATTAAGGGATAAGTTGAATATCCACAATGAGTCTTAATAGATGGGGAAAAAAAAAGAAAACGAAAAAAAAAAGCATTTGAAAATCAAAATATTTTTATAAAGGGAGAAAATAATACTGAAATTTAGATTGAAAAAATCGTTTTACAGAGGTTTATTGTTCTAGAGAATATCGCAATATTGAGGGGAGATTAACATTAGTTTATATGCAAAATCACCGGGACCACAAAACATTATTGTAGTAGAGGGAGTTATTGTTGTATCGGGTATCGTTGTAGCGAGAATTTATTGTATTAGATTTTAAATATTAAGATAAAGAGATAATTGTTAGGGTTAAAATAAGTTTAAGAAATTATATTAAGGTCATTATTACAGGAGTATGTTCCTGGGTCTTTTAATTTTACTGGAAGGGTCATATTTAGGGATTTCATTTACTGCAGGTTTATCAATGGATTCTAGGCTATTGAAAAATTTTGTAGCTAGTTTTTTGATGAATTTTTTGAGAGGGGGGTAGTCGAGACACATGTACATATTGGTATTGTGCATGTAGTATCTCATATTACAAATATTTCTGATTAGGTTATTTTGCAGTTTTTCAATTAATTTAAGATTCGTCTTGGCAGCGTAACCCCACAAGGGGCAGGCATATGTGATTACTGGACGCAAATAAGCAGTGTAAATAAGTATTTTATTATCTCTATTCATTTTGGAGTTTCGAGAAATTAAGGGGTAAAATTTACGGGTTAGGTCTCGAAACTTTTTAGTTATCTATATGAAATGGGGCTTCCAAGTTAGTTTACTATCTAATATAACACCTAAGTATTTACATTCCCTAGACCACGGGATGACTTGATCTTTAATTTTAATAAGGGGGAATTTTTTAATTATGTTATTTTTACTAAAAAATATGGCTTCAGTCTTGCTTGCGTTGATTTCAATTTTCCACTTTGAGAACCAGTCCTCAAAAGTTTTTAAGTGCCTATTGATAGCTAAAGTTATATAGTTAGGGTTTTTATTTCTAGCTAGTATTGCCGTATCATCTGCATAAATACACATCATGGTGTTAAATTGTTTTGGGATATCATTAATAAATATGGAGAATAAGATCGGCTCCAGTTTAGATCCTTGTGGTAACCCAGCATGGATGGGTTTAACATCAGTGTAGGCATCATTTACCTTTATTTTAAAGGATCTAAAACTAAGGTAGGATGTGATAATTTTGACTAGGTGTGGGGAAACATTGTATTTAATGAGTTTGTAAATAAGGCCGTCTTGCCAAACTCTGTCAAAAGCTTTCTGGATGTCTAAGAAAACAGCTGCAGTTTTCTGTTTATTCTCAAAACATTGTTCGATATATTCAACCGCTCTGAGGAGTTTGGGTAGTTGAAAGGTTTTCTCGGAATCCGAATTGTTCAGGAATTAGGATATTGAATTTGTTAAGGTGAGAGTTAAGTCTATTCAGTATAATTTGTTCAGTAATTTTGCTAATTGATGGTAATAGTGAAATCGGTCTATAGCTAGAAGGTTCAGTCGGGTCTTTTCCCGGTTTTAGAATGGGGATTTCTGCGGCAGTTTTCCAAGCCAATGGGAAGTGACCAAAAGTTAGGCTGCTATGGATAATGTTAACTAAGAATTTACGAAAGTTATCAGGAAGGGATGTGATCATTTTATTATTAATATTATCTAGTCCGGGGGCTTTTTTAACATTTAAGTTTTTGATAATATTGTTAATTTCAGAAACAGTGGGAGGGATAAAGTCTTCAAATTTAGTGGGGAGAGAGTCTTGAAAGCTTTTGACTGTATTATTTACGTCTTGCTCTGTAGCAAGTTAAAACCCCGTTGCGCTATCTGCGCCCGAGATCATATAACCAGGGAATGCACAAACAGGGGGAAAAATGAGATTCCAGTAAAATGCGCTCCCACACCGCAAGTTACAAAGGATGCCCAAAATACCCCAAGATAAATAGAGCAACCAGACCAGGGATAAGCTACGCAGACGCGATAAGGAGCAAAAACACCTCCAGCGAGGGAAATAAACAAGCAGCCAGGGAAAAAACCCCCTCATCCCCCCGAGTGAAAGAGATTGATGGAAATAAAAAATCGACAAAGGAAAAAAGCCCAGCTCTCCCTTCCGAAGGAAACATCCAAGATGTACTGGCGTTAAGCCGGGGTCTCACGGTGGACAGTTTCACCAATTTGGTCATAAATCAGACCTCCGACACACTGGCGGACCACACTCCCCCATAGCCACGAGGGTGCGTTTCCCCTTTCGACCCCTCTTGGTCTCTTTGATGATTTAATTAGCCAGAGAATTAAACAAAATTTTCAGTGTCATAAAAGATATTCCAGAAACTCTGGAAGCCATGAAAAAAAAAAACTGACTACGTCTGGTAGAAAGTGATGGTGCTTGAAGAAGCGGTCAAACGATATAACGGTCATAGCCATATAAAAACAATGATGTCTCCACCGCCCTTAGCTTAATACCACAGTACTAACTTATACTTGCCCTATTTGGGGTTATGCTGCCTGGACCAACTTGCGATTACTAGAATTTATACAAAATAAACTAATTCGACAATTTTGTAACATGTACTATTATATGCCCAATACTAATATGAACAAATGCCTAGACTACCTTCCCCCCTATTTAAAAAATTCATAGCTAAACTAGCTACAAAATTCTTTATCAACCTGGATAATATTGACAACAGCACAATAAATAATATTCCTAAATACAACCCAGATGTTAAAACCAAAAGACGCCGTAACGTACTATTATATAATTATATCTAAACCCAAGTAATCTCATCTAATTTAAATTCCATAGACTTCTTTAACTGCTATAACCACTTAAATAATTGAACTTAAGAAAATTCCAAGTTGACCTGGCCAGCAGACTCCGTCACACTCCCCCATGCTAACAGCCAATAGAAAAGAGTCCCGACACACGCCACCTCACCTACCCACTCAGCTCTCTCATACTATTCAACCTGATCTTCCGAAACTAACTGATTCATAACCCTTAACCTCTCCTCTAGCTAATCGAAATGAACCATTCCAAGTTGAACTCCCCCCTCCAGAGGGCCGCGGTGGCCCGGTGGTAAAGTCTCGGCTTCGGAACCGGAGGGTTTCAGGTTCGAGACTAGATTCCACAGAAGAACCGTCGTGTGAGGGGGCCTGTTGCACGTTAAATCTGTCAGGCCAAATGTCCTCCCGCTGGTGTGGCGTGTTGTGGAGAGGGGGGTGCCAGTTCAGGTGTCGTCCTCGTCATCTGACCGTGGTTCAAAATTACGAGGTCCGTCCCAAAATAGCCCTCGCGTTGCTTTAAACGGGACGTTAATATAACTAAACTAAACTAAACTAAAACCCCTCCAGAAAAAATGTCAAAAAAAGATCTTATCAATAATGTACAGGCTGAAGTATATTTCCCCATGCAAGACCTGTCTGCTCTTGAAGGAATAAAATATATAATTCAAGAATTTAAAAACCTTTTTAAAGGCCTAGATATCACTGACGTTGTCAAAAAACTCAAAAATGCTATGAATGAAATCGACAAAATAGCAATTTTCATAAAATTAATGCCAATTTTCTCCAATTCTGGAACTGATTAATGTCTTCTGCCGCTGGACTTTCTCTTATCTATTGGAATGCCAATGGACTAAAGACTAAACTTTTTGACCTAAGAACTTTTGTCGATGAAAGAAAACTCGACCTTATTTTAATTCAAGAAACCAAGCTAAAATCAAATTTTTTTCCTTTCATCCCTAATTATTCCTTCTGCAGTCAAGATGGCCCTCAAAACCCCCTTTGCGGTGGCACCGGCATCTTCATTAAAAACGAAATCAAGCACGAAGAAATTTACATCCCAAATCTTAATAATATTGAAGTCACAATTCACAAAATAGCACTCCAAAATAGATCCCCATCATTATCGCTTCAATATACATCCCGTGTAAACCTAACAAACTCTTTACCAGGGACATTGAAAAAATCCTCAACATTTCTGATTCTGTCATTATTTGTGGTGGCATGAACGCCCATCATCCAAGTTGGAATTGCAATAGGATTTCTCGATCTGGTAGAATTCTCTATAACTTTACTATTAAAGAAAACCTCGAAATTCTTGCACCTCCAACTCCTACCAGATTTGGCCCAAACTCTGCCACTACTATTGACCTCGCTCTCACTAAAATCTTCTGCTATGCACATAAAATTGAATCTATTCCTGATCTTCCCTCTGATCATAACCCAGTTGCAATTAAATTCAACTTCAACATAACTCCTCTCTTAATTAATAGACACTCTATTACCACTGATTGGGAAAACTTTAAAAATTACCTGAACAAAAACATCAAGCTAAATTTGCTTAACATATTTAATAATGATGATTTAGAAAATGAAATTGTTAAACTCACATCAGACATTACCTCTGCATACAACATTAGCTCCAGACCACTTAAATTTCATGAGACTCTCTACTTACCCCTCCCCCATATTAGAAAATTTAAAACTCAACGTAACAAAACTAAAAAGATTTGGCAAAGATTTAGAGACCCTGTCTCCAAAACTCAATACAACAAAGCTCAAGAACAATTCCGAAATGCCATGATTGATTTCAACCGCTGCACCTATATTAATCAAAATGAACTTCTCAATGCACAAGATAACTCTCTCTGGAAATCAACCAAAAGACTCAAAAGTAATAAAAACAATAATTCCTCAACTTTGCAACCTAAATACCAATTTAATTGCTCATACTGATGCTCAGAAAGCTGAACTGATAACCGATCAATTTGAAGAACAATTTAAACCAAACAACCTTCCAGATACCTCAACTAAAAAGATGGTTGAAAGTTCAATTTCAACATTTAACGATTGCGCATCAGCCATTACCTTCTCTGAAATAAAACAGTCAGAAATTGCTGAATTCATCAAAAACACTAAAACAAACAAAACAACTGACCCTGACTCAATCACAAATAAAATGCATAAGAAACTTCCTCTCAAAATTATTATTAAAATAACCGACCTTCTCAACAAAATCTTTGAACTCCGTTACTTTCCCAAATGCTGGAAAATTGCTAGAATTCTCCCAATCCTTAACCTGGTAAACACCCCACAACCCCAACTAACTATAGACCTATCTCTCTTCTTCCAACTCTCAGCAAACTAACTGAAAAACTAATTCTTACTAGATATCTCAACTTTTCAAAGACAGCGGGTTTCTCAATTCCTCAACAATTCGGTTTCACCGAAAAACTATCAACATCTCATCAGCTCCTAAGAATGATCGAATACCTTCACGAAGGCAGGAAAAACAAGAAACCCACTGCTGCTATCTTTCTTGATATCGCTAAAGATTTTGATAAGGTCTGGATTCCAGGCCTCATCCACAAACTTATTGCTTACAACTTCCCTCCCAATATCATTCAAATCATCAGATCATATCTCTCTGACAGATATTTCACTGTACTAGTTAATAAAACTGACTCTTCCAAAAGGCAACTAAGAGCTGGTGTCCTCGCTCCTGTTATATTTTTGCTCTATTTTAATGATATCCCCCAACAAAAAGACATCATGATCAGTCTCTATGCAGATGACACGGCCATCCTCTCACAAGGGAAAAATCTTCAACAAGCTACAATTCCCCTCCAAAACTACATCGTTAACTTAGAAAAATGGCTAATACGATGGAAAATTAAACTTAATGTTGATAAAACAGAAGCTATTATTTTTTTTAAAAACAAAAAGAACTGGCCCAAAATCAAACTTTACAATACCGGAATTAATTGGCAAAACCAAGTCAAATATCTGGTTATTATCCTTGACAAAAATTTAAACAATAAATCACATATTAATCACACCAGAGAAAAATTTAATAACGCATTCAGAGCACAATATCCCCTCATTTGCAGGAACTCAGGATTATCCTTAGAAGGTAAAGTTTTAATATATTTAGCATACCTAAGACCTATCCTTACTTATGCATGCCCTGTTTGGGCTGCGACTGCCAAAACTAACCTTCAAAAAATTATCTTCCTTGAAAAAAAAAAACTATCAGAATGATAGCAAAAGCCAGATGGTTCCATAGAAATGAAGACATCCTTAAAGCCCTCAACATTCCACCTGTAAAGCAATTAATGCTCAAACTCGCTCAAAATTTCTATAATAATATCATTCATATTGATAACTATACTCTACAAAATCTCCCAAATTGCGACCACTTCGAAAATTCAAACAAACGCAGACCGCGTTGCTCACTTGCCATTTAATCTCCCCTAGTTCCCCTAATTCAATTTTTTCACTATTCTTTTTTTTTCTCATCAATCAATTTACTAAATAGCAGTTAATCTCTTTCAAAGATTCAAATCATTTCATGATGCACACTTTAAACAAATAAGGTCAGTTTCATTCTCAATTAAAGTCCTACCTACTAGACTTACAGATGGTGGGGCCTGCTGCCCCAATGAGCTGTAAACCAACTTCGTAAATATTCACCACGGCAGATACTGAAAGCTAGGCCTCTTCGACTATACCACTACCGAGGATAAGTCCCTGCCGGGGCTAAGCGCCTCGTTAATCCTACTTATATGGCCGCCCTTAGCTTGATCCTCCCTTTTCGCCAAAACCAAATGTGATTATCCTTCCGCCATACGACCAATGTAATAATTAGGAAGCAATTAACAACTATCCTTGTGAATTACTTTTTTTTTCTTTATTTCCCTCTTGCCATATTTATTTTAACTTACCTAGTAATCAGGCCACTCTGATTTAACCTCTCCCCACCCACTGATAACATTTATGCTCAACAAATTTGTTTGTCACTTTTATTCATTTCAAATGAACGAGAGATTAAAGGCCCCTGAGCCTAGGTGCTCTCCAAAAAAACCCCACATCATTGGTCATTGGATTCTGGCTCAATTGCTATAATTTATAAATCTTTTATAATATTCATATATATTGTTTAGTTCTCTTAACTTGGTCTAAATGAAATGAATTATTACATTTTATGCAGCTTGAGTCAAACATGTCAACATTGATGAATAGGTGTCATCCTCGTCATCTGACCGTGATTCAAAATTAAGAGGTCCATTCCCAAATAGCCTTAGTGCTGCTTTGCAATGGAACGTTAAAATAACGAAACTAAACTAAACGTAGCGAGCCTAAAGTAATACGAGTTACGCGACTGTCGAAGTTTGAAATTTAAATATATTTGGTTGATAAATATAAAGAAAACAAGTTGCGTAAGTATTTAATTGAAAATTTTATAACGCATTACTCATGTTGAACCAGCTGGTCGCCAGAGGCGGCTAGTATATAATAAAAATAAAATCATCTTAGAATTATAAAAGTCAGGATATTGTTTTTTTCTTCTTATTTTATACCAGCCACCTTTGGCGACCAGCTGGTTAGCCATGAGTAATGCATTCTAAAATTTTCAATTAAATCACATATTCATTAGCCTTGAAGTAATTCCGGGCATTGATTGGCATGAAATTAAAAATGTTTTTTTCTGTGATGTTGCCAAAACATCAATTATGATTTTTTAAAGAAAGCGAAAAAGGGGAAAAAATTATTGAATAAATGATTTAGATGCTGCAAACGATTATAGAAACCTTGGCTTTGCATTTATTTTTTTAGAAACTATCGCATTTTATAATGGAAAAAAAATTATTGAATTAATGATACTGATATTGCAAACGATTATAGAAATATACCAGTAAATCGGGATGTCAATGCATATCCTGTCTAAATTCAATCAGGTTTACTGTAAATAAAGAAGATTTGTTGAATTAATTATTTAGATATTGCAAACGATTGTAGAAACCTTTGCTTTGCATTTATTTTTTTAGAAAATATCTCATTTTATATTTCTTTTATTTTTTCCAGTCACGTGCTAAAAGTTGCCTTTCTTTAGATTTAATTTGCGATGACAGTTTTTTTTTAAATTTGAACTTCCGTCATTGTTTTCTTTTATTTTATCCAGTCACGCGTTAAAAAAACATGATTAAAATATTTCTTTAAAAATTCATTGAAAATAGAAGCTTAAGCTATATGTTAAAATACTGATCCCTTAGATAGCTATTTTTTTTAATCTTAAAATTGATGTAAAAATCATGTTACTGCGATAATATTTTCGGAAGTTATAGCGGAAAAACGTCGAAATTTCGCTTAAATTTTAATTAATTCAAATTCTAACAAAAAATTCGAAAAAAGGACTCCGAGCTGCACATTCCCAACCTCCAAGGTATACATGTACCATATTTGGTAGCTGTAGGTCCACCGGTCTGGCCCGTAGAGCGTCAACACACACACACACACACACACACACACACACACACACACACACACACACACACACACACACACACACACCCACACACACACACACACACACACACACACACACACACACACACACAC
>JAPMOQ010051059.1:76048-94494 GCA_026543055.1 Argiope trifasciata
CACACACACACACACACACACACACACACACACACACACACACACACACACACACACACACACACTGAGCTTTATTATAAGTATAGATTAGAGTATTTCCGTTTGGATTTTAACCGACTTGGAATGTGCTATTAGAAATTAATAAATCTAGGACGGATTCGCAAAAGTGCCATCTAGCTCAAAAAGAAGGGAAATGGTGGGGATGGGTGGAAATTTCCTTTTGCTAAAATTTTCTTAATATTGAAGTTTGAAAAATAAATTTAGCCTACTAAAGTAGCACCTTATTAAGACGAATAATTTTTATATTGGAAGTTTTTCAATAACTGCAATATCTTAGAAGGGTTGAAAAGTGATTTTTACGCTCTGATTTTGATTGTTTCTATCATCAACAATGTATGTTGCCTGAATAATACTGAAAGGTAAAGGAATCAGCCTTCCAGCTCACAGAGAGGATTTTTTTTAAATCAATACTATTTTATGCTTGTGAAGATTTTATCGAAAAATGCTTTTGCTATTCAGTCGAGTATGTGGCGATTGGAATTATGCCACTGTGGTGGTTGAATTCCGCCAAGGACCGAACTCTCGACTTTATGATTTGCATTTGTCTGACATATCCCCAATATAAAAGTGATCTCCAATGTGTAGGGGCTGTTACTGGCTTATTAAGATATCACCAAAAGTGTTTCATATCGAGGCATCTTCACTAAAAAAATATATTATTAAAAGATGCATATTCATTAAAGTGAAATTGTTTCATTTTTCAGGTTCACAATATAATATTGCAGACATTATACTTCATACTGGATGCTTTCAAGTTGAAATCCGAGCATTTAAAATCGGCACCTTTCTCTGTGCGCCTTAAAGTGCAACCAACTGGTTCTCACGCAGTTATCCTTTGTGCCCCGTCCGTGGAAGAGTTTCAAGACGCATTCTTGAAAATATTTGATCAAGTAAAATGCCATTTGCTTAATTTGTGTTACTCTTGACTTTGCTAAGCTTAATGTGAATTATTTTAAATTGCTGTTATTGTTTGTTTTCAGATCAACCAAGTTCTATCAAACATACCAACGATGCAGTGTTGGATAGAAGAAGATAGTAGTGAATCCAAACTGAAAGTTGCTGTAACCGAATTCTGGATGAATACACTAAAACATGAACTTAAGGATTATATCCAGAAATACTACGAGGAAATAACAAATCTCTGTGATACTTACAGTAATTTTTATTCTTTTTAGCTGTTATTTATAAACTTTGCAAGATCATTAATTATCGTAAAATGAGTCAATACGTATGAGAGCAATTTTAAAATTAAATTTCGTCAGGCGCCGGTCTCCTGGCATAGGGGTAGCTTATCTTTCCGTTGATCTGGGTGTCCCGGTACGGGCGTGGGTGTTCATCTGTGAGATTGTGAGATGTGTGAATATGCCCGCCAGTAAAAAGGGGTTGTGGAAGCGAATGTGAAGTAGTTAAGTCGTACTCTTTGCACTCGTTGGAGCTACTGAAATAAACAAGGGACGCTAATTTAGGCTTAAAATCGCCGCCAACTATCGATCGGCGAGCTTGTAAAGTGCCATGGGTAACAACAGCAATTCTGTCAGGTAATGAATGACGTATGGAAACCGAATGTTCGCTTTACTAAAAATTTTACTCATCGAAGTGCGATGAAGTAAGCCTTTTGTACAGTTGGAAGCAAAATTTGATTTGGGACTCGATCCATTCGGGATCATACATCTAATTTCATTTATTTAGTTCAATGCGATGTTCAACTATTTCGATCATATGCACGCACACCAACAAGCGGCCATTCGCTGACTGATTTGATACAGATCAAAAATTTTTGTTAATAAAATTAGCTCTCAAATTTTATTCATCTACCTATTAGACCTTTGCCTAATCTTATTCACAAGGAATTGGACAGATAAATAGATTCACACTTCTTCTAGATGGATTTTGCCCAAAATTTGTAAGAAATTTAGAGATCTGACATAAATATCGTATACCGAATCAATCCATATATTCTTTTCCAACGGATTCTAAAACCCTCCACACTTTTGCGCATGTGTTAGAATAATTTGTCAAAACTGGGGTGAGAAGAAAGGTAAAAGGAGTAGATGTTTACACAACCCAGATTATTCTCGGACTGAATTAAAGTAATACGTTGAGAAACGAAACTATATTCGCATAAAAGTGAAAAAATTGAACGAAAAGGTATTTAAAAAAAGTAGAAATCAAAGTCAAAAAACGAAAAATTCCAGAAATGCGCTCATCCTTCCTCGTCTCACCCCTTAGTGAGGCATAAATGTCAGAAACTGGTCATCTAGGGATATTGAAACGAGCAGTAGTTCCATGCGTTTTTTGTGTTATTTTTTCCACTAGCAGGGCGGGGTGAAAGATTGGCAGACATAATTACAAAATATGCTATTCTGTTCCTAGAGGGTCTAAATTTAATAATTCATCTAATACTCTGGGTCAGATTTTATTTGGGGATTGCAATGTTGTATTGTTCATGAAGTGAAAATAAAATTCATCATTAGGTATCCATTAAAAAAAAATCGTCATCCAAATGAGATGGATATTGTAATGTTTTATCGGGTTTAAGATTATTTGTTTAAAAAGCTTTTCCTTCAATTGAATGATCTAAACATGTAACAATAGCATTTGGTGAACTGACATTAGAATTCTACAAATGATGAATTTGCATGTTTATAGCATACAATTCCACCAGCTTGGTACGTAATCAATTACACCAGCTTCTATTTATTAAAAAATAGCTATAAATTACTCTTTAATACCGTTTCAAAAGATGAAAATACTATTGAAACGGTATTAAATCCAGATGAATTATAGTTAAGGTAAAAAAAAAGCTACAACTTTATAAAATTTCAGGAAAATTATTTTTAGTTATATTTAATATGTATAAAAATAATGTAAAATATTTTATTTAGTTTTTTAATAATCCGAGAATTTTTATTCAGCATTCATCTAAAATAATTTATAAAAAAATCACATCATCGATAAAATTTTGGAAAAAATTTGTGAAATAAAACATACTAGAACGAGTAAAAATAATAATATTTTAAATAATTCATTCATATTAAGTAGCATTCTTACAGTATTCATTTGTACAGAATTTTTTTCACGTATTACAATTTATTTACATTCTGGCAGTTATGATTAAATGATGTATATATTTTTTCAGTTCAAAGATTTGAGTATATTTTAGCTGAGAAAACATTCTGTGAAATTCAAGATTTTCTTCGACAGGAACAAGACTTTTTCGATGTCTGCGAAGTAAGATTCAAATATGAATCGGCTTCTACGTCTCATTTTTGTTAATACTTCAAATATTGCCTCTAATTTTTACACGCTTCTTTTATTTAAATTTACGTTATCATATTTTTCAAGATCAATTGGCTATCTCACGTAAAAGATACTTTAGCACATTTCAGCTTTTTCGATGGCAATATATTTTGATATTTTTAGACCTTGAAAATATCACTTAAGTAATACATTTTAATGAAATTTTTCTCCTCATGAAAGGTGCTACTTGAATTATATAAAAGGAGGTTCCATTACATTTATTATAATGCGCTATTAAATATATAAAACATTTACATGTAGGAACGAATAAAAATTTTAAAAAATCTTCTCAAAATCATTCTTTTACTAATTTATATAAATAAAAATGAATGTTTGTCTGTATGTCTCTTATGCCTTCCTAAATCATTCATTCGATTGCGAGGAAACTTGGTTTGCTTATTGTTTACGCCTACGGGATGGCTATAGGAATAGTACAATTATCTAAAATAAGAAATAAAAGGAATTCGAATCTCACCCGCATCTATTTATCAAGGATTAATCTCCAGAAAACTCGCCTAAAGACAATAGATTCTGTAGAAACGCTAAATACAAGTGAAAGGTTAAAATTTTGTAGCTATAGTACGCAAAAGTCATGCAAGTCATTTTCAGATGTAACACTTTCATTACAGATTATGCGAGTTTTGGAAGTTTTATGGAGACCAACCCAGGAGGCTTTAAATTTTAATTAAATTTTAGTATTTTCCGCAGTAACCACTAAACATATTGTAGTACAAATAATTTTGCACCACCTTAATTTTCAAAAATTATCTTTTCAACTAAATTGACGATTTTATGATATAAAATATATTTTCTATGTTTAATGAATTTGAAAGAAAATATTTTAATCCCATTTTCTAAAATTAAACTGGGAATTCTAAATGAACATTAAACGAATCACAATAAATAGTTTCTTTCATTACCGTTCTGAAAGAACACCAAGTTTTACAATTCTAAAAGATGCACAAATCTAATACATAAAAATGAATATTTGTTTGTTCGTATTTTATATGCTGTCGTACCGTTCATCCTATTTCTTTAAAACATTGCCAAGTTATTGATTGAGTTCACTTAATAATATTTTTTTCCTCGGCGGCAAAGCACCGGATATCAGTTCTATGAAGTAGAAAATAATATGTATATCAACACTCCGGATTTCGAAACAAAAACCATAAAATCACTAGCTGCTGAAAACAGTATGATAAAAACCTTTAACAGCACATATATTAAAAGAATTAAACTTGTTTGGAATCTTGTTACAATTTACTAAATTAGAATATTTAGATGGGTGCGTAAATTTTCATGCACGATTTTTACCCAGGTTGGGAGATACTTTTGTGCCTCAGTTTATTAAATTGTACCTTGAGTATTTTAAAAATTGGTTTCATTAAATTTGCTCTTTTCCATAGAAACTGAAGTTTTATTTAGAGCGAAAAGCTGAAGTGAATAATCTTAGCAATCAGAAAGAGCTGCCTCTGATATGCATTGACTTGAGTTTTCTCAAAACACAGCTGATTGCCCTTCACGACAATTTGATTGATCAGCTACGAGCTGCTGCTTGTGGAATGTTGACATCTCTAAAGGAAGGGTAGGTTATGTCAGATTTATCTTATTAATTTCTAAGTATAAATATTTTATATGAGTTACTCGTACGACATTTTTTCGATTCTGATTAAAACAAAAGACTGTCCTAGTATCTCTCCAGTTGAGAAGAGCTGACCATTAAAAAAGTAAAAGAATAAAAAAAAATTGAAATCCCTATTTTATCTACCATTCAACATAATTTCCAAAAGCCTCTTGCTGGATGTAACTTCATAAATACATCAGGCTATATTTTTGACATTGCTATTGCAAACTTAGAGTCAAATTTTTGGATCAAAATAGATATCGAGAAAAAGTAAAGTGGATAGAAAGAATCAACTTGATTTTTGACCATTGTTTATGCTTGCCCGCTACCGTTAAATGCCCAAAATTTAAGAAGATTTATTTTCTTATTGAGATATTGCAGAAAGACTTGGCCGGAATGTATCCAAGGTGCATGATTGCGGGGAGCAGTGGTCAAGGGATGATACTGCCTCAAGAAGCCAAAGTTCCGGGTGGACACATGGCTCTACTGAAAGGGAAGATCACTGTATTTGATGTACGACTGTTGATTGTCGTACTGCATCTGAAGTAGAAATTTGAATTGCAGTGATACCACAGTTACCCAACGAACTGTTAGAAATCGGTTACTTCAAGGACAGCTCCAGGTAGGAGCAATATAGCTTGTATTCTACTAACTCCAAGCCGTTACCATTTGTGACGACAGTGGTGTCTAGCCAGAGCTCTTTGGAAGACGCAATGGTGATCTGTTGTGTTTTCTGATGAAAGCAGATTCGGCCTTGGTGCCAGTGATGGTCTTATGTTGGTCAGGAGGAAGCCAGGGGAATACCTGCAACCAAACTGTCTGCGGCCTGGACATACTGGATATACACCTGGAATCCTGATGCCCGGAGTAATTTCATATCACAGCAGGAGCTCTCACGTGGTTATTCCAAATACTCTGACTGCAAATTTGTACACCAGTATACAGTTCAACCTGTAATACTGCCATTCATAAACATAATTTAAGAAGGAGTTTTCCAACTGGATAACGCTCTCCTTCATACCGCTGTTGTAACGCAGCGTCTTTACAGATTGTTGACATGTTACTTTAGCCTGCAAGATCACCAAATTGTCTCCAACTGATCATGCATGAAATATAATTGGACGAAAATTCCAGCATCATCCACAGCCAGCACTCATCGTCCCAGTATTGACAGAGGAGGAACAACAAGCATGAAACTCCATACCACAAAATGACATTCGGCAACTGTATAACACAATGCGTGCATGTTCGCAGGCTTGCATTCAAATTTCTGTAGATTACACCGGCTATTAATGTAACATCATTTCACATTTGGAATGCATTTTCTTGAACTTAAACAAACCTGTGATCCTGAAAATTTAATCAATTAAACATGCTAACTTTACAAATGCATTGTTCAAACTTCATTACTCTACAAGAATTTTTTCTTGGGTTGGGATTTTTTCCCGTTAATGTAGATAAGCAGACTTCCTACCCCTCTGACTGAATTCGCTATTAATTTGGCCGATATCTATAACTTTTGTGAAAAGTACGCGAATCAAATTTCAAATGCGTTTTCCAGTTGTTGTCTTCACAGATCTTTAGATAGACGCCTTCAGAAGATAATAGGAGTGTTCTATTTAAAATGTGCCTATTAAAGATATCACCTTGAAAGTTTTACCAAGCATATTTATGACTTTTATAAATACCTCACAATAGTCAGGAACCTATTTCGTATAATAAATTTGTTTTTAAAGAGATCAGAATTTTACACTGTTGATTTCTCAAAACGACAAATGTAATTGAATGGATAATACGCTTTAATATTTCTTTCCACAAAGCAATTTTTGGACAAGGATATTTCAAATTTTTCGAAAAGCTTTCTAAGATAATTGCTTATCAGAAAAGCGAGTGTTTATAAGTGGAATAAAATGTTTAAAAAAAGTAGAGAATTCAAAATAGTTAAATTATGCTGAATCATTCACTACGTGTCATTTTCAAATGTCGATCAGATTAGAGATTTAGCCCTAGCGACTGTTGTTTAACAATTAGAATAATTATTGAACAATTTTCAATTTTGGAAAATCATAAGCAGCAAGAAGAGGAATAATTAGGGACTTTGTACTACGATAATTCAGGGCTCTTATCATTTTTGAATTTTAGACAAAGATTAATCAAACTTGACTCCACAAACTCCTTCAGCTTTATATGGGATATAAGGTTCTAAATTTTTTTTGCATCTGTGGTCACCACTTGGAATCAATGAAAAAAAATTGCTTTGAGATTTTATGAAGACGATTACAAGGCAGGGGAAAAACATCATCATATTGCATGATGGTCGAGCATTGAAGGCATGAAATTAATTTTTTACAAATAAATTAATACTGTAACCGTAACTGTTTTCATTGTTCCTCTAGCTGCCACTGCTATGAATCAATCCATGTCTTGGAAGCGAGCTTAAAGCATGATGTAGTCCCCGACTATTATTGTAATTCATACATGTTAAATGTTATTGTCCTAATTAGTTTTGTCCCCGTGTAAATCATGTCCTTTAGTGTCATTAAACGTATTTTAACTTAATTGGCATGATTTATTTATTTTAATAGTTTACCCTGACAAGATTAAAATTTTGGTGCCCTTTCGGTCACAATACCTTTTATTTCATCACAGTTACTTTCTGTATATAATTCAAAAAATAAATTCAGAAATAATTTCATTTTTTTTTTTTTTTGGACTCGAAGAAATTTGAACTGTAAATATGCATAAAAATATCGAAGTTGATGAGTAAAATTTGTTTACGAGAAATAAGGTTTAAATAATTTTTTAATCATTATTGTTTTGCTTGCAGGCTATGTTCTGAGTTTAAGGCTTTAAAAACAACTCTCCTAACTAATCCGGCATCTGCCAAAGAAATGGTCGTTTTAATTGATCTCTACGATAGACTTCTTGCAAACGAGTTTAAGGATTTATTGGATAAAGTCAAAGTAGGATTCTCTTTCATTACTCTATTTCTTACTGATGTTATTTATTTGTGAAAGCAGTTTGAAACAAAAATGTTTTGAATTTATTTTAAGGTAGGATGTTATGCAATCTGTAAATACATGATGAAAAACTTTTTCAAAACTCTACGTGGGGAAGGAATCTTGAGCTACCGAATTTGGCATGTGATTATTTACTCTACAAAAAAGTTTTCTATTAAAAATTTAGATTTTTAATTAATAATTAATATTTGACACACAACTGCAATTTTTAGCAACAAAATAGCAAACTTAATTTCATTAATTTAAGTCATTGCATTTACGAGTTAATGTGTATATATGCATGCGAAGTAACAGATCGACTGATTACCAATCCTTTGACAGATTTGTTCCAAATTTTAAAAGTATATATATTTTAGATGCTAAACTTGTAAATCAAAGTTTATCTATTTTAATATTTGGTGGGTTTTTTTGTTATTGAATTCACTTGCAATCGAATAGTAAGACAGACGGTTTTTCTGATTGAATTTTGTTTATAGTTTGGGAGGAATCAATAAATTTGATATAAAGATTACATACCAAATTTCAACCATCTACCTCAAAGCGAATTTTGAGTTATCGTATTCACAGACAGACAGATATTTGAAAATTAGTCAAAAATCTGGAGTACGAATATTTTTGTTGTTAAAATACTTTCTGTTTATTTACGACAAAGACAGATGCAACAAGCCTCAAACACTATTATGCTTCGGACTAACGTTGTTTTTATTTATTTTTCTTTTAGGATGCCCTGTCCAAGACCATTATTTTAATGAACCTCACAACTTTAGGACCTGAAGAACTGAAACTTAACTCGGAACTCCTTTTATGGCCTAAAAGAATGAAGCCAGTTTTCAAGCAATGCTCTAAAGTGAGATTTCCTCTACACGTACTTCTGCTAAATAAGTTTGGATAGAGATAGAGTTTCATTATAAAATTTTTCACAAAATGTCTCTCTTCAAATAGTCTAGCGTTTCTTTCCTACTCTAATTATGCATTTATACTAAAACAGTAAGTGGGTAAAATTATTTTTTGCATTTTATTATGCGTATATTTCAAGTTGCACAGATATTTATGAGTGTATATTGGCCTCAACGTCCTTTCTGATCAAGGCGGACAATTTTATGGAATAATCAAAAAGCAATCCACAATTTGAAGAATTATTCGTTTAGTGTTACTTAACAAATATTAATTTACGATCTTTGAAAGATTTATTATTATTCAAATTAAGAAAAAATTAAAATTTATAAATATGGCACACCCGCCTTTCCACACAGAAGTCCATTGAAAGCACAAAAGAAATAATAATTTTATTGAAAGAAGAATTAATGATATTTAACTTTTCCCTATACTCATCAACAAGGAAGTGAGAAAAGCACACTTTTATCCATTAACATGACGCCATCACTAATGATTCCAGTACAAGTGTTGCAAATTTTTTTCCCTTGTAGGAGTATTTGGAAGCAATTCAACAGTCAGGATCTTACAAAAATAAAACTCTTTATTTCTTAAGAGTTCTAAAGTAGCTCAAAGCAACAGCACTCGCATCAGTCAGCAAGAAATATCCTATTATTCGGCATAACGCCTTTCATTCAATCACTAGTTCAGCAGCTTGCCTGCTGACCAAAACTCCCACTCTCCACTGATTAAGTGCTCGCCTTTTTTTTTAAGTCTCTCCATAGGAAGTGATGTCACTGACAAGAAATAACGTAATATTTGGAAAACTTCTGGGAAAAATTAGTCTCAGTTGATAAAATATACAAATCTGGATTTTTCTAGAAAATTCCTTTTGTCTCCAAGGTCACCAAATTTCTCGTCAAATCACCAGATTTTGTAGCCAAGTTCTGAGATCTTTGATGCGACGCCTGAAGTTTAGTTTAGTTATATTAACGTCCCGTTTAAAGCAACACGAGGGCTATTTTGGGAAGGACTTCGTGATTTCAAACCACGGTCAGATGACGAAGACGACATCTGAAGTGGCAGCCCCCTCTCTACACCACACCAGCGGGAGGATGTTTGGCCTGACAGATTTAACGTGCAAGAGACTGAGACGCCTGAAAGCATCTCATACGGATGATTATGCTGGAAAGCAACTTTGCAGGCGTGTAACAATAGATATAGTAGATCTTAAATCAGAATTCTTTCATAAATGCATGTATTTCAATGTATCTATCCAAAGCATGATTACACCGCTCTAATTTTCTCTTTCAATAATGTGAGAATGGTCGTACCTATCCCTCTGTTATCTCTGAAGCAGCATGCGAATTTTTATATTCTTGGTTCAAATGGTTTCGTACTCCTGCATAATTAGATACATCTTTGTTGGTATGGGTGAGAAGAGAACAGCACTGATCTTCGCGCGTCCTTTGCCAACTCTTCTTCACGCAAAACATCTATTTGTCATTTTCCGAAAACAATATCAAAACGAGGTATTTCTCCTTCAGACAGAAAGGAATGGATAGCAATTCATAAGAGGAGATTGTTACAATAAGTCGACATGAAACTTATTCTTTTTATTGGAATTGATTACAATGTCTATAGAGCCACAGTGCAAGTTGAAACATCTTGCATCAATTTATGATTGTTGCGATAAGTCGACATGGATCTTATGGGAACGGAATTTTAATGGAAACATTATTTTCATTGGAATTGATTACTGTATGTATAGAGTCACAAGGCAAGTTGAGACATCTTGCATCAATTTATGCTTTCAAAGATACATTTTGAGAATTGTACACACATTGATTTGCCTCTACATTAGTGCATTTTAAATATTAGAAGTGCATGGCACATACATTCTTCTCCCTATAAATGCATCGAATGAATGATTGCAGAATGTACATCTTGATTTCTGAAAGGATTTCAACCTAGTAGCATTGAATTTTAATAATAGATCTGAAATCGGGGGGCTATTGTACTAAAGGCAAACACTTAATGGGATTACTTAATGGGACACTTAATGGGCAAATGACGTTAGTATGAGCTATAAAGGAATGCATTTTAAGCCTTATTTAGAACTACGGTTTAAGCGTTCCACTGCATACTACTAAAATTTTTATGATTTTGTAATTTATTTCATTGGCTTTATGTAGTCTCATGATAGTGAAAAAAATATGGAGAGATTTTTAACAGATGCTCAACCAATGGTCTCCACAATTGGTAATGAGCTTGGAGACTATTTAATAAACCACTTATGAGCAAAGAGATAGTTTTAAAAATAAAAGAATTAGGGTCTACTAGATCTGTAGATTCATCCAGAGAATTCATATCATGTCACAGGTTTTCCCATGAGTAATCACGTGATAGAAAAATGCAAAATATCCACACTACTTAGAAAGGTAATCCCTATAAATTTAATTATTTCAGAATTGTTTAAGATAATTTTGCACAAAAAAATTAACATCAATCGAATAAATTACCTCGAAATAAAACTGATATTGTTGAAAAGATCAAATTTTGAATCTTAAGTTGGTATAACAATGTAATTTATAGAATTAAGTTTCTCCAAAATTATTATAAATATTCCGAGGGACGTCAAAAATACATTTATTTACCAAAATTCATAATTACTTGCGGTAAACAATAAATAATTTCACACAGAAAACTGTAAACGTTGGCAATAGTTTTAAACTTGATTAGGAGGCTAATTATAATTTTAAAATTTGGCGTTATAATACTGGAAGAACAAGGAAAATACTTGATATTGTTTATTACTATAAATGACCAGGTATAAATGTAATTTTAACGAATACGGAACAAATTTGGCCGATTTAAATATTTATATTTTTGATAACGATTATTGATGGTAGTTTTCCAATCTTTAATTGTCTTTTAAATAATATCTTTTAATATTCTAATTTTCAGTTTTATAATTTGACTTTCACTGTATACCTAAATGTTGACGGATTAACATTCAGAAACATAAGCATTTTGTTAAAAGCTGATTATGTTTCTGATGAATTTATATTAATGATGATATATATGGGATAATCCCTTTTTATTTGTCCATGTATTCTGATTGTTTTAGAAATAAAAGCCTTTTCTTTAAAATTTAAAACGTTTTTCAACATTATTTCATAAATACACCTGCACTCCATAATACATAATATTTACATGCATAACAGAATTATTATCTTCAATTTTTGAAATTTTAAATTGTATTCAAGTATCTTTAGATGTAGTCATAATAAATAAAAAACATAATAATCAAACAATAAAAATCGAATATATATATATATATATATATATAAAACTTGTAGAGACCTCTTCAAAAATGTCACTCCCACCACCCTTTATTTGTTAGCTGATAGAAGATGCCAAAGTCCGTTTCGAGGAAAAACTGGCGGCCGTGATCCGCAAAGTACGCGTTGATCTGCTGAACCTGCTGGAGCACGCCGGTGACCTCGAAGCCCTTGGCGACATCTCCATGATCCAGGAATATAGGAAAGAAGCCCTGCAGCTGAAGAAGAGGGTGAAAGCTGCCGAAACCGCCATAGCTTGGATAAACGAAGTAAAGCCTCACTTTTTATTTATGCAATGGAAGCATCGCAGAAAGAAAATATTGTAATTTTGGATATTTGTTTAAACATTAAAACTTTATCTACACTTTTAATTCATTAGTTTTTTTTAATGGAGATAATTTTAGGCAAAGTTTTTTTTCTCGTTTTGATTATTTGGGTAAATCTAATTAATTAAATTCACAATGTTAAGATTTTTATATTATTTCTACTGACAACATTCTTTTTTCCCAACTCAGTATCGATTCATAAATGTAAAAATATGCGTAAAATGTTTTATGTATTTCTGACAAATTGTTGTCATTGTTTATCCTTAAATGATTTGAAATATGTCAGATCAGGTTATCCTGCAGGTTGCTTAAAAATAATAAGAGGATTGGATGTTAAGTCTCCCTTAGAAAGTCCAAACCAACCTAGAATGTGATGTGGTGAAATTAGATGATCAAAGCAATTTTTACAAGTGAAATGGATATTTCTACCACTTTTAAAAGAAATACACTTGAAATAACCACTGTTTAATCTAGTCAGATCTATCTGGGAGCCACAGTCACATTTGATTTCGTGCGAGTGCCAGGGGATGTTCCCGTGTACCACTAGTGTGCAGGTGGAACACACCATATTAAATTGAGTTCAGATCTTTTACCTGAGCATAGTTCTTGATAAGTAAGCGAAGAGCCAGAGGCTGTTTCATTCTCACTACCCTCTTTGGTGATCAATCTATCAGTGACCTTGTTATTGCTAATGATTGCCAGTGGTGGGATCCATTGGAGGTGCACGCCATGGTACTGAGAGATCTTCTTTACTTTGAGGAAATAGAAACGCTGGTTTCATCGTTTTCAGAGTACCAGCCACTAAGATGTTGTAATGCTCTGCGACTGTTTGATAAAATCCATAGTTTCCCAAAATCACAATCCTAAGGTATGACGGTATCAAGTCTTACATTAATTTCAATTAATTTACTCCTGAAGACAGAACATCTGAGTTGCATCGTTTTATTGTAATCTTGAGGTGAGGGGTCTTAATATATATAATTTCTGTCATACTATACTCATTTTAAGTCAACGCCCATTAATGTGTAAGTTTAATTAAAAAAACTAATTAAGTTTTAACTGAATACTGTAAAAATTATGCAGCTAATTCATACCTTTTTTCTTTTTTCTTCCATTTTATGAAATAAATAATGTAACTAAAATGTTTATTTCAAAGAATCCAATGAAAAACTGAAACATTGTAGTGAGCAGAAAGGTTGAATGCTGTAATGTTTCAAATATATCAAGTGATTTCAATAAAATACATGAATGAAATTTTATTTGTATACATGAGAAATAAATTATTTGATAGTTCCAAGTGCATCAATACTAAATATGTTTGCGTGCTTAGGAAGAAGCTCTGGCAAAGCAGGCTCCGAGTGCATTCCCTGAGGTCGAGGCTATATTAAGTGCTATAGGACCCTTCATTCAACTGTATCAACTATTTATTGATTGGGATGAAGCTGAGAAAGAGTAAGAATATTTATCATCTTTCTCTTTTTTTTTTTTCAAAACGTTTTTATAAAAACAGTTTTTAAAAGTATACGTTTTTATATTAAATAGTTGTAAGTTTTAAAAGAATTTTAATGTTTTCAATTTGAAAATTTTAAATTAAATAAATTTTATATTAAATAATATTTATATTATCTATACTTATAATAAAGTTTAATGTGTGTGTGTGTTGGCGCTCTACAGACCAGACCGTTGGATCTACAGCTACCAAATTTGGTACATGTATACCTTGGAGGTCGGGAATGTGCACCTCGAAGCCCTTTTTTCGAGTTTTTAATTAGAATTTGAATTAATTAAAAATTAAGCGAAATTTCGACGTTTTTCCGCTATAACTTCCGAAAACATGATCGCACAAACATGAGTTTTACATCAATTTAAAGATTAAAAAATTAGCTTTCTAATAGTATCAGTGTTTTAATATATAACTTAAGCTTCTATTTTTAACGAATTTTTAAGGAAATATTTTAACCATGTTTTTTTAGCACGTGACCGGATGAAATAAAAGAAAAGAATGACGGAAGTTCAGATTTAAAAAAAAAACTATCATCGCAAATCAAATCTTAAGAAATACAGCTTTCAGCATGGGACTGGATAAAATAACATAAATATAAAAAGTGATATTATCTAAAAAAAATAAATGCAAGGCAAAGGATTCTATGATAATTTGCAATATCTAAGTGATTAATTCAATAAACCTTTTTTATTTACGGTAAACCTGATTGAATTCAGACAGGATATGCATTGAAATCCCGACCTAATGGCATATTTCTATAATCGTTTGCAATATCTGCATCATTAATTCAATACTTTTTCCCTTTTTCGCTTTCTTTAAAAAAACATTTTTAATATTTTGGCAACATCACCGAAAAAAACCTTTTTAATATTTTGGAAGCATAACCGATAGTTAAAACTGACTGATTTATAAAGTTAAAGAATATTATTAGGAAAACGTATTCTTTTAGAACTTTCCGTCCATCATCTTAAAGAAAATATTAATTTCAGGCCAATCAATGCCCGGAATTACTTCAAGGCTAATGAATATGTGATTTAATTGAAAGTTTTAGAACGCATTACTCATGGCGAACCAGCTGGTCGCCAAATGCGGCTAGTATTAAATAAAGTATTATAATTATATAATTATAGCATAATTAATAATAATAATTATTATAGTTATATTATTTTATATAAAAAATTTATATTAACATATTGGTTTTAATATAAAATTTTTATTTAAAAATATTATTAAATCGTGTTATCACTTTTTTTCTTAAAATTAGGACTAAATGTCACAATGGCATAAAATCAAAATATAATTAAATTTGACAATTAACTGACACTAAATCAGAATAATACATCG
The DNA here is from genome assembly GCA_026543055.1 of Argiope trifasciata. Lineage (NCBI taxonomy): Eukaryota > Metazoa > Arthropoda > Arachnida > Araneae > Araneidae > Argiope > Argiope trifasciata. The sequence continues at coordinate 91,444 of JAPMOQ010051059.1, forward strand.
TCGTCTAGAATACATAAGCGCAAAACAGTTCAAAACTGTTGCATACAGGTAAGTTACTGAAAATAACTTCTTTATAAACATGAAAGAAACAATTAAATTTAGTTTAACTATATAAAAATACCTCATTATTATTAAACTGAACTGCTTCAATATATTATTTCAAAGTGTCATAATCTCTTCAGCCGATTGACCAGAATCTCTGTTGACAATAAGCTAAAAATTCAATAATTAAAATTAGTAATGAATACTTAAGTAATAGCATATAATTAAATACTACTTTAATCGAAATTACATTTTATTAATTACTTGTTTTATAACGAGATTAGATGTTACAGGTCTTTACTAAAACAACAGATTGAGATTTTACTGAAAAAATGGAAAAGAATAATTCTAATTTAATTTTATATATTTATTGTAGATTGCATTAGGAAAAAAAAAAGCGAATGCTTTAATCCTCTGTACACGTCAAAGTGTCCGTTTACGTTTGCATTTTGTGACTGAAATAGAGATAAATCTCATCATCGAATATCGAAATATAAAAATTGATTTCGTGATAAAAACTTTTAATTAGTTACTTACATTATCTGAATATAAAATTTATCACGATTTAATTAGAGTTAAGCTTAATCACAAGCATGTGAGCACAGTTGGCAAATCGAGTTAAAATTTTTCACGTATGCTACAAGCTGAAAAATTACTTCAATTCATAATTTGCGCTCAGTCTGTCAATACCTTCCGTCCACAGAAACCGGATTTTTGAGCCCCAATATTGCTTGGAAGGATTTGATTTGTCACTAACAAATTTGTTCTGACATGATCAGCCACTTATGAAATAACTTTCGAATTTGCAGGACATGGAATGAAGTTACTAGAATCGCATACCCGTTTTATTTTGAGCGTCTTTCCTTAATTTTTGTGTATGGAAAAATGCTTTTCACGCACAAATATTTACTATTCGGAGAAAGGGCACCTACATGTCCTACATACAATACTGCTTTTAGTGTTTATCATACATTGATTGAGTGTTCGAATTTTGATACTAAGCGTATTCATTTTTCTTAACTTCATCACTGACAATGCCCGACATAGTGGGAGTAAATCCCCATGGAAATCTTTTTCAATTTTTAAAGGCCATTGGCTTCTACGATTATATCTAGGTTTTACCACTTTTAACCTTACAATCCATTAATAATCAGTTTTGACATTTTTACAAATAACTTTTTAAACTTTTTACCGTGTGTAATTCAATCTTTTAATAATAGTTCTTATAAAAGATATTTTGATGCGATTATTTTAAGGTTGTCTCTATTTCACGGTTGTTAATAATCTAAACATACGACTGGCGCAGTTCAGCCAAGGTTGGCTCTTGCGCCTATAAAATTCACAAACCATCTAATCAATCAACCTTAATTTTTGAAAATTAATGCTTTCTATAATTTTTTAGCACTTTTAATTTATTGTTGTGTTTTTATTTAGGTGGATGGATGGTGCATTTTATGAGTTAGATGCTGCCAATATTGAAACTAAAGTTTCAGAATATAAAATAGAGGCCTTCAAGATAAAAAAGGACCTGCAAAGGATATTGAAAGAAAAATTGAAAGAATCGAAAAGAAATACTGTCAAAGAAGAAACTCTCCCACCTTTTGAAATCGTTGATAACATAATCAAGAGAATCACCAAGTTTGCCGTATGTCACTTGAATCATTTCTGCATTTACAAAAAATCCTTTACATAATTCTTCTTTTATTAAACATTTGAATTGTGGATAGTTGATAAAACAAAGTGGAAGTTACAAGTAGGACTTAGAATGCACTATAACTCCAGGATTTGGAATATGAAAATCAAGTATTTTGCTTATAGGGGAAGAATATTGCATTGTTTTCCTTTAATAACATGAAAAGCAAATTTAGAATAATTGCATAAATTCTAAAAGATTGCATTGAAAGTATATGTCATTGTTAATGTAGGTAGGTATCTTCAATCAAATTTTTTACGATTAGGCTCTCAGGCTAGGATGCATTTAATTCATAGCAGTTGTCTAATGTGTCAAGCCAAATTATTGATCTATTTTAACTGGCTAAATTTGTATCGACTGCACCATTTTTTTACAGAATTCAAAGTCTTTGAAAAGCATTCAAAGACTTGGCTCAGAACTGCTCTTGTTTCATTCGGTGTGCACTTTTTCGAAGTAACACTTCTTTAGAGTTTGTATTTAATTAGTCTTTTTCTAGAGGTTCGAGCACCTATTTTCTTCAGAATCACCTCTACCTCTTTCAAAAACATCTGCTGATAACTGAAACCTCTCATCTTGTAGTAAGAAGAGAAAAACCTCTCATCTTGTAGTAAGAACAGAAAAACCTCTCATCTTGTAGTAAAAGTACATAAACCAAAGAAACAATGATTTCCTTTGGTTGATATCTACATCGTAATAATACCCGCCTATATGTTTCTATTATAAAATTAAATGAATATAAGGACCGATAAAATAAAATGTTAAATGTTTGTTGCACAACCCTTACAGTTTCAATATGCGTGCTTGCAATTAATTACTGTACACTTTTTTGAAATCAAAACTTGAGGGGAAAACTAATAACCAAATCCTTTACTGCTTTGAAAAATGCAGATATAGAAGAAGATTAAAAAAAAAAGAATTCCAGTATGAGCTTTACAAATGGCAAACAAATTAGATCATATCCAACAGACTACTTCAGATACACCATAACATGGTTATTGTTTTTTTTAATAAAGTTATGAAAGTTTTTTTTTATAAATAGTAAATGAATATGCTTTCTTCTACACCAAAATAATATTTGGAAATCAGCTCATTCAGTGATATCTTTGGGAGAATACAGTATTTATATTCAAGTTGTGCTTACACAAAATAGTTATAATCTTAAACAGAAACTGGCTACATATTGAATAATTTGTTACAAAATTCTAATTATTATCCATTATTATTATTATTTAAAATGAGAGTGTAATTTAAAATTCAATGGGTGATTCTAATTTCTACCTCTAGATGATTGAAATCTTTTTACATACCAATTTCTA
>JAPMOQ010051059.1:94504-105765 GCA_026543055.1 Argiope trifasciata
TCTTTTTACATACCAATTTCTACCTCTAGATGATTGAAATCTTTTTATATACCGTATTCCTATTCGGTTTGAGTACGGTAAAAGTTTTGCAATATATCCTAAATCCTTTTTTTCGCTATGTTGCGAAAAGCTTTCAATTATGCGATTTTTTTTTCAATTCCAGCGTTTTGTTCCTGCTATGGTAGTTCTGTGCAATCCTGGAATGAAAATGCGCCACTGGAAAATGGTCTCTGAAATAGTTGGAAAGAAGGTGATTCCGGACACATCTACGACTTTTAAAGATCTCATTGAAATGAAAATTCACCAATTCACCGATGAAATTGCTCCCATTAGCTCCAAAGCCACCAGGGTAATTTTGATTCATATTCTTATTTCTGAAGATCGAATTTTTTTCCCACTCACTCCTTGATGTTCTAGTTTACACACATCTGCGTTTTCGGAGATAAATTATTCAATTAAAATTTTCAGAAATTAATTTTTAGTCAACTAATTTTAATAAGCTTTAATTCCGTATCAGTGGTCAAAATAGTAGATGATTTGGGTAAATTGATTTCGAAATTCTATAACATTTGAAATTGTGAATTATAAATTAAAATAAAGCGTTTTATTGACCACCAAAAGAAGTGTACTTTAAAAAGTTTTATTAATTAAACTGTTTAAAAAGTGATCGTATTTTTAGCCCTTTGTGTCATGCAAATAAAAATTTATTCTCTAACAAAATTTGTTTCTTTTTTTTTCATTTTTTGCTTACTTATGCACTTTAAGTTAACTCTTTGCATTCGTGAGGTGACTGATGTCACCAATTGAGGCATGACCAAAAAGGTTACAGGAATTATATATATATATAATATAAACAGAACGAGACGTTTCAAAAATTGAATTATATATTGTATTTTATACCTATTAACACATTAAAGGCGGGGATTTTTCCGAAAGCATACTAGATAACGATGATCAAATCGTAGTACTATGACTCCCACCTTTAATGCGTTAACAATGGGTTGAGCTTTTATATTCCCTTAATAATCATGCATCTAATTACTTTTCCAAGGTTTAAAATTATAACGAAAATTCGTTATAAAGGAGACTAAACCTGACTTATTGTAACTTACTGTATTGCCACATAAATGTACTAGAAACGTTCTTCTCAAGATCTAATAGTCAAGGATATATTATTAAAAATTGGAAAAGAAAGGCATTAATAAAGTAAAAAACTAAATTTTCATTTCCCATCCATAAATGTTAGTTGATATGAATGAAAATTCGTATCTTAATTTTTTCTTTAGTTAAATTATTTAGACCCCAGTGATTTTTTTCAGTTTGATATATTAATTTTTTTGGAGTTAAATGTAATGGTGACTTCAAATATTTGATTGAAATTGCACATCTTATTTCGATTTTAGAAAAAATCACGTGAAAAAACAAGAGCAAGGTCTAAAAAATATTTATCATACATGATATTAATTTTATAATTAAAAAATGTCCTGAGTTGCCTGTTCTTCTCTATCGAAATGCTAATGGTATGAACTCACTCTAAAAGGAATTGGGTCTCGAGAGGGCCATGAAAAAGATGAAGGAGGAATGGCAAGAGATTCAGTTCGTGACTCTCCCTCACCGCGACAGCAACACGCACGTCCTCTGCTCCCTTGACGACATCCAGACCTTGCTGGATGACAACATAGTGAAGACGCAGGCCATGAGGGGTTCGCCTTTTGCCAAGCCATTCGAAGGGGAAATTAAAGTAAGCGATGACAAGATTTTGTAAAATTTCTGTCGTTATACAATGATGACTCCCAAAGCCTTTCCTGTATACATTCACAAATGCCTGTTGAATGCAAATAGCACAATTATATAAGATGTGTCTCTTTTATCATATGTCATGCATCCTAATAATGCATTTCTTGCCAAATTTTGCTGGAGTTGAAGTTAAGATCAGTAGTGGTTTCGGACACATATGTAATCTTTTACTAAGATCAGAAAAGGAATTGGTAATTGTGATAGCTGAAATTACAGCTCGGCAATTAATTCACCAGTATAATGTTTTCAGATTCAAAGTTTTGCATTGATTTTTAACATTCATATTGCAGCTGCTATTGCCAGTATCGATGAAGGTATGCTTTTGAAAGAAACGCTTTATACAGACGCATGATGTTTAACAACAACAAAAAAAGCCCCCATTGAGCATATGTGTGGAATGCATTCAAAACATGACATCATGAGGAGTATATACTTTAAATAAATGAAACAAATAACTATTTCAAAAAATAGGGTGAATTAATTTGGTTGTCTGCTGTGCAATACTGTTAAATACTTACTCCATTGATAATGATATTTCATTGCGTTTAGGTCAATTCTGAATCTAGCATTATTTTCACAAGACAGACTCTTAATTTTTGAAATTCAAATTCAAATTTCAATAGCGTCAGGAATCCAATTTCAGTAGAAATATTACTCAGCTATGAATAGCAGTGAAACTATCTCAAATGTTAATTAAAATAAAAGTAAACTAAATGCAATAAATCACTTAATTCTTCAGCGTAATCAAGAAATAAGTCGAAGGATAAATCATTTCAGAAGCCACGAGAAATATATGTTAAGCTAGAGAAGTGGAAAAATTTAAATAAATATTAGTTTATGAAAATATTAATTTAAACAAATGAAAATTATCGGTTAGAATGATATCTTTCCAGCGGGCCGTCATACCAACATGAAAGGACGCGCGTATTTCCCACATATGCTATTTGTAAATTGCAAATTTTTAAAAGCGTAACTATTAAAAATTTAGTGTAAATAGCTTAGGATGAATAACTACAATCACTTTAAGCATTTTTTACTTAAAAAACAGAAACAATATAAACACAGATTGCAATAATAATATAAAATGACCACAGGTTAACTGAATTGATTTAAAAATAATATAAATGAAATTATCGATATTTTGACAGAACAATTTGCTTATAAAATATAGAAGTGCAAAAAATAATACAGAATTTATGTATAAAAAGGAAAAAGTAATTGACATTTAGATATGAAAAGGAAGAAAATAGTTTCCTCGTTATTTCATTGCAGCGTCATAATTTGAGCAAATGTGTTTAGTGTGCTCCAAACATATGAATTTCTGTCAAATCTCACAACTGAACCTCGTGATTCTAGTCCGCTTTTAATTTTGGCAGGGTTTTTCCCTAAAGTCGCATCTTCCACTTCTTCAATACCTAGTTTGGCTTTTCTATTTAGCACCTTGAATTTTACCTCACTTTTTAGAGATGTGGGGGCTTTTTTTTCAACATTTTCCTTCGTAAGTGCATTTGCCTGCTGTCGCCAATCTAAAACAATACGAATTCATTTGTAAAATCATACAAAATCAGATGTGACAAAAACTTATATGAACAGTCGCACGTATCTCTAAAATACAAATATCTGGTCAAAAGAGACCTATTAATGCTACAAACTTACGACGAAAACTGAAAGTAGGCCGAAGGGAGGGGACAAATAGCCGAGGACAGGCGTTCCCAGTGCCACCAGATATGAAGGTATAACACGAAATTCATGTCTAGTGTATCTCTCACATACGCGTGCCCCCTGGAAGAATATGCTAGAAACACCTGATAGAATTGCAATAAGCTAGTTAAAATCAAAACTAGATAATTTGAATCAGTTAACTGATAGAAAATCACATTTCGTATGATTTCCTGTCATATATAGGGGAAAGTTTTCACAGAAGGTTCCTGCAATAAAATACCATCTTTATTGTTCAGCCCAGAAAACTTTTTGCAAATGCATTGGCAGTACCTTTTATATGAACTAATGGGAGAATTAGCTTATTTCTTCAACCTGATATATTTTTCACTGTAACTAAAGTTAGCAATTTTCAATGGTCATTTCACTTTCGTTCAGATATCTTTATGTATCTTGCTATCGTAAAGGCGTAGGTATTCACTATTTTGTGACGATTAATTTTCTTCTTCTTTCAAACAAATAGAGTCTGATATTTCAGATACCCGAGCTTCTACAAAGTCATTTCAGCACTTTGATATTTTTCCTGAATTTCAGGTACAACTTATTTATATCTTAAGGAAAGCTACCGCTATTCAAAAACACATATTTTAAACTGTTCATAAAAACCCTCCACCTTTCTTTTCACCTTCCCATGTGAGAAAGAAGATAGGGCAACTGTGTCCTGGTGGCGAAGTCCGGGACCGGAGGGTGACAGGTTCGAGGTCCGATTCCTCCGACGAACTGCCGTGTAAGCGGGTCTGGTGCACTTTAAATCTGTCGGATCCAAACGTCCTCCCATTAGTAAAGTGTGAAGGCTTGTAGACGGGAATGCCAGCTCTAGTGTCGTCCTCGTCATCTGACCATGGCTCAAAATGACGATGTCCGTCCCAAAATAGCTCTAGTGTTGCTTCAAAACGGGACGTTAATATAACTAAACTAAGTGGTTTGGTTATTTGGAGTTTTATGGCGCAAGAGCCATGTCTGGCTATACTGCGCAACTAAACTAAGTAAAAAAGAAAGTTTCAGAACCTTCCCTGTGCTTCTGAATGAGAGAGATTCGAAACTGGTGACTTCCGGATTATTGCAAACAAATAAGATAAGATCTGTCTTTCCAGGAGTGGGAGGAAATCTTGAAACTGACCCAAGACACCATCGATGAGTGGCTCAAGGTGCAGATGCAATGGCTCTATCTGGAGCCCATTTTCTCTTCGGCCGACATTCTGCAACAGATGCCGCGAGAGGGCGCCCTCTTCCAGGCTGTTGACGCCACCTGGAGGAAGATCATGAAGAAGACAACGGAGAAGCCGAACGTAGGCATCTTTTGGTCATATTCTTGCTTGTATTATCTTCCATATTGCAACGAGTTCTATAAATAGTGTTTTCAAAGCTATGCAGAAAAGCTAAGATAGTATAAAGAATCAAACTATAAAATCTCTGTTTCATTCAATGAAATAATTTCATGTTAAGTTTTAAGTTTTTCTTTAAATTAAAATTATATCAAATGAAAAATATTTAATATATTAGGAGAAAAAATTGATATATAAAATGTTTTTTTCCTCATTTTTTTATAGAATTTTACCGATACAAATCACACGGAAAATTAATTTTCATGTACTATATATTATAATATATAATTCCAAATCTTTTCAGCAACGTCTTGGCAACAAAGCATATGCCATCTATTTAATAAACTGGTTAATCATTGTAGAAATTAGTTCCCCGATAAGCATTCTCTTTGAATGGCAAAATGTTAAATCTTTTAGATTTTATTGAATCATGTTTAAAGAAATTTATTAATTAGAGAATAAACTCCTGCTAAATTCCAAGTGTTTTAACTTACATGTATAATTTGAAGAAACAGCTGTGGAAGTATTTTTCCCCCCAACGATTTTTGTTCTATATTTTTTAAGGAAAGTATCCCTAATTTTAAATCGAAATCAAGATTTTTTGTCTAAGACATAATAAACACATTACAGCCAATTGATTAAAAATGCAGAAAGCTAGAAATACAAATTTCAGGAAAGCATTTTGGAGCTATATTGAACCACAGAGGAAAGTGCCAACATGATGTTTTCTTTATGTGGGAAAATAATAGCCCATGCATCTCAAAAGTTAATGTCACAATGATTAGGTAATCATTTTTAAAATGTAGTTTAATTAAAAATATTTGCACACACTTGTACAACTTTGAAAGGTGGGTGATTCATTCATAATCAAAACCTTGTGATTTATTGATGGCCATTGAAAACTGGAGCCTCTTACTTATAAATGCATCATTTTTCAAATCAGTAGTAATACGTGATGTATGAACAATTGCGCCTTTGTTGTGGCACGTCAACACGGGAGTTTTCAATCTTTCTGACCAGAAACCGAGAACTTTTGCATAGTCTATCAGTTACAAATAAAATTTTTACAATGCAGCCTAACTTTAAGCGTCACTCGTCGGTGAAAAGACCAAGAAATTGATGGAAATGATTACAATATTCATTTACCTATCTGCCTACCTAGTATTCAAAACTCAAAACCTCACAATTATATTTAAATATTAGTTAATTTTTTTTTCAATTTTGCAAATAACATAACAGATTCCAGAATAACATATTTTTTCCAAACTGGCAAAGCAGTTTTAACTTTCTTTGCCCTTTTCCTTAATATGATATCACTAGACGTTCCAATTCTATTGAAAAAGAGTTCAGGGTTAACACGTGTATTGCTTAGGTATTCAGACAAATCCTAACAGAAGATAAAAAACCTCCATTACTCGAGAAAGGTAAATAAATCGGACAGTTATTTATTAATATTGCCACAAACCGTGCTTCTAAAAATTAAATTAACAAATAATATTTGTTAATTTCAATTCGATATTCAGCTTTCCCTCTTTTTTTGTCACAATTTCACCATAGAGCTCGTTATAAATGATTACTACGACGTAATAATAATTTTCCTTAAATACTTCAAACAATACTGCAGATACAAATCTTAAACACCTTCGATTTGATGACTAGCTACATATAACTTCCAAAGCGATATTTGCCGATACAATGCAGAAAAAATTATAGAAAGAAAAGAATGTAGATTCGTTTCCGACCGTTTTTGTGTACTTAAGAATATTTTGCACAAGTTGTGTGAAATTACTTAGAGGATTATTGAATGAGAATTTTTCATATCCAACGAAAAAGTTTATTGCTTTAACGCAAATTTCAAGCGATGAGAAGGTTAATATATTTTTTGTATATTCGATCATATAAATTAAAAGCGTAGGAGAATTTAAAAATGGAAGGACTTTTGAAAATTTCATAACGGTTTATTTATGATGTTAAATCTTAAATATAAAGACAACAAATTCAAAAAGTATATTAAAAGCATCCTCAAATAAATAAAAACCCTTTCAACTTGAAAAAATAAACCATATTTGCATTATTAACAAGACAAAAACAGGGAGAAGGATTTTCCGAAAATGTCTTGCATCTTCTTCCCGTCTCCGTAGAGAATCATCGACCTTGGGTAGCCAAGAGCGCGCGGATTTTTATTTTCAGATTTCCTGACACGAGAGCTTTGTGCTTCATAGTTTGGCAGTAAATAATTGCACTTTATTCATTGCATGTCTATGGCGAACCTATGGGCGTGCAATTTTTATTCATTTGTTTAGTTTTTATATTAATATCTGGCATGCACTTAATACACGCCTATCAGAGAACTGAAAATATATTTTGGGTGTTTTTCCCAAATCGATTGAAACTAAAAGCTGATTTTTAACAGCAAATGTAAATTGCAATATTTACCAAATTTTATTTTATTTTAAATTTTTGCGCTTTTTTTAGTCATTGCGTTTACATACATATGGGAGTTCAGACCGAAGCATGATAGACTCTTTAATGAATTTTTTTAAACTTTATAAAAATGGGAAATTTAGAACTATGTACCAAATTTCATTAATCGACCAGAAATCGATCCCGTTGGTTTCTTTAATTTACGTTATATTCATTTCCTTCATTACAAAGTAATCATATTAAATTACCTTCATTCAATGGTAATTTATAAAAAAAACACGAAATGATTATAATAGAACTTTTGCATGGTAATTTTTTTAAAAAAAATGGATTACTTTTGAATTGCGTACTTTTTAATAACTTTATTTTCTTTTGCAGGTTTTGGAAAACACTTCCACTCGAGAAGTGTACGATGATTTAGTGAATTGCAACGACATGCTCGACAAAATAAACAAAGGCTTGAATTCATACCTGGAAAAGAAAAGATTATATTTTCCGAGGTAACTTATTGCTTCTTAACAAAAAAAAGGGATTCATTTAAAGACATTTCTGAAACAAAATTAATCTCTAGTCTATATTTAAAATAATGAGAAAGAAAAGACCCCCAGCCTCAGATAATAATTTGATTTCTCCCATTTTTAATTCCTATGAAGGCTTTGAACTATCAAATATATTATTCAACCCCGTTTTCTAAAGAAAAACTGCTGATTGTGTATTCACTAAGGAAAGAACCCCCCCAAACTCAGTGTCTATTTCATCAATTTGTATTTCTTATATAGGTGCTCATGATATCTAGAAGCGTCAATGGTAGGAACTATACGCACTATCCTCGATTTTCTAAATGAATAAATACAGCTGATTAATAGAACATTCCATAAGTTTCAATAGCATCACCATTTAGCTTCATTCTTTAGAAAGCAGTGTAAAAAATTAGATTGCTTACTATTTACTATGCACGTAAAATTTTAAAAAATAATTCTGTTATAGTAAAATGCATTTTGTGAAAATTAGTTGGTGTGGATACTGTGTTTATTTAATTAACATTTCAATTAAATTGGCTAAATTAAAATTTCTCAGTTAAAAGCTAATTTTCAAATAATTCAATCATTCACCATTCATTGAGCCTTTTGGTTAAATTTCATTAAAATTTGCTACAAATTTCTCAAACTATATTATGTTTTTAAATCCTTTTTTTGTATTTATAGTGTTTATTATTGGCAATGCCAGGGCTCAGGGGTAGAGTGTCTTCCTAGTTTTCTGTGCTTTCAGGCTCGTGCAGGGTTGTTCTATCTGTAAGTAGTGTGAATGTGTCCCCTGTAAAAAGGGGTTGTTCAAGCGGATGTGAAGCATGAAGTAGCTAAGTCGTACATTTAGCCCCAGTTGGCTCTACTGAAAAACAAGGACGCAATTTAGACTTAAAATCGCTGACGGACTTCAGTCAGCGGGCTTGTCATTGACAAATGTCATTGAAAACAACAATTATTGACATCTAAAAACCATAAATAGTTTCTAAAATATCCAATTTCTCAAATTTTTTCCTTCGAACATAGTTGGATACCTTAAGATGGCGAATAACCATAGGTGCAAAATGCATCTAAGGTAATTTATCAAGTGCACTACATTCTGCTGCACCATTTGCTCAATATCGAAAATTTCAATATTGCTTACTCATTTAGATTCTTCTTCCTGTCCAATGACGAGATGCTGGAGATCCTGTCCGAGACCAAAGATCCCTTGAGAGTCCAGCCCCATCTCAAGAAATGTTTCGAGGGAATCGCAGCCCTCGATTTCGACGACGATCTGAGGATAAGAGGGATGCTAAGTAGCGAAGAGGAGAAAGTGTTCTTCTCGAAGATCATTTCCACCAAGGACACCAGAGGTCAAGTAGAGAAGTGGCTGTTGCAGGTGGGTCAAATCGCATTTAAACTGTTTGTAGTAGGAACAGAAATTATAATTCTGTCTCTGTGAATACTTTTAATTCTTTATCTCTTTGTGTAATAAGGATTTCCATTTCCCTTTTTGACTTTTGAAATTCAGCAAGTTTATTTATGATGATGATAGTAACTTATAGAGACAAAAATAAGCCAGTCCTAGTATAAAGACCCATCCAAAAAGGAAACCTTATTCTATCTTGATAAAGTTACTAAAAGAAATCAAAATCTGAGTATATAGAACTACTTTGTAAAAAATTATTTCGCTTTACTGCCATAAAATTATACTAATTGATATATTTTTTATTTGATTGAGAAAAACATAGCAAAGAACATTTCTTGAGAAGTTCTTCCACTTTTCCCTTTTTTTACACATATCTTGGGATCCACTTGATCCTACGTATAAAATGGTCATTTACCCATTAAAACTTATTGTATAATTTTCGATATTATGTATTAACACGCTGTCTGCCAACTACGAGATAATTCGTAGATTGCTTTCTTTTCTAGGACACAAGCTACGAATTATCTCGTGCAGTGTTTACTTGCCATTTTTGTGCTGCTACGAATAAACTCGTGGTACATCAGTGCTCATATCGGTAGATGGCTTCTGGGAAAAGAACAAAAAATCAATGATGGCTTGCATAAACACAAAAATATTAAAAAATGAACAAAAATTATAATTATAAAAAATAGGACAAATTAATTAGTTTCCTTTTAGGCCAGATTTCTGAAAATTGTCGTGGCATTCAACATGTTAAGATAGTTTCAAATATAGGTCGTGAAGAGAATTTAGAATGCTAAGACTTCTGTGAATTGCAGCATGAACCATAAAAAAATGTTTAAAAGACTATACCTAAAGCCATTATATTCCACAGGGTATTAATTCTTAGTTATCACAATTTGACTGATAAAGGATGTATCAAAACTTAATTTGAATTTTTATTTAAAAAGTTAATAGAAATTTTTAATTTTCATTCAATAACTTGGAGACATATTATTGCACAAAACAAATTTTATACTAATTTAATTTTGTTTGAAAAAATTAGCTTTTCAATTGTATTAATTTTGTCTTAATTGTAGCAATATTAAACATAATTTCCCTGTATATCCCAATTAAAATGAAATGTTCATGTTCATTATTAAAATTAAAATTTGAAAAAACAGTCTATTTTCCTACATTGAAGTGTTTTTAATCTGTTAAATTATCAACGCATTTTTGAAGATTGATTTTTTGATAAGACAGAAAAGCTTGATTTAATTTAAACCAGTCTACTAAATATCATTGCGCATGCAAATTTAAAAAAGGCATAAATTATTATTTAAAGAAAGGACAAAAGTTCTGCATCTGATTCACTGTACACGTGATAGAATGTTTTGAAAGACGAGTTTGAGTTTCTTGATAAATTAAAAATTTATAAATAATGTCCCTAAATAAATTCAAAAATAAAGAAATAGTTGTATTGGAAAGATATTAGTATCCTTCAAAAAGATAATTTTTTGGGTTTTATTGGGAAAACAAAAATAATTTCTGTGATATAGTAATTTACGAAGATATGATTTCAATTTCAACCGTCAAGTTATAGAGAGTCCTTATCTGGCTATAATTAGGCCTGTTTCTATAATCTTGATTTCATTATTTCCTGAAAGCGTCGCTTTGTTGGTACCACAAAAACTCGAGAAATAGTTAATGGATATTAGAGATAATTGTACCATTTTGCAGGGCATTTATTGCGAAAGGCTGTAACACATTAAAGTCATATCAAAATTAAAAAAAAAAGAGTTAATGATGGCTAAAGTTAAGTTTAAAACTAATTTTTCTTCTTGGATGCTATACCACGGGCGACATCGAGCTGGTACTGCCGGTACTCTAAACGAAAGGAGATTTCGGAGGTACGGCTAGTCCTCTTCCAAGAATTTCTAATAATGTTTTGGAGTGACATCGAATAGAAACAAACCACTGTTGGTACGGCGGTTTGTTCGATGGCATTTCTATTAGATAGAATATCTCCATACAGCAAACCTTTATATATATATATATATATATATATATATATATATATAT
>JAPMOQ010051059.1:105865-164061 GCA_026543055.1 Argiope trifasciata
ATATATATATATATATATATATATATATATATATATATATATAATATGAGAGAGAGAGAGGCCGTGAGGGGATGATTTAAAAACAGGCATATGAACTTGATAAATGTTTCTGATACTATATTTTATATTGAATTTTTAAATTCTTTTCCCTCTATTAAGGACTAGTTTCGATTGATATATTCAAAACACATCCCCAGTCTAAAATCACTGAGACATCGAAAATTTCTCTGCATAAAATATATTGTTTAAGTTACATTACATTATTTTTTAATTGCAAACGTCCATCCACTATCACTGTTTATTGACAAGGTCGATTTGTTTCTAAGAATCTATTTCTGTGAATTACTTCATATACATCTTTACTGAACATTTATGAAATAAATATATTCATGAAGTTGTGCCGATGGAACCACTGGATCTGTCAAATAATTAACACAGAAGTTTGCTGAGCCGCATGAAATTATGAAAAATTGAATTAAAATTAGATAAATTTGAAACGAAAGATCTTGTGGGGAGATTTTCAGTTTTGTTGATATCAAAGAAAAGCAGATGACTATAGGTACCTGTTTTGAAAAATATATTTTGATTCTGAATGTCACTATGATAAAACACCGAAATTTTATCTAAATAGTGATTAATTTTTCAGGTTCAAGACGTAATGCTAGTATCTGTTAGAAACGTCATTCTTGATGCTCATAAGGTAATCAATATTTTGGAAATTATGAAATTTTGTTCAATGTATAACTTTGTTGTATCTAAAAGCATTTAGAATATTAGATTTTTAATTAATCAAATTCATTTTGTGTCGTGATATTGATTGATACATTTCTTAACACGTATTCATTGTACTTAAAAGTTATGCCTTCCGTGATAAAACAAATCTAAGTCTTAAAATTTCAAAAGTTTCTTCCATTCGATCACGCATCTGATAAAGTACGTTTTCACACATATACACACGCACACACATGATTTAATAGAAGCTTGGTCGAAAGAAAGAAATTTTTGAAATTTTAACTTCGATTTATTCCATCGCGGGAGGCATAACTTGTTCAAGAAATGATAATAAAAGATGTGTCAGTCTACATTGAGACATGGGAGTAAATGTGACGAAAAAATTTCCCCATAGTGATTTTAATATTTAGGGATTTTGATAGGGATTTCTATGATACGTGTCGATTTAGGATAGCGAATCTTAGGTATTTTGAAAAAATATTTTAATCATTAAAGATTGTTATCTCTTCACTCGAAATTCAAGAAAAAGCTGAGATCACCAGTTTTATAGAGCTCGTCCAGAATTAATTAAATAAAAAGGGGTAACTTGATCAGAAAATAAGATAACATTTTAGAATGGAGTTAGTAAGGTCTAAATTTAGATAATAATTTAGAATATATATATATATAAAGCTTATTTAAAAATTATATGACCAAACAATTGTGTAAAAATTATATAATTATATTATCTATTGCGTATCTCGAAAACGACCGATGATTTGAACAATCAATTTTTTTTAAATGGAAGGTGATTGAAATAAGCATTTGCAGCATGAGGCTTAGGTAGCCATTTTATTTAACAATTTTTGAAGCATACGTTATGGAAGGAATGTGTGCTGAGTAGCAGCGCCACTTACGATTAAAACAATTTTCAAACAGTGCCCATATTCTACTGTTTCCAAGATTGTTTCAGATAGTGATTTTGTTTTTTTAATTTGAGACTCTTTGCAACAAAACTGTGGTCTGGGTGATGAAACTCCAAAATATGATGTTCTAGGAAATAAATCATTTTCGAAGCGTAAGTAGGGTGTAGAAATAATACCGATCAGAATTGATGAAATGCGTATCGAATAGTAGCTTCCTGTATTCTTTTGTAACAGATTTTGAAAATTGGAGTGAATATATTCACTAATTATTTAAAAAGAATGCAGCAAACCATTGATTTTCCTGTACTTCAACTTTTTTTTAATTGATTTTTCAAATCATTGGTCATTTTTGGGACGTTCAATATACATATATATTTCGCACTAGGAGTATGATTTTCACAGTGATAAACATTCGACGTATTCTGATGATGATTAGGTTTGTGCCAAAAAATGACTTTATACTGGCAAAAAGCTCATAATTAAAACTTGAAAAAATGGATTTTAAATATTAAAGGACTAGCTATTCAAAAAAAAATCTTCCATATGTATGTGTACTAGATGGAAAAGAAGTTAAAGTCAATCAAATAAAAATTTTAAAAAGTTGAAACAAAAAATAAAGGACCAGGCAATAAAAAAAATGGAGAATGTCTAAATGACTCAAGCAGAAGAGCTTACATAATATTCCACAGTAACAGTATAATTGAAATGATTAGTAAATATTATATCGCCAGATACATAATAAAATTTCAAAGTTTGTCAATACTAATTAGAGATTTCTGAATTGGCTTTCTGAATGCCCAAATTTTGATACACAGCGTTTACATTTTTTAAATCTAATAATAATGATTTATCTACTTTACTTGGAAAAACGCCACCTGATAACCTCTTACTCTTTTAAAAAAATCAATTGGTTTTTATTCACACATTTAGTCGTCTATTATTTTTATATTAATTAGTGTATTAATTTTTATTTCAAATCGTATCAAATAGTTTCAAATTTTTAACTTGAAATAACTCTACCTAATCTGGAGCAGCATAGCCAAATGTATGGCCCTTGTGCCAAAAAAAAATTAATTAGAGCATTTGGCAAAACTAAGGCTCAATAAATAATTCGTCATCATTCTCCAATGACATTGTCGACTACGGCATAATAGTGCAAGTTTTAATGATTACGTGATTGCTGTACTTTACTTAGTATAACAATTTACTAAATGTGCTCCACAATTTCCTTGCACTCTGGATCTAGCTCGGTGAAAAAAAAGAAGTGTGCCTTCCTTTGTAATTATTAGTCTAAATCTGAGGTTTGACTTCTCAGTAACCGTTTTGTTGAGTATAGAAACAGTTTTGAAGAAGCCGTTTAAAATAATGAGTTTAAAGTAGTATCTCTAGAATCCGCATGTATGTTGAATTAAGAGCGTGATTCTTCTAAGAAAATCCAGTTAAACTGAACTTTTTCTAATGTATTTTATGAATAAAAAAAGTTTTACAATCTTTTTTTCTGGTTTGCTTTCGCAAACTATAAGATATGATACATTTTGCTATCTAAAATGCGGTTCAAATATATTATAAAAATTACAAAATTTTTACAATATTGATGTTCGTATTTGTTTTTGGCCATTAAATTTCAAATCAATCTGGGCGAAAAAAGCGCGATTTTTATTCTACTGTTGCAGGTTGGGCATAATTATGAACTGTGGTTAATTGATAAAAGCAGTTATATGTACATATAATATCAAATTAAAGGAGTAAAATTTAAACGATAAAACTGACTGGAATATCAAAACAAAGAAGTGACCTGATTTTCATAATGTATATGTTTATTGATTTTTTTATAGTAAATTGTATAGTGTATTTTGCTGCTGGTGAATGACACTGTTGGAAAATACAGAATGAATAGTTACATTTAGAAACTTAGGGGCGTTGTAGGATATTTAAGGAAAATTGCAATTAGATACTAATGAACGATAATTAATACAATCGTAATTGAAATAAATTAGTGGGGTTTGTAAAGGCAGAAATTCAGCAAGTACATTAAAAGGTGAGAGTTTTTTAAATGCGGCCTAGTAGATGTAGATACGATCTTAACGGCCTGGTTTACGATTTTAATAATAATGCCTAGGTTTTAAGATCTTGGCATCGGGATAGAAGGATTCAGGAATCAAAACCCGCTTCCATCGACAATCTTGTCTTGAATATGTGCTTGATATTGTTTAAATCAAATGAGCAAGGGAGAATGGTGTATGTGACGGAATTCTTGTTCAAGTTCTATCCATGGTGATCCTTCTGATTATAAAGTTTTTGAAACTGAAAATTTTAAATTATTTTTCAATAACCATTTCTTTTCAGCCTAATTTTTTTTAAATTTCAGTCGTATGCCATCATTGCTAGAATAAACTGGATCGTCCAGTGGCCTGGCCAAGTGGTTCTCTGTGTGTCTCAAATTTATTGGACAGCAGAAGTTCACGAGGCCATCGCTCGGGGCATTTCAGCTATTAAGCGATATTACGAGAAGCTGAACAAGCAGCTGGCTGAAATCGTGGACTTGGTGCGTGGAAAACTAAGCAAACAGACTCGCGTGACTTTAGGTGCTCTCGTCGTCATTGATGTCCACGCACGGGATGTAGTACAAGAATTAATCAACAATGGTCAGTTTTTTGATATTTTACCCTCCATTTTTAAGGAGTTGACAAATATAGTAGCGATAAAACAAATTGCTGATAATTCTCACAAAACTAATTAAATAGAGTTTTTTTATGTGCTCCAAATAAATTTATATTTTCTTGTTTAGAAAAGAAAAGTATAAAATTATCTATTCTTCGAATGAATGAGATTGACAAATTAACCTCTTCGCATACAATGACATGTCTGAGATGCGCATCGAATTATTGAAATTTTAATTTTTAATCTGCAATTAAGTGAAAAGTATTAAATAATTTAAAATGAAAAAGTCCCTTGAAAACGTATTATTATTAAAGGAATTAAAATAAGAATAAATGTTCCAGTTAGGAAGCTATTAAATTCGTCATTTAATTAGGAAGTTAAGTAAAATTCGTATGTCAAGTGATTGATAAAACAGAATCGTCCATCCACTTCATCCTACAATGCAATTTCTGCTGTATGTAAAACGTAACCTACAATTACTTTTTATTATTAGTTGTTGTTTTGGATGAAAACATTTTTAATTTTTAAAAATTTGACTTTCATTAAAACCTTCTTGCTCTCCAGTATTTGGGAGTACATTACAAAGACTTATGTCATAATAATAACTATTTGCTACTGTCGGTTTTGTGGAACAAATGCCACAAAATAAGCATAAAGTCTTTTCTTGTTCACAAAAATAAGTTGTGATATAACTTTTAATACATAAATTTTATATTTAATATATACATTTTTATAATAAATGTATATGCTATAACTTGTAATACATAATTTTTTATAAATTTGTGGCTCTCTCTGACTTTCTGAATTTCCATAACTAGTTGCCATGGTTTGCTCCAATAAGCACTGTCTTTTTCTTTATTACAGAGATTGAAAGCGAATACGATTTTCAATGGCTGGCCCAAATGCGGTATTACATAGAGATACTTGAAGAGGAGGAACAGGTTCGAGTGCGAATCACTAATGCTGATGTCAAATATGCGTATGAATACCTTGGAAACACACCGAGGTATTTACCACTTTATTTGTTCATTTCCATCACCTTACTGAATTCTTTTGTAATATTCACCAATCTCTTAGGATTTAGCTCATTCAAGTCAAAAACATTTATTAGATTCGAAATTGAGTGGATAGTTTGCACGACACAGTAAAACAGTTTAAAACAGAACAGGTAAAACAGTTTTTTCCTGTTTTTTAAAACTACTAAGAATTTAAGAAACATTACGGGGATCCTCCTTTTCACTTCCCAAAGTACAATGTGCGAGTTCTTTTTATTTTTCCTTCAAATGGCTTATACTGGAGGAGAGAAAAGCTCAGACCATTCTCTTTGTTAAACAGCCATCGACTAAGAACCGTTTTTTAATATCAGTCTATAATCCAGTCTACTGGAGGAGAGAGAAGTTCAGCCCATTCCTTTTATTAAATAGCCATCGACTAAGAAGAACCGTTTCTTAATATCAGTCTACTATCCAGTCTACTGGAGGAGAGAAAAACTCAGCCCATTTTCTTTATTAATAACAGTTTCTTAATATCAGTCTACTGGAGGAGAGAAAAGCTCAGCCCATTAAATAGCCATCGACTAAGAAGAATCGTTTTTCAATATCAGTCTACTGGAGGAGAGAAAAGCTCAGCCCATTCCCTTTGTTAAATAGCCATCAACTAAAAAGAACCGTTTTTTAATACCAGTGTACCATCCACATGTCACTGCAGCTTGTGTGTTAATTTCTGTCATTTCTGAAGTGGAAACTTCGGGGTTTCAGTAATGTTACACTCTGAACAGCGATCTTCTGTCTTTCTTCCAGACTCGTCATCACCCCACTAACCGATCGCTGTTACCGCACACTCATTGGTGCTTTCCACCTTCACTTGAACGGCGCCCCTGAAGGTCCGGCAGGCACTGGCAAGACCGAGACCACCAAAGACCTGGCGAAGGCCCTCGCTGTACAGTGCGTGGTTTTCAACTGTTCGGACGGTTTGGATTATATTGCAATGGGGAAGGTAATTTATCAATAAATGATATAATTTTTATGATTGAAACCATTAATTCTAAATACTTTTGCTCATTTATAAATTTCCAGGAATTTCGAACTTGTTTTTACTTTCTGTTTGTACAAACTTGTCTAAGAGAAAATATATAGCAAACAATTCTAGCACGAGATATGAGGAATTTCAGCATTGTAGACTTGATTGAACTCCCACTAAAATATTTTTTACTTTTTACTTTTTTATATTATGTCCGCATGCGTTTGAATTGGATAACATAAAAATGCAAGAATATAGGTGAATGAATTTCGGCTAATGATTTTATCTCTTAAGGTTGTAAGCCCGTTTCAAGATGCAAGGCCTAATCCGTCAACAGTTAGATCGCCCTTTTAATCAATATTTTTTTCTTGTGCATTTGAGATCGATAACTCAGTGCTGCAACGAATTATATTAATTGAAAATTATAAATGCCAAATATTTGAAATGAATCGAAAAAAATGCAGAATCTAATTCATCATTCCTAAAAGAACTAAAACCAATTTTATAATGCTAAGTAAAAATTAATTTTATAGTGAGCGATTAAATTGGAACGTGGGTTACAAATGCTAAAGTAGTATCTTTCCAAAAATAGTGACATTCAAAGACAAATTATTAACATTAAATAAATGACAGCGATGTTTCATCTTTTGGGATAAATTTTTTCAAATTCGATAATCAATGCATAACCGAGTATGACTGTACTCGGTTTGCTTTTATTGAGGTGCAAAACTGGCTCTCATCATATTATGCTTTTCTTACACTTATTTGATTTAAATTCATGATAGTTATTTAGATATGAAATGTAATCACAGAAACATGATAAGTACTTTGAAAATAATCTAAATGCTCTTTTTTTCTGTAGTTCTTCAAAGGACTTGCCTCTGCAGGTGCATGGGCTTGTTTCGACGAATTCAACCGAATTGAACTTGAAGTACTTTCTGTAGTTGCACAGCAGGTAAGAGATCCAAATTAATCAAGTATCTTATAATAAATGCCAAATATTCGAAATGAATTTTAAAAAAATGCAAAATCTAATTCATCATTCGTAAAAGAAGTAAAATCAATTATATAATGGTAAATTAAAATTTATTTTATAGTGAGTGATTAAATTGGAGGGTGGATTACAAATGCTAAAGTAGTATCTTTCCAAAAACAGTGACCTTCAAAGACAAATTATTAACATTAAATCGATGACAGTGATATTTCATCTTTTGTGATAAATATTTTTTTTTTCGAAAGATTTGAATCCCAAAATATCACATTACAACTAAAATTTTCATTTACAGAATAATAGATTTTAACTAAATTGTATTAGTAAGCTGATTTCGATTTCGAATTAAAAGGTGGATATATATGCATACCAGTCATTTGGAAGAAAAGCAAAAAGACTAAGTGTGCAGAATCCTATACATTCCAATTGGCATAGCACTAAAATACACCGTCTTTAGATTGGCTAAAATAATCATTAATAGTCTTACATTAATCTGGAGTAATTTTATGCCAGTATCTTTGTATAAAAGTCATTTAAATAAACTGTATCAGATAATTGACAACTAGTACTCAAAGAAATACATTATTCTTCTATTCAAACAAGAGAAAAATTAGAATTCTGTTTGTCGTTAGATTCTGTCAATCATTCGAGCTGTTCGGGGAAATGTGAAAACGTTCAATTTCGAAGGAACCGAGCTGACTCTGAATCCCAACTGCTATGTCTGTATCACAATGAATCCAGGCTATGCCGGACGCTCGGAGCTGCCGGATAATTTGAAGGTATCTTTTATATGCTTTTATTTAACTTAACTTGTTTCGTGCTTGTAAAAATAGAATTTCATTCATATCACTTCCTGATAAGCTAAGATTTCAAATTTTTTAGAATTGGGTGTTTCCGTTTAAGCACTATTAACACATAGCGTACAGCGCTCTGAGCACTCCCCAGGGTCCATACATTTATCAGTGCTCCAGAAGCATGCTTGGAAAGCAATAGGATGCATATATGTACACTTTTAATTTACATTTGGTATTATGTTTACATAAAGTATTCTTTATCACATCGCATACAATGGCCTGTCTAAGACGCGCATCAAATTATTGTTGTTATTTGAAATTGAGTGAAAAGTATTAAACAAATAAAAATGAAAAAAGTCACTTGAAACATATTATTATTAAATGAATTAAAATAATATTATATATTCCAATTAGGAAGCTATTAAACTCGCCATTTAATAAGGCAGTTAAATAAATTCGTATGTCAGGTGGTTAATTATTACTATTGTAGCACTCTCTTTTCCCCTACACTATGATTCACTCATTACACGCCGCCCTCTGGCGAGTGCTTAGAGAGACAGTCAGTTAAGCCTCTGTTATCGTTATGTGTTGACGTGTTTTGTCCACTCTCTGTTTGTGTTTGTGTGTAACGTACTTTATATGTTTTAATAATAAATTAATGTTACACAAGAAGGCTCATCTTAATTAGGACCCCCCAACCACCGGTCACACTATATATTTTATACATGTATTTATTACATAAGATTTTATCGAAGAATGCGATTCTCCCTATGCCGCTCCAGTAGTGCTAGTTCCAAAACCCAACGGTGATTTTCGTCTTTGTGTCGATTACCGGAAGTTCACTGCGGTTACAAAGCCTGATCCCTATCCTCTTCCGCGAATGGATGACCTATTGCAAACCGCAAAACAAACAGCTTACATGTCTACCATTGATTTAAAAAGTGGATACCATCAAGTTCAAATGTATCCTCCTGACAAAGACAAAACTGCATTTGTTTGTCAATTTGGAATTTACAGTTTTACAAGGATGCCGTTTGGATTAAAAACAGCACCCGCGACTTTCCAAAGACTCATGGACATTTTCCGAAATGGCCTTAAAGTCAAGACTTTAGCATATTTAGATGATTTGATTGTTATATCTTCTACATTTGAAGAACATCTTGAAGATTTACGTCAAGTATTTGATCGCCTGAAATACTTTAAACTGCATGCTAATAGAAACAAATGTAATTTCGCTTGCCCCAAAGTAAAATATTTAGGTCACTATATCACCAAGGCTGGTATTGAAGTTGATCCTGCAAAAGTTGAAGCAATAGTAAAAATTCCTTTTCCCCAAAACACAAAACAAGTCCAAAGTTTTTTGCAAACCTGCAGTTGGTATCGTCGTTTTATACATCAGTTTGCAGAAATTTCTCGCCCGTTAAGCAGTCTTACTAAGAAGAAAACCACGTGCAAATGGGGCGAAGAAGAGCAGTGTGCATTTGATGTATTAAAAGAAAAACTAATTTCTCCACCGGTTCTAAAACAAGTCGATGACACTAAACCATTTGTTATCCGAACAGATGCCACAAATTATGCTCTAGGAGCTATCCTTATTCAAGGAAAAGGTGAAGAAGAACATCCCATAGAGTATGCGAGTCGTTTACTTACTTCATCTGAAAGAAATTATTCTACAACCGAGAGAGTAGCATTAGCAGTCGTATGGGCTCTCGAAAAGTTCCGAGGTTACATAGAAGGTGCCCAAATTACAGTTGTGACTAACCACCAACCCTTAAAATGGCTGTTGAGTCTGAAATCACCAACAGGCCGATTGGCAAGATGGACTTTACAGTTGCAATCATTTGACCTGACAGTAGAATACATTCCTGGTAAAGCTAATGTTATAGCTGATATGCTTTCGCGACCTGTATGTGTTCACAACAATTCTAATTGTGAATTATGCACTATATCTATCTATTTGCCATCAAGAAAGGCCAGTGATATGCGTGAAAAACAGTTAAAAGATGACGATTTGAAGAAAATAATAGACTGTTTCGAAAACAATGATAAAGATGAAAATTTTGCTAACTGGTCAAACCGAGGTTACCTTATGAGTAATGGTTTACTCTATCGCTACTCTCCAGATTCTGAATCTGAAGAAGCTCAATTGGTTGTCCCAAAGCAAGAAAGGGAAAGAGTTCTTAGAGAACACCATGATGCCCCTACAGCTGGACATTACGACACTGAAGGTACTTATAATAAAATAGCTTCACGATACTATTTTCCTGGAATGAAATCCTACATTTCAGAATGGATAAACCATTTTCCAGAATGTAACCGTTACAAGGCTAACAACCAAAAGCCTGCTGGATTGTTAAGAACTCCAGTATATTCTCGAAGATTCGAGATAATTTCGATTGACTTATTTGGTCCTCTACCACGGACGGCTGCAGGAAAACAGTGGATTTTTATTGTGGTAGACTGTGCTACAAGATGGGTTGAATTATTCCCTCTTGATCATGCCACCGCACATGAATGTGCTACAACATTAATCGAAGAAGTGTTTATGCGGTATGGCATACCTAGAAGAATCATCAGTGATAACGGATCACAATTCATTAGTTTCGTACTCCAACAAATCTGTTGTACTCTCAATATAGACCAATGTTTAATTCCAGTCTATTTTCCCCGAGCAAACCCTGTCGAAAGGAAAAACAGAGACCTTAAACCTCGTCTAGCAATACTTGTGGGAGATGAACATGATACCTGGCATTCGAAACTCCCTGTAATTCGATTTGCCATGAATAAAACTATTTGTGATACTACAGGACATACTCCTGCCTTCTTACAATTTGGAAGAGAACTGCGCACTTTGACGATGTTGTGCAAAATTTCAAAGCCGTGGTTGAAAATGATAACTTTGTTCCAGAGATAACCCCATATCTCAAAAGATTTGCACACATCACTAATGATATACGAGACCGAATAGAAAAGAAGCAAGGTCAACGTAAGAAATACTATGATAAAAATCGAAGAACTGTTTATTTTTCTCCTGGTGATAAAGTTTTGGTAAATTTGCATCCCATTAGCAAAGCCAAAAACAAGAATACTTCAAAGTTTATGCCGAAACATGATGGTCCATACCTTATACTAACTCAGTAGTCGCCAACATCATATATTATTTCTAGTCTTGACAAGCCATCAGAACCTATTGCAACCTATCATGTTTCTGAACTTTCACCTTTTAAAGATGTGGCTTCAAAGCCAATTGCTCCACTCAGAAAGCGAGGTCGACCACCAAAAATCACTGTGGCACCCCATGCCACGAATCAAGACGCTTCTGCATCAAAAATCACTGTGGCACCCCAGGCCACAAATCAAGACGCTTCATCTGCACCAAAAGTCACTGTACCACCCCATGCCACAAATCACGACGCTTCATCTGAACCAAAAATTACTGTGACACCCCATGCCACAAATCAAGGAACTTTGTTTGTGCCAAAATCTTCTCGGCTTAAACCCTTTACCCAGAGAAACCAAAGGCCAAAAACAAGAACACAGACTGCAACAAGAGCTCCTACTTCTAGTACTGGCTACTTGCCGGGACGTCGGCGCAGCCAGAGGGGGAGACTGTAGCACTCTCTTTCCCCCTACACTATGATTCACTCATTACACGCCGCCCTCTGGCGAGTGCTTAGAGAGACAGTCAGTTAAGCCTCTGTTATCGTTATGTGTTGACGTGTTTTGTCCACTCTCTGTTTGTGTTTGTGTGTAACGTAACTTTATATGTTTTAATAATAAATTAATGTTACACAAGAAGGCTCATCTTAATTAGGACCCCCCAACCACCGGTCACACTATATATTTTATACATGTATTTATTACATAAGATTTTTTTTTCATTTTAACTATTACACATTTCAAAGACTTGAGTAAGGCTTTAGAGTGTGATGTTTGTAAAGTGTATTTCTACGTGCAATGGGATTCTGTGTGATTTGCAGCAATATCATTTTTTAAGATATTAAAGACCACTAATGAATTTTCTAATCTTTACTATCTCCTTTATTACGGACCATTCACGAGTTTTCTCGCTTTGCATTTCTCGACATTTATTGCTTCATAAATAACATCATCATAACTTCATAAAGTCATGATGATTGTAGAACGTATAAGTTTGACCAAAAATGTGTTGTGTCAGGCGTATGTCTTAACAGATTTCTTTACGGTACTTAATGTATTAAATATTTGCTTCTGGTAGATTATGCCAATTTAGCCAGTAAAACATAAAAATGAGGCATCTCTTGACCCACTCCGAATGTTCTGCCTGCTAAAAAGGAGAAATCTTGTAACTCGTACGCAATGAGTTAAAATATTATCAATTAACTGATTCATTGATTAAACTTCTATTCTGTGTTAGATTTAATAATGGCTTTGAGAAGAGTCATGGTATTTCTCTAAATAAAAATTTTGCTTTCAGAGCATGCGTTTTTCTTTTCCAGGTTCTGTTTCGTACAGTAGCAATGATGGTCCCCGACTATGCTATGATTGGAGAAATTTCACTCTACTCTTTTGGCTATCTGGACGCGAGAAACTTGGCCGTTAAAATCGTGACGACGTACCGTCTCTGTTCAGAGCAGCTCTCCTCTCAAAATCATTACGATTACGGGATGCGCGCTGTCAAGGCAGTTTTGGCAGCTTCCGGCAATTTAAAACTGAAGTTTCCAGAAGCGCAAGAAGATATTCTCGTGAGTATGCTTATTTTAATTCTCAGGATCTTCTCTTGCTGTGAAAGTGATGTAGAATCATTGAGGAATCAATTAGTGGTGGCGTGCCGTTTGAAATAACAACAGTGTCATTACACGCAATGCCTACCAAATTTATTCAGGGCGGAATGAACGGTAATTTTTCTGCCGAAGGGGTTACTGAAACCAGCATTAATGTGGTTAAAATAATGTGTGTGAGAAATTATCCGATTTCTTGGCACTGCAGTTACATGCGGATTGAATTAACATGCCGCAATCAGTAAACAGATCTTCAATAAAATCCAAAACGAAAGTGCATATACTCAGTATTATTCTTCATATAACTGCCATTGTGGATTCCACAAAAAACCTTTTTCAAATCAGATTATTTATTTTGTAAGAATCCTTATGACGGTTTCATAGAGAGGCATATTGCCACTAACTGCTGTATGTTTGCTCATTGAATCTCATAAGAAATCGACACATTAATTCTTAGGCATATCAGCGATTTCATGAGATGCATTTTTAAAATAAATTATTAGATACCTTTGTTAAACGAGATGCATTATAAAACGGCTTATGATTCAGCCGTTTGATATTAGAGTAACTACAGGGGAATTAGGGACAAATAAAGTTTTCAAAAATTGGATCCGATCAAAGGAAAGTTTAAATTAAACACACCTTAAATCAACAAAGGAAATAAAATGAAATGTATTATGAACTATTTACAAACATGATGAAACATTTGTAAAAAGACGCTCGTTACAGGATTTGATATCACCACCGAACCGTATTACAAACATAATGATTCGTATTTATATCATGTATTAATTCTTACGTTTGCATATCGGATCAAATAAATACCAGTTGTCATATCAAAAAATAATTTATGTTTAAGTTCCAAGTGAAGTGATTTACTTTAAAAAACACACACACAATAGCAGGTTCAAAATGCATTGCATCCTATTAGAATAAAGTACGAGAGACCTATGAACTTAGTACCTTAATGCCAAAATTTCCTAACATCCTTCACTGTTGCAGTTTAATGCTCATTTTCCTCAAATTCGGTATTCACTTAGTGTTCTATTCATAAGAGGAATGCTCCTTTTTCTGTAAACTGCTATTAGATGTTACTACACTTGCACTAAATTGTGACAAGATAATGTTCTGCTAATTACGCCATTTCGATCTCAGATTTTTTTAATGCAATAACTGATAGTGTATTTCTGAATTTAATTTTTTCCATTATTAATTTGATCTGCAATACTTATTACGCTTTTCCTGATACGGTTATGGAATCTGAAGTAGCCTGAAATGGCACAAAGAGAGCTATCATCTAAATCAACATACGTGCTTTGAATTTTTTGAGCTGTTGAACTGGAACTCAGAATAACTCAATTGACAACTGCACTCTGAAGCTACAGGTTGTAATTATCTTGTTTTAAAAAGGAAATAAAAAGATGATCACTGGAACAAATCATCGGCAGAAAAGGGAAGAATGAAGTTGCAGCTGCATCTGGCAATAGGACATCTCACTCGTATATCCTTTTATCAATGAGAACAAGCTTCAAACTCCATCCACTCGTATACAGTACAGAAGCCAATAATGTTTGAAACACGCAGAATCTATAACTTTTTAAAGTAACTGCTGTTCCGAAAAGTAAATTGCATGAAAACATATTGTCATTTTTTTAAAAAACAGCTTGAATTGCTGGCCACATTTTAACTGTTTTATTCCTGTACAACATAGAAGACAACTATAAAACTTCAGCGGTGCCAATGAACGCAACGACTTCCCAAATTCTGAAATACAAATATATGTATCGATATTGCAGATGAAGCCGAGAGCTATGTCGAGGTTTTTCTCTTGCAAGATGAACACTAAAGTAGAGTGGTTTAGATTTATTCAGAAAGTCCGTAAGCAAGCGGCCATTATACATGGGGCATGTGTTTTAAGACATGAAAATTAACGAAATCAGTTTTTTGTGACAGGATGTTTTGTTTATTTCTTTTTTTTTAAATAAGTAGTTTGAGACTACCAGCTGGCTCAACGGCAATACTTGATTATTTGATTTTAGATGAATCTTTATATAACTTAATGTTCCACCACATTCCTAATATTAAAATCATGTTATTTTAATAGTCTTACATAATTTTATGTTTACTGTGTGTGCGAACCTTTCTAGAGGAGACAAGTAACATAAAATCACAGCGCTGTTCAATATCCGTTTTCTGAATATTGTAACCGATTTGCTATTTGCCTTTACACAGACATTAAACAGATTCCTCCTTCTTTTTCTTTCAACAGTGGAGGAAAATCATGAGATAAAATATTTGATGTTAAAACTGCTTTTGTTAAGTGTAAAGATGTTAATTAAAAGATCTATTATTATAAAATTTTTGTTAAGTATTTTAATAATTTACCTCTTATTTGTGTTTTTTTCAGCTTTTACGCTCCATACTGGACGTCAATTTACCAAAATTTTTATCTCACGACATTCCGCTGTTCGAAGGCATAATCTCCGATCTTTTTCCTGGAATTATGATACCGAAGCCTGATTATGAGGTACTGTAATCTCATAAAACAATGTACAATCGAATCTCTATATATCGGAATAGGAAATCATTGGAAAAAATTTCATTTATGATGGAAACATAAATTTTCCAATATAAATCAAAATTAAATAAAATTTTGCACAGAAATTATTTTAAGACAGTTAAATTATTAATTTTTGAAACTGTACAAATACGTATGTAGTGCGCAAATTTTCTTACAAATGCTTAAAATGTATGTATGTATATAAATAACAAAATTTTTCATTTTTCGGAAAAGCCGTATCTTTTTAAGCATATTTTTCTGAATAAATTTCATAGCAATGCTGATAGAGGTAAAAACTTCTTTATTAAAGGTAGGAATAAGACTTAAATCGTATCATATAATTTGAAATCTTGTCTGCTGGATGAATTTTTTGCTATCATCGCTTTTGTGCAGTAGCACTGGTACATACTGATGTAAAAAAAGTATGATTTGAGGTACAGTAATATATGATAGACTGATAATAATTTATTAGACTGATAGTACTGTTATATCAGTCTATGCTGATAGAATCGAGTAATCAGCCTGGATTAAATTCCTGTTCATGTGTACAAACAAATGGTTTTCCTTTTTTTCAAAGTAATGTTGACTCCTTATCGCCTTTTTTTCCCTTCAGAAATTTATTTTATTAATTTATAAAATACTTCTACATAAACAGTTAAAACATTTTTAATAAAAGTATTTATTTTTATTGTCGTGAGTAATACTTCACTCACCCGAAATAAAAAAAGAAATGATTGCCATCTAGTAATTTGGTTTAGTTTTATTTCATTTTTCTTGGCGCAAGAGATATCTTTGGCTATAATGCTCCAATCAAAAGGTAAAAGTATAAAAGGTCTTTCTTTAAAAGATCTCATTTGTTAAAAAAACACAGATGTGACAAGACAAAACTGTGTAAAATTAACGTAAACAATTGCTTTGGCAACTTGAAATTTACATCTATGAGTCATAATTTTATACAATGATGTGAAAAGCAAGAACTTAATTAGCAATGCTTAACGTAAACAGAATAAAAACAACTAAATGCATGTAAAAAGTCAATAGCTCTTAAGAATTTAAAAATATTTGGGTGGTATTTTTCACCCACCAAGTCTTGTAATGCTGAAGACGAGATGAAAAAACGCGAACGATAAGAATTAAAAACTGGGCAGTCAAGTAAAATATGATGAATAGTAAATTAGACTTGACAGCTGTTGCACACAGGCACATTTTCGCCGAAAATTAGATGTTTGTGGGTGAAACGTGTAGTCCTATACGGAGACATCCATCTTACGTATAAGATGAATAGACCTAGGATAAATGTCAGTTTTAATAAAATGTAATTTATTTTGGATCTGCAAATCCCATGACTTTTGAAATTCAGAATAGATGCAATAATTTATAGACTTTTTAATGTCACAAAAGGGAAGCATTATGCTTAAAAAGGTCGCTGTAGATTTCGCGGCCAAGTCCGCCGTCTCATTTCCCAAAATGCCAACATGGCACCCAACAGAAAATAATCTTGAAGTCATCATTTTTTAAGTGTCGCAAGGTGAATAAAATTTTGATGGTAGTGGGATGCATCCGATTTTGGGAGTGTCTCCAAAGCACTCATGCTGTCGGTATAGTGGCCAACTCATGGCGGAAGAATTAAAAGGATCATTCTTCATTAGCTTTTAAACAATAAAACAGTCTCACGATTGAATAATTTATTAAAAAGTTTATTTTAAGGCAGCATTGTAATCTACTATTGAAAATTGGACTATAAAATATTTTATAAATTCCTAAGTACCATTGAAAAGATAATTTTTGGATTTAAAAGTCATTTTTGCACCTGATATTCAAGCATGTCTAAACTTTTCTCAATATTTTATTAGTTAAAATTTCAAGAGAGAGAAAACTTCGAAGTGCATATTTCAAATCTCCAAAGCCTACACTATTTCCAAATTTTAGCTCTAAGTTTGGCCTATAAAGCTCAAATACACACATTCAACTTTTATTATTAGTAGAAAAAATTAATTATAACATTTCTGAAAGCTTAGAAAATTTGAAAAATTAAATTAATTATTATCAGAATGCTTTTAGTATTGTGATTTTTATTAAAATGCGAAGTATTATTATAATACTGTTTTTGGCAGAAATATCGAAGTCAGAATAAAATAGTGAAAAATATCATCTGCGATTTTGGAAACCTTACTTAAAAAATTGATTCATTAAATTCAAATATTATTATTAAAAAAATTCAGATTTTCAAAAATATTTCTTATTAGTTCAATATGCGTTTACGATTTTAGATTCATAATTCTTTTTTAATAAAATAATTTTGGATTATTTTGTTTATCAATAACAGAATACTGAAAAGGCTTTTTTAAATTTCTGTGCTTACAATTCGAGTAATAAAGCCTACATTATTGAAATTACATTCTTTGCATTACATAAAAGGTCTAATGCGTATCTTTGTATGTTTTTGTCAGGTGTTTTTGGAAGCTACCAGAGAAATCTGCGAGGGACGAAATCTTCAAACTCCCGATGTCTTTATGAACAAAGTCATTCAAACTTATGAGATGATGGTTGTGCGCCATGGGTATGGGTTACTTTTTATGCTTTGATTTGAAGAAAATTTGTTGCATCAAGTTTAAAGCATTTGGGATAAAGAATTTCAATTTCAGATCATATTTTGAGTCTGAATTCTAATAGAAAGGCTTTATTTTTCAATGTCGCTGATTTTATGTTTTGAAAAAAAAAAAAAAAAAAAAAAAAAAAAGGGAATTTCACTTCAGCTGAAATACGATTTCAACTTTTCCTAAATGACTCCTGTCCAAACTTATAAATAAGTTTAATATTAAAATACTAGTACATGTGTTAAACATTAAAAATACACAAAAAAGAAATGATTTCTATTATAGAACCCTTATTTTAGATCTTTGAGTATCTGATTATTTTCGTTTGTCCTAGTTTTGAATAATTATATTTTAATTACTTGAAAAATTCTGTATCTTTTAAAATGCTTATTTTTTAGAAATATTTTTGAAAACCTATTTCCTCGTTTATATTTATCAAGATTTTTTTTTCCTTTTTGACCTTTTTCGTATAAATTGGAACAACAACAAGTTATCAGAAATAATATTTTATTAATCGTTACCACATTGACTAAAAGGCGCCAATGTTTCAAAATATATGCAATATGTTGGAGTTTTATTTTGGAATTACATTTTTGAAAGGAATTTTAGCCTTCCTTTATATTTTACACTTATGTTACATAGCTTTTACACAAAATATAACATACACTTATGTTACATAGCTTTTACACAAAATATAACATAACATTTATTACATTCAATTTCAAAGAAAAATATACTGAACACTACACATTCGTTTGGTTAGCCATAAGCTTTAACAATCTTTCAATTACAGTTTTTGTTGACGTATTTATAAAAGCTAATTTTTCCCACATATTTAGATTTCAATTTCGTGCAAAAATAAATGTCAAAAAATAATATTAAAACATTTTTTAAAAATTCAACAAGAACAGTAGCAATTTATAGGTTAAACCCCTGGTTTCATCGAAAAGATGTTTTTTTGAACTTTAAGATAATATAAAAAGGAGCTTTGTGTCGTAATATTTTCGAAAAACATTGAAGAGAAGTGCCAAAAGTTTTCTTAATTTTTAAGTGATTAAAATTATAAATAACACTCTGAAGCGCACATTCCCATTTTTAAAATAATATTTTAACTAAGCAAGTGGAACAAATGATAGGGTGTTCTTAATAAATTTTACCTAATTTTTATTCTCTACTCCCTAAATTTGTGTGCCGATATACTTGATACTCGCATGATTGGATCATACCCATTGCTTCAAAAGATTGCAACATACTTGATATAAAATAATTTCTTGAATGACACACCATTATCAGCGATATATGGTCAGCATGATGGAACTCATACGATTGTCAACTATCTTGTATCCGAATGGCTGGATATGGAATACTCAAAGCTCTAGCCCTTTCAGGGGCACTATGCCAAAAATGATTTTTTTTTCGAAACAATTATTTAAATCTGATTATATCCTATTACTGAAATGTAATTTACAGTTAAAAAAAATTCAGGTCCTTAGGGGGCTGGGGGGGTAGGTGGCATACTGGGTATGTCACCGCGCATCTAGAACATGTTTTGGAGCGAATTCACAAATATGCACCTATACAATATTACGATTCAAAACACATTTTAAAACATTTTAAATATAAAATAAATTGAGGTTATACATACATATAATAATTTTTTCTGATTTTGCCCAAGATACATGTTTTTTAAATTATTTTTACTATTGAAATATGGATTTTTCTTTTATATATGTACATAAAAGTAAATATATATGAATGAGAAATTATGACAAGATATATATAATTTTATTGAAATTAATATTTGTAGAATATATAGAGAAAAATAGAATAAATATTATTATAAAGATATACAGAAAAAAATGCAAAGTAATATACATTAAAAATATACAGAAAAAAAATGCAAAGTAATATACATTAAAAATATACACAATTTTTTACGGAACCAATTTTTTTATAAATTTACTCTATTAGCATGTATATATATTGAAATATAGAGATGCATTGAATAATAAAGAAATATATATACAATAAATAATAATAGATGTAATAAATATATTTATTTCTTCTTTTTTATATCAGAAATTGCTTAATATTATAATATTATTAGCACACAATATATATTTTATATAGATATAGATAAATATATACAATGAATCTTAATGTATATAATATAATATTTAGTAATAATGTATATAATTATATCTTTGATTTTTGCGCAAATAAACAAATACGGTCTTGCCCATGCAATACCCTAGACGCGCGGTGACATACACAGTATGTCACCTAATTCAACTCGTAATTAGAAGGTATTTTTATGAAATGAAAGCAGTTTTAGGGATTCATGACGCTTTTTAACATGAATGACGCAAAAAAATGAGTTTTTTGAATTCGAAAATAAAGTTTATCGGAATAAAATGAAGATAAATTACATCATATGGAAACATGCTTCCATCTTGAATTTTTTGTGAGGAAACAGAATACTTTCTAAGACTCGTGCTGCCGTCTATTGGCAAGATAAAGACTTAAAAAACGTTAGGAAATTTTATGTAGTTATTTCAACGCGATTTTCTAGTTTTAAAAAATTGTAAAAAGGTGACATATGGAGTATGTCACCGCCCCTGAAAGGGCTA
Source organism: Argiope trifasciata (assembly GCA_026543055.1). Lineage (NCBI taxonomy): Eukaryota > Metazoa > Arthropoda > Arachnida > Araneae > Araneidae > Argiope > Argiope trifasciata. The sequence goes on from JAPMOQ010051059.1 coordinate 126,515, forward strand.
GACCACCCGAAGGAACTGATTTATCGAAATCATATTAATATGGAAGACGACTTAGTTTCTTTTCTTGATGCTACATGTACTTTTGTGATACCAAACTATTGGAACATGTGCAGTGAATATTTTGAACATTTTTCTATTTAAGCATATGTAAGTATCAATGTTGAAGTTTTCATTAAAGCTTTTGTTCGTACAGTGGCTAGTTTTCACTCCCAGTTTCATAGTTTTTAAAAAAAAGGAAATTATGTATTTTAAGAATCTAAAGCCTTTTAAAATTTTTATTTATCCAAGTGAGGAATCTCTTAAAAATAAATGGTATTTACCTAGGAACAGATTATAAATAGCTGATATAAAATACTAATTCATCAACAGTTTAAACTTCGTTGTAAATTATAGTATTTCTTGACATAAGTCGAATAAAAATTATCTATTTTAATAGCTATTATATATCAGAATTTTTTTCTTTTTTACGTGTATGACTTTATGTATACAATATCAATTTTAGAATTGTTATCTAATGCATATAATGTGTACTAGAGAGATATTGATGGTTTTTTATGACTTTTAACTCAATTAACAGTTGACTAAATGATCGCTTGAAAATCATATTACAGTTGATACAAAACATCGAAAGTTAGCTATTTCTCAATTATAAAACTCTCGTAAATGATCGCAAAACTTCATATTTCTTAAAGTGAAATTCTTGATTTAAAAATATTTTAAAAATTTGCAAGTTTTAGATTTTTTTCTTTGTTTACGATTTTAAAAAGACATTTTTTTGTCGGATTTTAGATGCAATCTAATGAATTGTGAATAAATTTAATGTGTTCCTATGGTCGATAAAAATTTCAGTAGTTTTCATTTCTAAATATAACAAACAACTATCTGCTCACCAAAGGAGGCGGAAGAATTTGTATAAAAATAAAACTTAACCAACGGCCATCATCATAAGTAGAAAAAAAAACCTCTTCGAACTTCCGTTTCTTTGTTTGAATGAAAGGAATTAGTGAAGCTTAGCACATTGAGCAATTATTGAGTTCTCAAGTTACAAGATTTAGTACCTGAAATTCAAAATAGTTATCAGAAAGTGAAACGTTGAGCTTCAAGTTAAGAATAAGATTGATGATGAGGAACCTTCAATTTCGTCGTTTCTTATATTATTTCACTTTTTTTCATCCTTCTCAGTTTACACCAATTTTTAAAACACCACTTTTAGATTCAGAGACACCTTTGTGGAACGCTGTGTAAATTCGACAACTGAATAATACTCTCGCTGTCATGAAGATTTGAATTATAATTTTATCTGTTTCGGTTTATAAAACAATGCGAAAGAGTTGAAAATTCTGGTAGGATCTAATTTCTATCAACTATAAATCTACTTTGTTCCTTTTTTCTATACTTTTATTAGGTGTTTTTATTTGTCTTGCATTTAATAAAAGAGGCTTAATTCAGAATAAATAATGGTTTCAAAGTAAATATGTAAGGTATTAATAGATTGTTCATTCGCTTCCTAATTTGATGACAGAATTCCGATAATTTAGTACACCTCGGTAATATAAGATTTACTTGTATATTTTCTGATTCCAATTTTCAATAAATGGATGCATTTAATCATTTTTGTGTCATCTAGAAAAGAATTTGATCAAAAGAATTGATTTTGAAAATTCATAATATTCATTATAATTAGCAGCGAATTATCCTAGTAGCACACATATACTGTACAATATTGTACGATTTTAAACAATATTGCCCGATAATATACATTTTTAAATATTGAATTATATCATATATTATCGCATAATATTATACAATATTGTACAACATGATGTGCTACCTGGGTAATACGAAAGACTAAATATTAATGAGTAAAAAACTGGTTATTTTTCCGAAAAGTACTAAGTAATTTTTTTAATCAGAAACCTAGAGATTAAATGAGAATATTAAAAATGTGAGAATTCGATATCAATACTGTACATAAAATAAATCACATCATTATTAAATTAAATCCTAAAATGAATCACTACTTTACTGTTTTATAAGATTGGAAAACCAAAACGCTATTTAAAAATTAAATTACTTCATTAACACAGTTCCAATTCGAATTTTTTTTTGGAATGCTTCTATTATCATTTCACGCTTTTACAATTTTGCTTCAAAATCTATACTTTTGATTAGAGAAAATATTTTTTGCCTTTCATTTTACACTAATAAAAATGTATCAAACGAGTGATTAATTCTAGATTTTCCTTTCCCAATTTTTGTTTCATCTCCTCCACACTTGCATGTGTCTCCAGCTTCATGCTCGTGGGGCCGCCAAATTCCGGGAAGACGTGCGTGCTTCATGTTTTGGCAGAAACTCTTACCTTGCTGAAGCAGAAAGGAGTTCTGGAGGAAGAGGCGGTCACCCACCGCACGGTCAATCCGAAAGCGATCACCATGGGCCAGCTGTTCGGAGAGTTCGATCCAGTAACACACGAGGTAAATCCTTCCTTTAGACTGCTTGTGATGAGAGATGCGATTTCATCTATGAATCAGTGTGTGCAAGATGTACCATCTAGTCATCTAACTGACCTAAATCCCACTCGAAGGCACACGGATTAGCCACGTAAAACTGAATGACAGGACCACAGCAACACTTTTTCTTCTTGTATACAGCCGACCACCCCGCCACCACTGAACTTAGCAGCATCTACAGGATTGGTTGTGGTCGACTGCTGAATAAGTATTGTCCAGCCTTACATTGAACGAAGAGTCAAACTAACAATCCTTTCGGGGTAGCAATACTGGAGGGAACTGTGATTGAATCCTAATGGCCACCATCGACCACTGTACAACCCTCCTAGTAGGAAGTACGACGTCCCGTCATCGATGGGAGGGTCAGTGCCCCCACCTATTACTGTATCCATGGATTGGCGATATTCAACCATAGCATATCAACCTTATTTCGAGGTGCCCCCCGAAGAGTCTGTGATAATTCGTTAATGAATAAAGGGACCACTTGCACGGAAAAAATAAGATTTTTTTCTTCTCCCAAAAATATAATTTAAAGCTTCCAATTAACACAACGCGTGTTGATGGGTCACAAGGATTTTATCGGCTAATAGTATGGCAAACGGGACCACAAAATATAGATTTTGTAACTTTTTTAGTTATGTAATTATTGGCTGATGCATGAAATTCCTTTGGAATAGTAATATTTGCTGTAATATTACTATTTTACAAAGGAAACTATATATATGTGTATGTGTGTGTGTGTAATTAGCAATACAAGCTAAGTACAAAGGAATACAAAGTAATCAAAATTACAACAAATAAAAAAAGAATCTGGCTTGAAGACTTTTTCAAGGGTCGTCCTAAGGCAAGAATTCAAAATAAGAGATAATTTTCTGTGAGGAATAGGTCAATGTCCAGTATTGACCCCTCGTAACCAGAAAATCCCTCGAAAATTAAGGCAAAAGAGATTCGTCAAATTAACAGCAAAAACATAAAACAAAACAACATTAAAAACATCACCAAATAAATCAAAAATATATATAATAAAACCACATAAGAACATTCAACCAATAATTAAAATATTCCATCCAATAATTAAGAAAACGAAAAAAAAAAGGACATACCAGCAACAGCTTTATTTCTGTTTACTTTTTGTAGTTTAATTCCGAAATAAATTTTAATTTCGGTACCAACATAATTAGTTTCGGTTTTTCGAAATAATTTAATTTTTGATGATTTTGGCAATTGGTTTTAATTATTTAATGCTTTTATGTTTGATTACTTACCAAAAGAGAAGTAGTAGGAACTAAAAAGTCAATGGAGCTTCTTTTTCCATTGTTCATACCACATGCATCATTTTCGAATTAGATTAAAAACTTTTTCTCATCCATTCTAGTGGACTGACGGAATCGTGGCTATTATCTTCCGAGAATTCGCCTTCTCCAGGAACCCCAACAGAAAGTGGGTGGTGTTCGACGGACCTGTAGACACCCTTTGGATCGAAAGTATGAATACTGTTCTGGATGACAACAAGAAAGTAAGTACTGTTCAGCAACGGATTGTAAAACCTTCCGCGCTTTTGCGTTAGCGTTAGAATGGGTTTGATTCGTCAAAATAGAGGTGAAAGGAAATATTCAAGGAGGAAATATTTATGTGTACTAATACCTAATAGAGGATATCCAAGGTCAAAGTAATGCCAGAAATGCACTCATCGTTCCTCGTCTTATTCCTTAAGGCCTTATCACACGGCGAAATATCGTTTCTCTAAAATGTGCAGCCTCAACAAATATCTAATATTGGAGGTGATTAATCGAAAATGCATACCAAACAAATCCACCTAAGACTCTAATTTTTTGTTTTTGTTAATGAGTTGTTATGTGTTTATGTGCTCGGGTTTGAGTAATTATTGTAAGTACAATGCTATTTCTGACACTTGTATGTGAAAGAGAATTTACACATGCATTCTACAATAATAAAACCATAGGGAAGAAGAAGAGAGTAGTTTCTGTTGGTGAAAAGAACAAGCATCATGGACAATGTCCACGAACAAGAAGTATGTCGCACCTGCAGGCTTTAAAGCTTAAGGCCTTATCATAATACAAAATATCGTCAGCACTTTCGTCGGCAGTTTTCCCTTTCTACCCGCAAGCAACCAGTCAAGCAAGTTTTTCGTCATCTTGAATTTTTTGTTAACCAGCTTGAAAATACTGACGACAGTGATAAGTTTGCAAACGAAATTCAACCAATCATGCGAAACTTTGATAGTGACGTCACTTTCGTTGTCGTTTGCTGTCGAAAAGTACGGATGATATTTCGCCTTGTTATATAGTCTGTAGAAACTTAAGTAAAATAAAATGCTAATTGATAAAAGGTCTTTTTTGCTTTTAATTTCAGTAAGAATAACAGCACATTTGAGATTTATCTTTAATATGAATATAATTTTTCATAGTACACATTTTTTGAAAAAATTTAGAAATTGAAGTATTTCCATTGTTTTTAAATCCTACACTAATCAGCCATTTTAGTTGATCCAAAATAAAAAAAAAACTAACATAGCTTTTAATTTTTATAGCGAATAAAATATCTTGTGCTACTAATTTTTTTTTAAAATTGCTAATTAGTGAAATGCGAATACCGCAAAGACATTTTAAGCCAGTAAAATTTTCATTATTCATTGAAAGAAAATTTTTATTTCAGACGAAAGCATGATAATCGGATAGAAAATTTATTGAGTTTCTGTGGGGTTTTTTAAAATTATAATATCAATATTACGCGTCTGATTTTTACGTAGAATTAAACAATATTTTGACTTTTTCATGCTTTAAGCAAATGTTAAATATTTAAGGATTTATATGTTAATACAATTATTATAAAATTTTTTATTAAGACACACAAAACAGAAATTTGGTACACTTACAGTTTAATAGTGTAAATTATAGAGCCGTATATGAGAATACCTTAGAAAATTCTCATTTTATATTATTTTTCAGTATTATTATTTCACTGAATGCTATAGCTGACAAGCTAGATGAATGTATGACTGGCATGATTCTTTCTTATCCACCAGAAGAATAAATATTCGAGTGCATACTTGATTTTGTATGCAAAGCTCAACATGACATATTACCTGCTTATGTAAAAATGTTGTTACATGTGAAAAAGCGAAGGCAGAAAATTTCTGCCTGTTTTTCTATTAAGAACCTCTTTTCCTTTTCTGCATCTAACGTCAAATGACTTTTCTTCTCTTTGTAGCTCTGTCTGATGAGTGGCGAAATCATTCAAATGTCTAACTCCATGAGTCTCATCTTCGAAGTGATGGACCTCTCGCAAGCATCTGTAAGTGGAGATTCATAATAAGATCTCTGTTTAATTAAGAAGATGGCACCTCCCTTAACAGCACAAAATGAACAACGTTAATGCTGCGATGTCTTCCTGATACTAGAAATATCAGGAATATTCTGTAATCCAGAATATTCCAAGAATATCCTGTGATCCAGAATATTCCAGGAATATTCTGTATCAGGAAATACCCCATATCAGGGATAAGAATATCGTACAGCATTGTGGAAATATCCTGTTCTTATAGGGTCTTTTAGGGTTATGTTAATTTTTGTGTGAAATTAATAATAGTCGAGTTTTAGCTCAATGGTAATAATTTATTCTGCTTTATGGAGACTTAAAATTTTATGCAATTTGCTTGTTCCCTTATTTTATTATTTCAAGAATATAATTTTCCTTTAATTTAATTTTGATTCCATACAATCGATGCTATTTGACGATAAATTTAATTTTTTCTTCTGTTGTTTAGTTATAACGAATACAAATAAATAGGAGATAATTGGAATAGGAATGTTTTCTTTAAATTAATGCTTTTCTTCTTCGCCAGCCTGCTACCGTGAGTCGCTGCGGCATGATATACATGGAGGCAACAGCTTTGGGTTGGGAACCAAAGGTGCAGTCGTGGCTGAAGCTACTTCCCGAGCAATGGGCCGGCGAAAACCAGACGTGCATCTACGCCCTCTGCCAGTGGATCATCCCTTCGACCACCACATTCGTCAGAAAAAACTGCAAAGTACGGACTCTTTAAAAAAAAAATGGGAATCCAGTTTATACAGCTTGATTGATGTGTGACAAATTCCACATTTCACTCTTAGTCTTCGCTGCAATAACATAAAATAAAGCTATTAAGGCGAAATGAAAAAGAAGATGTGTTCTGCCCAAGACATTCTCTTATATTGAAGTAAAAGTATAATACTTCCTTTCTCAGCATGAAATGAATGACAGTTGCTTGTCATGAATGCCACGCATACGCAGTTTTTATTTTCAGAGTTTTCTGCACATGAGAATTTCGTATTCCGTAATAAAGCAAAGAAAACAGAATATGTATTTTGGAAACCTTTCTTGTGGACCGATTGAAATCAAAATACAATTTTAATCGCAGAATCTCATTGAAAAGCTAATTTGTAATTGTTTTTTTGAATTATGACGTTTGTAAGCGTGTGCGAAAGTAAAGACAGCAGTCAATCAATACGTTGGTTAAATGTATTTCTTAACTAATTTAAGATCTATAATTTAGCTTAAAAAATAAAAACCAAACTTATCTTCCAATATCGGTGTAAATAAATTATTAAATGCTATGCGAGGTCAAAGAATTCAAAATATTATGATATCTGTAAGAATTTAAGAAAAAGATTCCATTTGAAGCCTTTTTGCAGCAGTTGTTAGCAATTTGAAGCAATCGATTCGATTTACATTTGGAAAAAGTGCTTTTTTCTTGCTTCATAATAATGAAGATGACATTTTTAGTGAACATTGTCCAAATTCTTGAGGATCAATCTTCACCACTTGATTTGCCTCCTATTTTTAAATCTTAAATTCATCAAGAAGTCCAGAATCTTATAACTTGTCCGATAATCTTAAAAACAGTTGTTAAATAGTTATTGTTAAATAGCGGTATTTTTATTAGTTAATGTCCACGTCACCTTTCTTTTCCTGAGCTAAAAAAGAAAAAAAAAGTTTGAAAATTTGAATTTGAGAATGAATAAATGATGGAATTGTTAAGATTTTTTTTTCTGATTGTATTGTGATAATAATTTTGAATGAAAAGACATTTTGTGTCAATTACTGCAAATGATGAAGAATAAGTTTTCCATATCTTTCATAGAAGAAATTTTTTTTAAAAATTAAAAAAATTAATTTTTACTTCTCTTGATGTCTAAAATGGGCTCTTTCTTATAGCTGAGGATCAAAGATATCTTCTTTTGATGGGCAATATGAGTTTTTGCATATTTCATTGTAATTCAGAAAATCCGAGCCTTTGTCAACGATTTGTTTACCCTGTAGTTCCCTGCTAATAACGTCTTGGTTTCCCATACCATTATTAAACGAAAGGAAGGATTACATAAATTATACTTATTTCTATAGACAGAGGTAGTGGAGTTAAGCCTTGCACTGTCTGTATACATATAAATGAAGAAGTTGGATTTATTCATGGAACAATTATTCCTGTTTTAAATAAATTATCTGTTAATGAGTCTGGGAAATAGTTAAAGTATGTTTTAAGATTGTGATGCATTCAGATTAATATATCTACCCCCAGTACCATTTGAAATTCAAAGTGGAATAAAGGGATAATCTTCAGATCAAATAATTTCTTGGGGAGAGACAGAATCAAAACATCATTCATTCAATTCAACTGAACAAACTTCACAAGCTTACAAAAAGAAAGCATACAGTAACGTAGGTAACTTGTTTATAAATACATGATAGCCTTTTTTAGGTGAATTATATATGCATATTTTATGCCATTGTTTTTCTATATGCGATTTTAAGCAGTCTAATAGATGTGTTAAAACAGAAATTTGAGACTTATTTCTCTTCAATCTAATATATTCGAGGAATTGCCAGGTTAAATGCTTTTTTTTACAGCTAACACATTGCTCAATATTTTCTCGCTCTTTATGATAAAAAATTAATCTTTTTCATTTGTGTTATTTGGATAATTTAAGCATTTAGATAAATTTATATGATAACGAATGGTTAATATGATTGATCTAAATAAGGGTTGTCTCAAACACAATGGAATTGAGTAAAAGTGTCTTCGGATGTTTGAATATTTGTGAGCGTTGACTTAATTTCCTATCCTACATTTACGGGCACTGTACTACCACAGAGACAATATTTATTTTATTAGCAACTTTTAGTACTAATTTTTTTTCTTGCGGTATTCCTCTTCCCATGTCTTCCATAGTCTGTATATGAAATACAGTTTCATTTCGTTGATTCATTTTAGTTACAAATGCCTCCAAACAGAGAAAGTTTTGTATAAAGTATGCTTTGGAGATGCTTAATAAAGAGGGAAAATTTTTCCACCTGTTGCGTTTCAACCTAAAACCATGTGCAAATTCCAAATGACTTTCAACTCTCTGATTTTGACTCTCTAACACAACTTGACTTTGTTCAAGAGTTCACAACTGAAAATGAAACCATTTGATTCGCTGAATTCAAACAGAAGTTGATCCTCCATTATCTACCTCATTGGTAATATCAACATCACTCTATTCAATAAAGTTGCAAGCACAATCACTTAGTAGGAAATATTCGATGACATGGTCTGCTGTAACACTCAAGTACCTAACATTACGTTTATCGGCTTTTTAATGTGCTGGTTTATTTGAAAGCGAGAAACAAAATTAACTGCAAAAGCTAAACCTGGCCATGTTGTGATGCAATGAACATTAAGGATCCAATAGTCTTTCTATTAGCATTTTTTGGCTTAATGTTTTATATTTTCATCAGGAACTTGTAAGCACGAGCGACAGTCACTTGGTGGACTCTTTTTTGCGTTTGGTGGAGATCATCATGAACGAAGCATGCACGGACGAAGAGGCCTTCTCCAACGCCGACCGGAAGGTTCTGAAGGGCTGGATCATAGGCGCCTTCATGTTTGCCACCGTCTGGTCAGTGGGTGCTGCCTGCGACGAGGCCAGTAGAGAGAAGTTCAGCAATTTCCTCAAGGAGCTGACTGTGGGGGAGTGTGCAGATCACCCCATTCCTTCCGACGTCGGCATGAAGATTGACTGCACTTTTCCCAAGGAAGGCTCAGTCTACGATTACAAATTTCTGGTAAGAAAATAACACAATACTTAAAAGTAGTGTGTGTCGTGGTGTGGTGACATCTTAATAAGTTAGTAACAGTCAATAGACATATGCGTACGCTTCTACCAAATGGTTAAGTTACTGGACTTCAAACCCAAAAATCGCAGTCTCGATCCTTCTCCACAGTGGCACACACTCCTAAATTATTGAGAAGCAAAAACTTCAGTAAATCGTTACCTAAATTCAAACGCCTCAATCAATTAAACATATATCTGAACTTCCTTCATCATCTTAATAAAATGTCATTTTAATTTAATATCATGTAATTATAGCTTGTAGTTCTAATTAATATTTCTTAAATATTATACTGTTGCCAAAATCAATTTAGAATATGTTGAAATGATAGTACAAGATTGAAATGAAGAAAGAGGACATTTATTTTATTCAAAAAGCAGAAGAAGAATGTGTTAGCATATTTTATGTACATTCCGGGGGAACACTTAGCAATGACGTCACCGCAAAGATATTCTATCACAATCGTTGATAAAAGTTATGAATATTTTCTCATTCCTAATTGAAAATTCAGTAATAAATAAATAAATAAATTTTGGGAACAAATTATTACAGGTTATTATTGAAAAACTGAGAAGAAATGATTTGAAAAAATCATTTGATTTGGGAAATAGGCCCCAGATGGCATGTACTACTTTTTTTACCCTTATTGCAGACTGTATAGAAAGAATTTTGTAATAGAAAAACAAGACCAGATACATTCGCTTTCTGCTTCATAAGTATGGTTGGTTAAAATTTCTGATTTTAAGTTGTAAGGCTTAGTAAAAATGGTACTAACTCAAGAAAAAAGCTGCATTTCAATTCCTCAATGGCTTATCTCAGTCATGCTCAGATTTCACCTGAAACGTTCAAATGAATTAAAGACAAAAAAGATGTTTTTTTATGTAGATGCATTTTATGGGAAAAATTAATTTCAGAAAATATAACTAAATATATTATTAGAACATTTCTACTTAAAACTTATTTGTAACACATTTGGAAAATGCCTCGAAAAATGCATTCCCTGTTTGATTTAAATGCATTCAGATTTCCTGAATAGCGTTTCCTTTTACTGCTTTTACTCGCAGTCTTACTTATCCACTGATTTTAATATTTGATAATGCGTTCGATGCCTTAAGAAAATGTTTTATTGTCTGTAAATTAAGAGGATTCTTTTCAGACACGCGGGAAAGGACAGTGGTACTCTTGGAAAGACTCCATCGTACCTTTGGCTGCAACTAGCATGAACTTTCGGGAAATCATTGTTCCAACTGTGGACACGGTGCGGTATTCTTATCTGATGGATTTGAGCATCCGTCATCGGAGGTCAGTATTATCAGAAATTTTAAGTTATAACTATCTTATCGCTTTCTCGCATGCTAAGCATATAAAGAAAAAATATTACAAGTATCAAACAAATCTAGAAGTTGATAAATCTTCATCTTTAGGACCGCCTCCCCCAAATCCGAATAAATCATTGTGGGGAGATAAGATTTTTCCAAGATAAGCAACGGAAATAGCTAGAAGCGTAAAATTTTGTATTTGAACTTAACACATTGTGTATGGGTCATGGGATTCCTTGTTTTTCAGCAAGGCGATCGTTGTAGTGAAGAGACCTCTAGTTTTCATGTTTTGTCGGATAAATCGAAGCATAACCAACCGGATGCAAATATTTAAGGACAGCAAAGAAATCTGTAAGGCAACAACACGGTTTTGAGCAAACTTGTACGCTCTAAAATTACAGTAACTTTGTTATTTATGAAACAATAGTAGACGGCATAAGCAACAAGAGAAAATTCATGAGTGGCATGTAACTGGTATATCGCAATACCCGAGAAAATTTGTGAAGGGTCCTTCCTTAACGTCTTAAAATAAGGCACTGCTAAAAATTGCGCCGAATATCATTGAATAAGGGAATATGCATAACAAAGTATCACATTATAAAGCCTTATTCATGTCTGGGAAATAAATAATTGTTAAAATCTTATATAATAATGTATAAAATATATAGAAATATTTAAGAATACTTTATGTAAATATGAAACCAAATGCAAATTTAAAATGTGCATATCTGCACTCTATTGTTTGCCAAGCATGCTCCTAGAGCGTGCAAAAATGTATGGGTCCTGAGAGCTCGTTCAACACGAAGAGTAAGTAAAATGTTATTATTGGAATTTTCAACCAAACTTTGAACGAAATCCGTTTTTTAAGATTGGAGCTTTTTTTTTTTTTTTTTTTTTTTTTTTTTTTTACTCTTGCGATGAAAGCAATAATTCAGAAACTTTAAACACTATGTCGCAAAAAATCGAATTTTGGTAGATTTAGACCCTTACTCAAGTTTGATTAAATACATTTCAGGTTGATTGTCTTCAAAACTGCAGTTTTACTATTCAAAAATAATACAAATTGTGTAAATGAAATTCTTTATGGGCGCTGATAATCGTATTGATAAATTTTATTTCAGTCAGCCATAGAGACCTCTTTGAACTGTGAAATCTTAATAGAAAGAGCACCTTGAAACATGCTCGAGCGAAATACTATCCCTCAGATTTTTGTTCAGTTTTATCATGTTGCAGCTTACGAATAAAATTCATATTCCTCAATATTTGCACTTTCTGCCGTTTTAATAATAATTTATTTTTGATTAATTTTCGCTCTTTAAGAAATTTTTAATAATATATGTGGCGTAATATGACCAAATCAAAATCTTGCACCAATGGAACCTGCATTTAATGCATCTATCCCATTTAAAGCCATGAAAAAATATTTATTTATAGGTTACCCTTATGAAAAGAGGTCTATTTTTAGAGAAGAATATTCATGAGCATAAAAGTCATCACAACAATCCTTGTTTATACGACTTATTTCAGTGATAATGTGGTGACTGGCTGTAATTACAAAAAAAGTGAAGAGTATTCACCAATTCACTTTTGTACGATCTTTCCTTCTCATAAACAAGCCTGATCCTTCGGGAACTAGAAGATACTTAAAAAATACTTCAAGATCTTCAAATCTTTTTCGTATACCAAAATTTGTAGGATGCAGCATTGACCATGATCACTTTCCAGATCTGGTTGCTTATCTGGGGTATGCTGACGTGATGGATGTGCTGTTGTACCATAGAGAGTTAGCTATTTCAGCCAATCTAAGAGTAAATATCCTTCTTAATAAGTTTAAAAAATAATTGAACCTGCGTCCTTGTTTAAGGGTAGAGTGTCTTCCTAGTGTTCTGGGTCTCTTGGGTTCGAGTCCCGGTGCTGGCATGGTTATTATTCTGTGTTCTATTTGTGAGTAGTGTGAATGTGTCCCCTGGTAAAAAGGGGTCGTGCAAGCGAATATGAAGCATGAAGTAGCTAATTCGTACTCTTGGCAGTAGTTAGCGCTATTGTAAAATAAAATTCGCTAATTTAGTCTTAAAATTTCTGACAGCAATCAGCGAGCTTGTCAATGACATTGAAAACAACAACAAAAATAATTGAGTATGGCAGAGAGGTATTTTTTACCGAAAAGTTGGGCTCTATCAAATTACATTGACCAACTGTCTTTAGACCTTTCCCATTAACCATTAGATTATTGAAAAAGTTTGCTTTTTAATTAAAAGTTTCCTCTTGAGAAGAAAATGAGCAGTATTTAAAAAAAGTAAATACAAATAAATAATGTTTCTCTTTCAGGCCAGTATTGTTAGTCGGGCCTACTGGGACCGGAAAGACGGCCTATGTCCAAGATAAGATGATGAAGGGTCTAGACAGAGAGGTCTTTGTACCTTCCTTTATCGCTTTCTCGACTCAAACGTCAGCAGGCCAAGCACAGGTGCTAGTTTCTCTCGTCTTTTTCACTTTTTGAAATTACTTTTTCAGCAAATCTAGCAGTAGTGGCGTAGTTACGGAAGAGCTCATATTCGCTTTGTAAGAAGATTATAAGCTTAAGTAATAGGGGAAAAACAAGCACTTAATAGTTATGCCAAAGAGAACAGCATACAAAATTGCATGTCATTTAAAAAAAAGCCATGATTGTATCTAAAAGAAACACAGAAGATGATATGCAAAGTTCAGAAACGTCAGTTTTGATGTCCGAAAAAAACCCCAATTTTGAACGTTTTAATTCAAGAATAATTGTTTAAAGCTGAAATTTTATGAGAATTAAAACCTGTTGTTCACAATCATCCTTTAATGTATCAATGTATATCGGAAATATTTTCGCATATGTTAACTGATGATGAAATAGACCACAAATGTATTGTAAGTTGTACTAAAATGTCATACATTGTTTGCTACATTAGCACATTTTTATTACCAATTTTCTTAACAATAAAATTTTCACAAAAAGGCGAAATAGATCTTATTGTAAGCTATTGGTGTGAATCAATCAATAGAGTTTCCACAACATATTGGAATTCAGTGTTTTTAATACATAGCACTACTCGAGAATAGTTTGAGAATTTTAAAGAAGTTTTATCTAGTTTACAGAAGATGATACTTCTTTAAAATTCTTACTGTTACTTTTACGAATTCGTATGGGTGAACCAAAAGTGAATTTAATTTTTTTAAACATGCCAAAAATTAACTTGAGTGCGACGATCATTGTAATATTTTAGATCTAGGTACTCGTGAACTACACATAATCCAATGAGCATTTCAGTATGAACATAATTTTCTGAATGGGAAGTAGATGTTATTTTAAGAGAAATGTTAAAAATACTTAAAGATTATTCAGCTAGACGTGCTAATTTCCTGGAAGTTACTGGATCTTCTGACTTTTAATTGAAGTAATGCTCTTTGCACTGTCTAGAAAGTATCAGTATTTGCTAAAGTATTCTAAAGATTTTTGACAAAATAAATATATACATAGATTTCAATAAAAAAAACTTTTCCTGTATGCAAAAGTTTAATAGTAAAAATATTATAAATGCTTATAAGTACAAATTTTTTCTAATTAAAATTAACTTCTCTAATTATTGTAAACTTTCTTCAGCTATATTTTTAAGAAAACCCACTCACAGATGTCTGAATTAATGGTGTCTTCCTTTTATGACAATTTTTTTCATTTTTGTTAAACAACTAACGAAAACATTGTCGAAAGAAGCATCATAAAAAAAAGTATAAACATTAGACACTTATTTTTGATAGAGCTTCACGTTTCTAAAAACTTAAGACTGAAAACAAATATGCCGATATTGGAATAATAGCTATAAGTTACTTCAGTAGTAGTGTAGTTATTGAAATTTTAAAAAAAATGTGGCTTCATAGCAGAATTATGTATATTTGTGAAGAATACTATGAGTAATATTTGAACTCATGCCCAGAATTGTCACTGTTTTAAAAACACCATCTTATTTAAAATCCACATTTATAGAAAAGCCTTGCTTTTTCTACTCATTAAAATTCTGAGATATTCTTATTCCATTATAAATCATAAGGGCTATTCGCGCGTTTCCTCTCATATTGCATAAACGCGAAATCGTAGGAACGTTCTTTCCAAATTTGACTTAATAATCAGGACAAATTGATTTTAACTAAATATTATTACCATAACCTGATTAATGCCATGAGTTTAATTATTGTCATAAATATTTGCAGATTATAGCGAAATTAAAATTTCTACACTATCAAAATTTAAAGAAGTTTAGCAATGCAGTCTCTTAAAAAGTTTTGAACTTTATATTTATCCTGAACTTTAAAATTTTCATACATTCAGTTTTTCAATTTTTCTATAGAGTCTTAACTTTTTTAAGTACAAAGATTTGTTTTGTTTTCGAGTGTTTCACATTTTAAAATGTAATACCAATGCCATGATTTGAAAAAAAATTGCAAATAGCAAAGATTAAAAAATAAAGTTTTTTTTCCCAAGAAAATTCAGAAATAATGTTTAAAAAGAATAAGAAAATTGTATTATGTCATTCTTACAATTGTTCAAGAATTAGGTTTGGAAGTTGACAGCATTGTACCTGAAGGTACTGAGGAAAGCAAACGGTAACCGCAAGCTTTTCACGTGCTTCATTGTAAATGAATTACAAATTCTGAAGTTTCTGTGACAGTGTTCAAGGCTAGGAATAAAAAAAGAGTTTACTGTAAAAAAGTATATTTGATCGAATCTTCCGATGAATTTCTTAGATTTTATGAAGTCTACGAAATAGCTCCGTTTAATGTATCATTTTGAGATGCACTATTTTTGGACGATATAGCATGATTTATTTTTCTGCCAAATATTTCATATGCGCCATTGTACAGGAATTGCAAATTCTGAAGCTTCAGTGGTGATTTTCAAAGCAAGGAATAAAAAAAGAGTTTGCTGTGAAAAAGTATATTTGATCGAATCTTCCGATGAATTTCTGAGATTTTATCAAATCATCGGAATAGCTCCGTTTAATCTATCATTTTAATATGCACTATTTGTGGACAATATAGCGTAATGTATGTTTCTACCAAATATTTTCTGTGCCCTTGCTTCTAATTAAATATTAATCCTGTTAAACGAGATGCATTATATAACAGCTTATGATTCAGTCGTCAATACAGTGACTACAGTGGAATTGGGGGTAAATGGTCCCCAAAGATTGTGAAGTGGGGTGTGTTTGTATTTAATCCAAGGAAAAATTCTTCTTTACTTTATCTTGTTTATTTTCACACACACACAAATATATATATATATATATATACACAAAACATGGACGACGATCGCAGATATACAAGGAAACACATAATCTATATATATTGAAATATAAAAAGTGCCGCTAACAACGAGCGAACGAAATAATACTTTTTGCCGCTAATGGAGAGCGAGCGGGTGCCTGCCTGCACCAGTTTCAATAACACCGGATATGGTTGTTTACAAAAAAATCTCAAGAACAATCCGCTCACATTCGAAGTATACTTCTCGGTTGGGCATACGGCCCCATCTATGTTCAGTATTCATTTATACATGAACAAGTATACAAAGAATAAAAAGATACAAATAAAATAATTAACTAAAAACAATTATTGAAAATAATTAAATCACATAAACAGATTGGATCCAACCAAAGGAAAGTTTAAATTAAACATAATTTATTGAGGAAATAAAATGAAACGTTTTATGAACTATTTACATACATGATGAAACATTTGTACAAAGGCGACCATCAACAGGGCCTCATATCACCACCGAACCATATTAAAACATAATGATACGTATTTATATTATAATTCTCACAATTGCATTTCGGATCAAATAAATGCCAGATACCACATCAAAAAGTAACTTGTAGGTTTAATGTCAAGTGAAGTGATTTTACTTTAAATAAAGACGCACAATAGCAGGCTCGAAATGCAAATCTTCCCTTTAGAATAAAGTAGAGAGGCATACGAATTTAACATTTAGTACCATAATGCCGAAATTTCCTAACAAATCCTTTGTATGCAATCCATTCGAAAGTCTTTGCTGTGTCTTAGTCGGGAATTTCACAGCAATAAAATGTTCTGCTTAGGACATCATCATGTCAAAGCTGGAGAAGCGCCGGAAGGGCATCTTCGGCCCTCCTTTTGGGAAGCGGTGCGTCATCTTCATCGACGACTTGAACATGCCGGCCGTAGAAGTGTACGGCGCTCAGCCACCCATAGAGCTGCTCAGGCAGTTTTTCGACCACGGAATGTGGTAAGTTCACATTTTTACTATTTAAGCGTCATAAACAAAATGATGCGAAGCTTTTTTCTTTTGAGTATTTAACACGTTCGTAGCCACTACCCTCGCCTGATATCTATATAATTAATGCCCCCTTCTTTGCTATCTTTTAACTGTAGTAGAGTTTAAACTGTAGTAGAGTTTAAACTGTAGTAGTCATCTAATAACTTAGATAGTTTGGTCCTAGAAAAGAACGCAATCTACGAGTGATCTCGTAGCTTGCAGTCGACATATTAAGAAGAAATCCTCATCAGATATCTAGACATTAAAATAAAGTGTATAAAAGCTTTAAGTGCCGAAAAATATATGATTAAAAAAAAGAAAATCCCAAAATATTGTCACGAAGATTTTAATAAACACACCGTCAGCTTTAAACTTACAAACAAGTTTATCGAAGTAAAATAGCGACTTGCAACTTTACAAGGTCGAGAAGTTGCCCACAACTAGTGGATATTAGCTTTTATACGCGAACAGAATATTCCAGAAACAACTAATTTACAAAATAAAGAAGGGTCTAGAATGCTAGAGAACATAAGGAAACAGACTAAAAATCCATACTTTGGATATAACAGCCATCGAACTCGCAAACTCTGTGTTTAGATCGCGTGCTTACCGTTCGGCCACTGAGTTCGCAGTAAATTTTTTTTATGCGGCAATATTAAGGTATCCGACTACGTTAAAAACAATAGTTGTGTATCACTTTGGCGATTTTCTTTCATTATTATTTCTCGTAGTTCAGACTTTCCTCCTTCCTAAAAAGTTTATATTTTCTAGGAAAAGAAAGGTCACATATTTTTCCAACTAAAATTTGTTTTTAACTTCCATTTTCGCAAAACCTTAATTTACATAAAAATTTTCCACCATTACTATGTTATCTCTAAAACTAATGGAGGTATTTACATAAACAGTTCAGCGCATGGTTTAATACGTAACTTTTTAATTAATAGGTGTTTTTATAAAAATTAACTTGTGAATTTATGGGGCAAATGTATATATACGTATAATTTTACCCATGACTTCTTTACATCTTAAGATTTTTCTTACATTTTGGTTCATTTTATTCCTCATTATATTCTATAACTTGTATACAAAGAAAAATAGGATTGCTGCATGACAGTTTTGCTTAGAGTGTTGACCGTTTCGGTTCAATTTCATTAAAATTTACTACAAATGTTTCCTATTTCTCAAAACACATTACATTTTCAAATAATTTTGTTCTATTCATATTTTTTTGTATTATAATTGACACTATATCTAAAAACCTTAGTATTAAATATTTTTTCAAAGTCCAATTTTTCAAAATTTTTCCTTCGTACGTAGTCGGATACCTTAATTAAAAATAAAATGCATTATAAATATTACTGAAATCCCAATTAACAGGAATATTTTTGTCATTGTCTGCCATTTTTATAGATTTTATTTTAAGCCTTTATAGGCGTATTTTAGTGCTCTGAAAACCAAGCATATACATTTTATATTTATGTTAGAATGTAGACACATGCAATTTTCCTAGAATTAAGTAGTATTGACCACTAATGACTGGCTGGATGAACATTGGATTTTTTTTTGTATTTGTATTTGAACAGCCAATGATAGCATCCACTGATATCTTTTAAAAATCTGTACATACAAAGATTCGTACAATTCTTAACTTTTAATTTGTACTTAAGTGTCAGTATTAATTTATTTAAAATGCAAAAATCACTTTCATTATAAGGCATGACCTCATATTATAAGAATTAAAATAACTATAAAGATATTTCATAATTATAAGGATATGCTGGATATGTCATCCTGTTAGGAATTTAGCAATTCGTAAAGTCAAGTGGTTAAGTTCACACAATGTTTAGAATTGAAGAGTTTGCTGCAAAAAGATGTTACTCCACTTTGGGGAGATTTAAAGTGAAATTTAGAGAGTGAGATTTAGAACTTTTGGAGGTTTGGATTTAGTTATATGCACTAAGTTAGAGTTACATATGATTTTTTAAAAAAATTTCTTGTCCATTTGGTGTCAGAAAGATGTACCTTCAATCTAGTTCAAGCGTTGCTCAATAGATGGAGCTGTCTATCTCATTGGAAATTAGAATTTTGAGATTTTTAAGACTTTCTGCAAAATTGAACAATTGGAGCTATTTCCTTTTTCAGCAAACCCTTCAATTGTTTTTTATAGGAATTTGGTCATTATTTAGAACTTTTCAAAAATTGAAAATTTTAAAATCTAATGTGTTTTAGAAACAATTGATATTTCATCATTCTTGACATGCTGGGTCATAAAGCACTGACGCTGTAATAAATGATTTATAAACACAAATGCAAATCGAATTCTTGGTTTTTTTTTCTTCTCATACTTCAAAACCGAAACAACAACAATTTTAAACTTGAGAATTATGAGTTAAGTTGTTGCAAGTGTTATTAGGTGAGTTTCTACAAGTGTAATATGAATATCTCGTGTATAAATAATATTATTTTTTATATCGCCTAAATTTTTTTAATTAAAAAAAATAAATATTTGTATTTTAAAACGCGTTTTTTTTACGACAGATTATATTAATTTTTTAATAAGGTATGAGAAGAAAGAAAAGTCAGAAATCCATTTAGTGGACACCCAGTTCATTGCAGCCATGGGACTTCCTGGAGGAGCTCGCAACAACATCACGCCAAGACTTCTGCGTCACTTTGGCGTGATTGGCGTCAACGCCTTCACCTCCTTCACCATGAACACGATATTCTCCGCTGTGATGAGCATTCACTTCAAGGTGAGAATCCTTTTAAAAAAATTCTGTGATGAGTGCCCACTTGTAGTGCTATAATTTTATTGGTCGCTGAGGGAATGTAGTGAGGCCGCAATAGCCTGGTTGGTAGAGCGCCCGTCTCGTTACCGAAAGGTCGCGGGTTCTGTCCTCATCTTGGCCAAAGACCGCCATGTTGGCTCATTTCAGTTGAGGCGCGTTAAATATGTCGTGGCTGCAAAGTCCTCCAAGTTTCCATACCTCTGGGGGTACTGAATCAGGGATGAGTTGGTCTCTGATTCGGATCTCAATTCTGACTTGCAGATGAGTGTATGAATGAGTTCGATCGCCCCCTCAACAGGGTTGTGTCGTGTGTGTTCGAGCAAAGTCGTACTTTCACCTTAACGGTGCTCGTTCACAACGAAAGGAGCACACTTCTGCCTTAATTCAAAAGAGCTTCGCTAATTCGGTCTTGGTATGACCAAGTGGCATTAGACCCACCACCAGGAATGTAGTGGAAGCTTTATAAGCCAGATAACATCCTGAAGATTGAGTAATCACTTTCAGTCTTGTGGTTATGTTATCTGGCTACCAACCATAAGGTTCCGAGTTCAGTCCTAGCTAATGTTACTGTCAACATTGGTGACGTAGGAAGATCAAAATAAAAAAATAAATACGCATATCTCGTTGAGCTGTTGTGGCGCCCTGTACTCGAAAAAATTAAATAAAATGGCGATAAATAATTAGATGATAAAAAATAGAGGTAAATAATTATCCAATAAATGAAAAATTGCAATAAATAGATAAATAAAAAGCAGCTAAATAATCTGCAAGAAAAAAAGGGATAAAAAAAATGGGTAAGACGCATTACAACCCCCACTCCCCTCAACAACCAATAAGATCACCACTAAACAACAACAAGCTATAGTTCACTTCTCACTGGAGGGGGAGTACTGCAGAGGAAGCTTTATAAGCCAGATAACATCCTCAAGACTTTTAGTCCTGTGGTCATATTATCTGGATACGAATCCAAAGATCGTAAGTTCGATCCTAGCTATCGCCAATAGTAAAAGGAGTATTAACTAAAATATTTTAATTAATACTCTGATAAAATAAATATTCAATTTATTGCGAAGAGTAGTTCCTGATGGGATTTTTTTTTTCAGAACAACCATTTCCCACCCGAAGCCTTGATCACGGCTGAGGCCATCGTATCGGCGACAGCTGCCATCTACAGCGAAGTGATCGCCAATCTTCTGCCAACACCCGCCAAGTCACACTACACCTTCAACTTGAGAGATTTTGCTCGAGTCATCCATGGATGTTGTCTCATCAGAAAGGAGTCACTGGAAAAGAAAAAAATACTCATCAGGTATGTAATAAAATTATTCCGCCATGATGCATTCTGTTTACAAACTAGTTACTGCCGTTTTTAAATTAAAGTGATCGCCAGCTCTCAATTGTAATACTCATTTCATACAACGGGATTGATAGTTTGGAAGATGCTGAAACAGATGTAGCATATGCATTTTCAGCAAGGGAACAGATGTGCGAGCTCTAGTCCTTTATTCAAAACTTTAGCATTTAAATCGTTGTCAGGGTTGATAAAATACAGGTGGCCTTAAAAACTCTTTCCCTATTTAGAGGTTTCTGCAGCTAAATTGAACGCGCAAAATGAAACCTCATTTCATATACAAACTATAGAAGGCACGGGAAATTGAGTTCCGCAAGCAAAATTATTACTAAAAGTTACTAATAGGAGAAGCATTGTCGCTGCTGCTACATACGAATGAGGAAATTTGTGCTTCGAGGTTATGTAAAATTCCTAGTGAGTGCGTGACAGCAGCGCCATGCATTCTTTGTAAAAATTGAAAAAGCTAACGACCTCTTAGAAGTTTGTTTTTTTACTTACTGATGTGCTCGCGATTTGTCTGTGATGAACTGTAGATGTGTGCTTAACACGTTCATAGCCACTCCCCACGCCTGATATCAGGATCATCTATCTAATTACATGAACCCTTCTTTTCTATCTTTTAACTGTAGTACAGAAGGTGTCATCTAATAACATTGATGGTTTAGTACAATTATTTATTGTTTGTAATGCACAGGCGCGTTTACGGCAGTCAATGTGTTAATATAATAAGCCCCCTCCTTACCACAGCATGCTTGACTGGTGAAACTGTTTTATATTAGAAAGGGTAATGCTGAAATTGCTCTTAAGTAAACCTGAATGTCTTGAAACAGAGCATAAGACGGGCTGTTTTGAACATCGACACCGACAACTTATACACACAAGTGGAGAAAGTCATGCACCGTAGGCAATAGGTTATACACAGGTAAGTTCAGTATATAGAAAATGTTGCATGGCCCCCGTAGACCTTCATACTGACGAATAAATATTTTCTATGAATTTCATAAATTTATTCATAAATATACTTCCACAGTGACAATAATTCTATTTTTTCACAGTGACAATTTGATTCGTTTTAGTTACAGATGCCTCCAAGTAGGAAAAGTTTTGTATGTATGTAGTAGTATGCTTTGGAGATGCTTAATTAAGAGGGAAAATCTTTCCACCTGTTGCGTTTCAACCTGAAACCATGTGCCAATTCCAAATGACTCTTTTTAACTCTCCGATTTTTGACCCTCTCTAACACAACTTGAATTTGTTCAAGAGTTCGCAACTGAAAATGAAACCATTTGATTCGCTAATTTGAAACAGAAGTTGGTCCACCATTATCTAACTCATTAGCAATGTCGGCATCACGCTACTCAATGAAGTTGCAAGCACAATCACTTAGTAGGAATTATTCGATGACATGGTCTGCTGTAACATTGAAGTACCTAAAATTACGTTTATCGGCTTTCTAATGCACTGGTTTATCTGAAAGTGATAAACAAAACTAACTACAAAAGTTAAATCTGGCCATGTTGTGATGCAAGAAACATTAAGGATCCAATAGCCATTCTGTTAGGATTTTTCTTCTGTCAGTTCATTCAATTGCAACAACAAGATCCACATGAATGTCGTAGTGATAAGCATTGTCTAAATGAAGTCATTTTAAGAATATGCTTTATGTAACTTTCTGAACATAAAGAGATTGAACAATCCATTCTACCGTCAATTTCTATCAGCACAAAGTATTCTGTGTCATAAATAGTTTCTTTAAATTTTGCTCTTAAGTGACTTGCAATTTCAATTAATATTTTCATTTAATCCCAAAATATTAATATCTTATACAAATAAAAAGGAGAGTATTTTCTTTCTTGAATTTTTTTTTCAATGTACAGGACTCAACAACATTTGTCTTGAATCCAAAACTGAATAGCAATTCAGAGAACATGTTGTCTGTATGTTTGCTTTCATCCATAATCAGACTTTTTAATTGACAAAATAAATTTTGACATAATTTAAGCCTTAGGAAAATTTTATGAATATTATGTTTACTTTGTTGTTTAGAAAAAGAGAATTTATGTCGATTTCCTATTTATCCTGAGCCTTTAAAACTAGCATGGCTGTTATTTATCAAATTTTGAGTTAGGTGAAAATTATTATTAATTTTACTATTTAAAATTATAATTAAGATTTCAAAAAACATCCACTAGAAGCACATTCCTCCTTTCTAAAGTATGTTTGTGCCAATTTTCATAACTTTAAGCTCCCCAGTCTATACCGTAGAACGCAACATTTACAATTAATCGAAATAAAAGTTGCCTTCATTATTTTTATTTTCCTGTTGTGCCTCTTTTCAGATTGTGGGTTCATGAGATCTATCGAGTATTTTATGATCGTTTAACGGACCAAGAAGATTGTGCCTGGTTATTTGAGTGAGTGTTTTTGATGTACTTCTGACTATGTTTTTCAAAATCTTATAACATAGAAGTTTTTCTTTTTTTTTTTTTTTAGAAAAAAAAGGACAGAAAGTCAGTGTCACAGTAATCCAAAATTACGACTTGTAGATTTTTGTAAAAAAAATCTCCCTGAGTCGGAAATATCCGTTTTTGGAATCAGTCACCGACAAACCCGATTATGAAAAAATCTCTACGACGAAGAAAAATTATGTTTAATCAAAATATAAAAATTATAGAATCAAAATTAATCCTTATATCCAATTTATGGAAATTAATTTATATATCAAATTTATGGAAATTAATCATTATATCAAATTTATGGAAATTGATCATTGTATCAAATTTATGGAAATTAATCATTATATCAAAATTAATCTTTATTTCAAAATAATCGAAATTAATTATTATATCAAAATTATCGAAATTAATCTTTATATTAAAATTATGGAATTTTGGGCAAAATACTTTAAACAAGTATGCTCTTGTTGTGAGCGGAAGCACATTCACACCTCAGAAATGATGATCAATGCACACCAGAACTAGGACCATATCCTCGAATGTCTCTCGTAAAGTCCATCTCTCGTATGTAAATGAAACTCGAAAAGAAAAGACATTTTTTGATCCATTAAAATATCACACTGCCTAATCGTCAAATAAAGTAATAAATATTTTTTCTAGATTTCTTTAATATTCTCTTAAAAGCAATCTTCCTGGAGCTTTCTCCCTTAACGTAAAGATTTTATTTTCCTCCCCATATAAAAACTGTGGACTTAGAATTCAGGTAAAGCATGCTCAGATTTTCATTTTCAGAATCCGCACATGAATGTTTCATGCTTCCTGGCATAGTGAAGGAAACCAAATATTAATTTTGGTCATCTTGTTATAAGTCGTCCGTCTCGCTCAAAGTGTGTTTGAGTTATTGTATGCACACTCACACAGAAAAGATTTTTGAACTATATTTTTATATCTCAGATGGGCCAACAAGTGAAAAATTCGTCCAAATCTCGAGATCGAAATTATTGATGGCTACGATGGCACTTTATATAAGAAAAATTTTAAATGAAGATTTGTAAACAGTTTCTATGCACTAGAAATCCAAATTGTTAAATAGAATTTCTTAGAATTTTGTTTACCTAAAAAAATGAGACGTCAAAAAGATTCATTAAGTTATTCAACTCATTTTTTATTGATTAAAAGAGTGAATATATACAATTCATAAGAAAGATTATTTCATATTTGCAATTATTCGTTGCATTTTACTGAATGGTTTTTTTAATCTGTTTCTGAGGTTCAGAATTGCCTATATTTAGTTAAATTTTGTATCCTTTAATTTATATTTTAAGATTAGTTTGTGGTAAGTGATATTTTTTATTTTTACTGGGAAAAAACTACAATTGAGAAGATTTGGGGTATTGTGTTATTTTATAGAATAGATCTTACTACATACTATATTATATATTTTAGAAAAAGTGCGTCTATACGGCAAGAGGCCATTCTATCGAGTATGGTATTTACACCAATCAGCTATTAACAGTTATTTTCATTTTATAATTTTAAACTTTAGAATAAGTACACAAATTTATTCACAATTACTGAAACGTAATCAAAAGTGGCTTAGCGCAAAAATCACTGACTGACACAGAACCGTCCTCATCGGTTTAGTTAAGTTATATTAACGTCCCGTTGTAAAGCAATACTTGGGCTATTTTGAGACGGACATCGTGATTTTAAACCATGGTCAGAAGACGAGGACAACACCTGAACCTCCTCTCCACACCACACCAGCGGGAGGACGTTCTGCCTGACAGATTCAACGTGCAAGAGACCCCTCACACGACGGTTTTTGGGTGGAATCGAATTTCGAACCTGAAATCCTCCGGTTCCGAAGCCGAGACCTTACCACCAGGCCACCGCAGCCCTCATCGCATTCAACGGAGCAAATCTAGGAAGCGAGTACTTTCTGATACTTGAACTTTTCAGTCAGTCACTACTTGCCTTCATAACGTTACCTTTAAATAAGAAACTTGAGATTGATTCTTACAATTTTTTTGTTTTTCAATACAGTATTAATGACGTTGTTTAATAATTCTTTGATTGATCATAATGCATTTTTTATTAATGTTTCAGACTAATAAGAGTTACTACGGAACTGGAATTCAAAGAGAATTTTAACAGTCTTTTCAGACATCTCTGCTCTTCCAAAGAGGGGAAGGTGAGCTTTTTAAATTCATCTTCCAATGGAGGGCTATTAATCTTTTGTGGTCAAATGAGAGAAATATTAGAAAAATCATCACAAGTATAAAAACGAATGAGTATCTTTATAGAGCTAAGTAAGGAAGACTGTTTAATCTAGGACTCTTAAATTCAGTATAAATATATCTTGGAACATATAATGCGCAGGTGGGAATGAGCATCTCAGAGTGGGTTTCCCAAATTTCATTTATAAATATAATTTATTAAAAGTTTGATTAAACTTTTGCATTTGTTTATGATAACTTTCGAAAATATCTAACATACAGAACTGAATTTTTGTTTACCTTATGCGCTACTTTACAGTTCAACTGATTGCGATGAAACTTGGTCAGCTTATCACTTTATTGAAAAGAATTGCTAAACATGAAATTTGCTGCATTTTTTTAAAAATGCACCATTTTTTACTTGTTTATCGAATAATTTAATATAAAATAATTATGGTCAAAAATTTATATCTTGAAACATATCGAAAAAATTAGATTTCTAATTTAATATTTGAAATTTATACAGTTCAGTTACCTGTAACTCATTAACTGTTTCTCAAAATTACAAAATCTGATACATAAAATTGAATTTTTATTTATTCCTATTTCATGCGCTACCGTACTATTCAACTGATTGCGACCAAACTTGATCTACTTTTTCCTTGCATGAAAGTCATAGACATAATACAATTTATTTATCTAATGTATAAATATGAGGGTTTGTTTGCCGTAAGCATTTATTCTTACCGGTAAGTCGATTGGGGAAGATATGATCATTCCTCACATTCCCGTTTTTCCCACCGTCATTCCTTTTAATTTCAAACATCTTCGATTCCTCATTCGACTTGCCTTCACGGTGGCCATCAATAAGGCGTAAGGTTAACCACTTCAACTGTGAGGGTTGAAACTAAAAAATGCAGGTTTTTCGCGTGGCCAGTTGTATGCTGGATGCTGACGAGTTAACCAGCCAAGAAATTCATTAGTTTTTGCTGAAAACAGAAAAATAAAAAACTGTATATTGTCTCTCCTAAAGCACTTAAATAATTAATTTAAAAAAATCGAATAAATATTACATTTATATATTATTCCATTTCAATGAATATGTATTCATTACCGCAAGAAAATAAATATCATTCTTAATTAAACAAGACAGCTATTTTACATTTTAAACGATATTTCTAATAATAATTTCTTCTCCGGCAGCAACGCGCCGGGTACTAGCTAGTATTTTTATAATACGTAATACATTTTACTTCTGTTTTGGTGTGTGGTTCCTTTACAGCACATTCAATGTGGTTTTTCGTAATGATGATGTTGCATAAAAAATTAAAGCTTTCTAATTTTGTTTAGAGGGGTCGCGTAAAAATTTAAAAAGTGTATTTTTTGGAAAATGAACGAGAATTTTAAAAAATTAACATAGGCCTAATTTTAACTACTCTGCAATTTACAGAAGCACCCAGTCATCTCTAATAAGTAAAAAATTAAATCGCATTTCAACCTTTTTGCGACACCCTGTAGACGCCTCCATATATCAAAATGAGCCATACTGAATGTATAAGTTGTTTGCATTCTTTAATGTATCTTGAATCCTGTACTTTCTAAGCTCTGTACTTGTTAAGCTCTAACTCATTCTATACGTAGGTAGCCGAAGACGACTTACGAAACCTGATGTTTGGCACATACATGAACTATGAAGAAGCGCCTGCTGATAGGCTGTACGACGAGGTTGAAAGCATAGAAACATTTGAAACCATCGCAGATAAATGTTTGATGGAATATAATACTTTCAGCAAATCGCCAATCGATATGGTCATCTTTAGGTAAGTAAGATTCACATCCATTTAGTGGTATTTTTTCGGAATAGAGCATAGCATAGTAAGTTTGGCCTTCCAGAGAAAAAAAAAATCTCAGTTAATTTTTTGCTCGTTTGCAACCATTTCTTTTAACATTTTAAAGTATATTTGTATTTTGTTTAGAGAAAAAATTCACTGTCTCTCTCAGTGTGTTTGGTTTTTCTTTCACAATCTATAGATGTTTTAACAGATGTTCTATTCCATGATTTTTGTATGCTTTCATAATCTTCAGTACTTTGCCTATTGCCCGCCATAGATGTGCCCTATGGTTACAGATGTACTTAACCAGAGGGGATCCCACTATTTGCCTTGTTTGGAACTCTGCCAAGTCTCTCATTTTAGTTTCACTCGAAACGAAACTAAATACACAATGTTCAACAATACACTCACACACATCCTTGAGACTGTAATCAGCAATGTAGTTTGGAAAAAAACCTATAGTTACGGATTTAATTTAGTCATATAATATCACTTATGGAAGTCACTATTTTCAGCAAAGATTTTACTTCATTTTGGTTTGCACTCGTATCTCAAAAATGATCATTATCTTTTATACAATGTCGGAAGAGAAAACGCCGACAGCAATATTCTGTAGTTTTAATTGTCAACGGGCTTGTAAAGTGCTAGATGTAACCACCACAACAATATCCTGTGGTTTTAACTTTTAATTTGACATTAAGAATGTAATGTATGCGTCGGTGTAGAAGATGGATAAGTTTGGCTTTCGAACATTTCAAATGAATACATAAATATTCTTCGTTTCTTGAATCATGTATCTAATTCTAGGAATATTGGGAAGGTTTTTTGAAGTTTTTGGTTACTTTGCTGAGATATTATGCGCTTTTTTCCCCTTGATAATTTAAAATTAGCTTGCGTGGTCGGTATTTCTAAAATAATCGTTACAGGTATGTCTTGGAGCATTTGTCAAGACTTTGCCGCATCTTATCGATACCCGGAGGCAACGCATTACTGGTAGGCGTAGGTGGAAGCGGCCGGCAATCTGTTACGAAACTTGCTGCCTTCATCACTGGACAGTGGTTATTTCAACCCGAGATAACGAAGAATTATGGCCTCAACGAATGGAGAGAAGATATCAAAGTAAAGTAGTTTGTAATATAAAAATAGTTTTTTCCCCAAACTTTTGCATCATGTTATGATTTATTTATTTTCGAGTATTTTCATGCAGTAAAATTGTTAGATATTTGTCAGATCCATGCAGAAGATATTTGTATCTGAACCTTTTGATTCAGTCCATGTATTGTTTTTCCACTTACAGCCCATAATCTCAAGAAATAACATAAGCAGGATTCGAGTCCGACCTTTCAAAGTTAGGTTTTTTGTTTTTGGCAGTTTTTACAGTGCAACTTTGGTGAACTCGAATCGTATAAATACATGTACGTCAAAGATCTTTAAGGGAGCAGTGAAAAGATATCAGACTATGTGGTTGATCTGCTGACCCAATTTAAGATGATTTGCCAAGTTTTTATATTGAAAAATTGGGGTTCGAATCGGTTTTAAAGGTTGTTCTCCAAAGTTTGGTGAAGTTAACTTTATTTGAAATTCAACCTATTATTTTTTTGCTCCAAGAACGAATTATGAACTTATACTTCAATAAGTAGGGTTTTTATGGATATTGCTCTCCTCATTGTTCTTCCTCAACTATAAATTCTTCTGCCAAGCTTTGCTAACTTTCGGGTCAGTGTAACCTGAATGATAGCAAAAATCAGGAAGTTGGTCAAAGGTAAAACTTAGTCCATCATAGTGCAGTAATGATAAGTATTAAGAAATTAAATTTCACAGGTAGAAGCATTAGGTTCTTTGAAGCCTCTCCTATACCACTTATATGCTGAAGTAGCCTGTAAACTACCTGAGCTGAGCATCCTGGTATTCAACTTCGCCAACATGCAAGGATTTAAGACAAATGTAAACTAATGGAATAAATTGAGGATTTTTGCGTCGAAAGATGTCATGCGACAAAATGATGATGATGTTTATTTGGGATTCAGTGGTGAGGTGGAGGGATTATTTATTAAAGATTTCCTCAAGCACTGATAGACTATTATTAAAGAACAATATTAGTATTCTTGAACGAGTTCCGGACATCCTATAAATAATAGAAATGGATATTAAATTGCTTCCTAATAATGCAAGATAACATTAAGTGCATATGACTGTTCAAGCAGACCGGAATAGTCAGTTTAATCATAGCAATAACATAGTTTCGGCTCAGAGTCTTCGGATTTCTACAATTTTTGTAAGATTAAAATCTCGTTTGGGGTGGAAAGAGTTTCAAGGTGATATCAACCTCAAAGTGTCTTTGGATAAAAATATAAAAACTAACCTTTTTTCACGGGAGTAGAAAATAACTGTCATGCAACGTGAAAGATGAGTCACATATTAACTTCAGAGCAATTAGTTATCTTCTATAAAGCTTACTGTTACTGAAATGCAATGCATTGTTTCTAACTTTTAACCTACCATTTTATATAAAAAATTAATGATTAGCTGCATCAGACTTTTCCATTTTCCTGTGCTTGCAGCGTGTCATGAAGTCTGCTGGAGCCGAAGGGAAAGGAACAGTTTTTCTGGTAACGGACACGCAGATCAAAGAAGAGAGTTTCCTAGAAGACATCGATAATTTGCTCAACTCTGGAGAAGTTCCAAATATTTTCGCAATTGATGAAAAGCAGGAAAAGATAGAAGTAAGTTGAATTTACAAAGATCCAAGAAAATAGTTTGGAAACTAATCTCCAATTAGCAATCGATGGCAGTCATGTATATACATAAGATTTTTCTTATACACATGAGCAATTGTAATAATATGGTTCTGGAAAAAGTTTCTAACTGCGAATTGAAAACATCTCGTAATAACAGTGCAGTCTATTTTCATAGGTATCGCACTAATACCATTCATCGCTTCTATTGAACAACCCATTTTTAATTGATTTTGGAAGAGTTAGTGGCGGCAAATCAACAGGGAAAATGGGAAATAAGAATAAATTCTCTTTTACTACGTAACAAAGTAAACAATATTTATAAAAATTTTCTTTAGACTTAAATTATATCAAAATTTATTTTGTCAATTAAAAATTCTGATAATGGACGAAAGCAAGCACCCTAATACTCAGACAACACGTTCTCTGAAATTAGTATTCAGTTTTGAAATCAAGACAAATGTTGTTGAATCCTGTACATTGAAAAACTCTTTTTTTCCGTGAAAGAAAATACTCTTATTTTTACTAGTAGAAGTTCCTAATATTTTGGGAGGAAATTGCAAATCACTGCAGAGCAAAATTTGAAGAAACTATGTATGACACAGAATACTTTGTGCTGATAGAAATTGACTGCACAATGGATGGTTCAATGTCTTTATGCTCAGAAAATTACATAAAGCATATTCTTAAAATGACTTCCTTTATTAAGAAGAATGCTGTTATCCCTCCTATATGATCCCCGGGGGGGGCACCTCGAAGTGAGGATGAGAGGCCTCCGGTATGGTGGTTGGATCTCGCGAACTCGGTGGGCAGAATAAAAGGTGGAGATTTTGGCCCTCCCATCGATGAAAGAACGTGCTCCCTTAGGGAAAATGTTGTACCGTGGCCGGCGATGGCTCTTAGGACTCAACCATAGTTCCCGCCAGTGTTGCTGTAGCAGCGGTGCGGTCATTCAGGCTTGCGAAGTTAATCCGTGTGCATTAGTAGTGGGTTGGAGGTCAATGATATGATATGACTATCCCTCCTGCATGAGCAAATCGTGCTTGAGGTTCCAAATTTTCTTCATAGTAATCTAAAGTTGTTGAAAAAAATCATCCTGTAAATTAATGTAAGCTTTTCTTACTGTGCCTTTGCTGCACTAAAAATTTCAAATCATTTCCTTCATTTGTATAACCTCGTTTTTTTTTCTAGGCCGTCCGTCCTGTAGTGGAGAAAGAGGAAGGTGCAGACCTCTCTCCGCTCTCCCTCTTCTCTTACTTCGTGAAGCGGTCGAGCGAGAACATGCACATCATCATCGCCATGAGTCCAATCGGCAACGCCTTCCGCGTGAGACTCAGACAATTCCCTTCTCTCATCAACTGCTGCACCATCGATTGGTTTCAGGTAAGAATTATTTTCGAAAATATACAGAAGGGATCATTGTGTTCGCAAGAAAATAAAAGTTAGCGCTCCGAAAATAAGTTTTATTTGAGATAAGGGAAATCTATGCAATGCAGCTGCTGATAGGATGAAGGTGAAGGGGTATACTATGAAGAAAGTACTATCACTATGGAGTAGTGTGGTACCAAGTTTATCCTATCTTATCTTATAGAAATAAAAATGAATGTTTGTCTGTATGTCTCTTATGCCTTCCTAAGTAGTACATCCGATTGCAATGAAATTTGGTCAGCTCATTGTTTACACATACGGGATGGTTATAAGGATAGTGCAATTAAATAATTTTTTTTAAAAAAGTCCAATCAGCCGCATTTATTTACCATGGATTAATCTCCATCTAACTCGCCAAACAGACAATAGATTCTGTAATAATGCTAAATCCAAGCTAAAGGTTAATATTTTGTGTTAATATAATACGCAAATATCAAGCAAGTCATTCTTAGTGCTAACAACTTAATATAAGATTATGGGACAAAGTTTGGGGGAGATCAGTACTTTGATTTTAATTAAACCAGCTGGTGACCGAGCTCCGCTCGGAGAAAACAGGTATCGAAGCTAACTCGAAGATTTAAATTTTCAATTGTGATTTATCAAAACAATACATGCCATAAGAAAATTTGTGAAACCATTGGTGAAAAGATAACCGGTTAAACCTCGGCTTTTAATCGTCCACCAGCGATGTCATGTCTTGATGTTCCATTGGAAATCCCCATCTGCACTTCCATGTTTGCTGACCATGCACGGAGCGCTTGGGTTCATATCACCACACGGGTTATGGATCATCCATTTCGAGATCAGTTCCGGATCATCTTCTGGAAACTTTATTAGTTCTTCATATTGGCTATAGATGGCAGCACGTTACCGCTTGAAACCTATTAGCCATTATGGCGAACTAATAAAGTTTGAAAATATCCTATCTGTAACTCCGAACAGCTCGACCGTAGCGCTTCAAAACCGGCGCCAATCGATTCCTCGTGGCCAAAAACCCCAGACCCCCAAGTTTACCGGAGTTTATTAATTCTGGGGCGATTTTCGACTTGGCAACCATTCCTCGTATTATAGTATAAGATTTTAACATTTTTCGCAGTAACTACCAAAAATATTGTGGTACAAATAATTTTGCCCCATCTTAATTTACAAAAATTATCTTTTCAATTATATTAACGATTTTATGCTATAAATATATTTTCTATGTTTAATCAGTTTTAAAAGAAAATATTTTAATCCCATTTTCTAAAATTAAATTTGAGAATTCCGAGTGAATATAAAACGAATCTCGAGATAGTTTCTTTCATGACCCTTCTGAAAGAATATCAAGTTTTACAATTCTAAAAGAATACTCACATCTAATATATAAGAACGGATATTTGTTTGTTCGTATTTTATATACTGTCGTACCGTTCATCCTCTTTCGACAAAACTTTGCCAAATTATTGATCGATTGCACATAATATTTTTTTCGGCGGCAGCAACGTGCCGGTTACCATCTAGTATTTTATATTTCAAAAGATATCTTGAGATGTATTATATTGAAACTTATCTTTAATGATAATATAGAGACCTATATAAAAATATTATAATATGTTTGAGCGTATAAAGTTATAAATTTAAAACCTAAAAGAATTAAACTCTTTGGAAAACTAGCACAAAAAAGCGATACAAACATATTCCGAAATGAAATTGGAGAAAAAATGTTTTTATTAGGAAAAAAAATCTGTTTATTTCGTTTTTGATGCCAATGATATTTGCCTGTGCCTGTATGTCATCTTACGCAACGAGAATTTACGTGCATGTCACCCAAATTTGCAACGAAATCTCGAAGAATAGCAGTTTAAAATATGGAGAAATTTGAATCTTCTTTGAAGAAATATCCATTTCCTCTCCTCATCATGATGATAATCTGGAATTAATTCTGCTGAAATATCTTCATCATTTGTCCCTCTTAAGAATCTTCAGTCTTGAATGGAAAAGACAGATTGGATGAACTCTTTAATGTGTTAATAACTTCACAAGCTCTTCTCTTCCATCAATATTCGTGTTTTCATCTTTTTTTTTCTTTCAGCAGTTTTCGTTCTTGGACTTTATCACATACTTAGTTAATGCCCAACTTAATTCATTTCATCGAACTTATAGTTCTCTAAATAAAAAAACTATTCTTATCTTTTCTCTAAAGGAGCTTCAAAAGTACTTTAAGAGTTTTTTTTAAGAAAAAGTGTGTCTTCTCGCCCTGATTTAAGCAATTAACATTGATGAAACAAACTTAAATTGATGCTTTTAAATATGTGAAAAATAAAAAAAGCATATGTTTATTTCCTAATTCATTCCTTTATAATTGAAACAGGAAAGGAACAATACTGCTCATTTATCCACTAAATAAATAATTTTAAGGGTTTCTTTACGTTATTATATCTATTATACAAAATTATTTTTTACTTATTTCTTATTTCACGCGCTGCTGTTGACAACTATTCTGAATAGAAAGTCGAATGGTGAAGTTGAGGTCATTCCATGCATTCCCATCGTTTGTACTGGCAGGCCTTTTGATTTCAAACGAATGCAGCTACCCATTAGACTTGCATTCTCAATGATCATCAACAAGGGGCAAGGTCAATCACCTCAAGTTTATGAATAAGAAGAGCCATGTTTTCACATGGCCAGTTATTTGTTGGATGCTCTCGAGTCGGATAGCCAAGAAATTTCTTTGTTTTTGCTGTAGATGGATAAATAAAAAATATTATCGCGCTTGAATAATAAAGCAAAACATAGAATAGATATTATTCCTAATTCTCTTTTATGCATCATTCAATTTCATTGAATGCATTCATTGACGACGAGAAAACTAACATCATTCTTTCTACCATTCCTAATTAAATAAGACAGCTATTTCAAATTTCACAACATTATTTCCAAAAGTATGTCTTGTGCCGCAATAACACCTTTGCACCAGCTAGTTTTATATAAATTTTACTTTTTATAATCGGGAAAATTCGAACATGTGTTGAGAGTTGAAAAGTGAAATCAAGTTTGTGTAAGTATGAAAACAACTCCTTACATACGGAAATATTTCCTACACAAGCCGAAAGCATATTTCTACAGGACAGGCTTTTGCAATTTTATTGAGTAATATTTCTAAAATAATGAGCAGAGTCCGGACATCCTTTTTATGGATACTGATTGTGTTTTGCACTTCCTGCATTCCACATTTCACAATTATAAGTCATATAGCGTGCAGAAATGCGGAAAAATATCATATCACTGAATCCTACTTTCATTTAGACTCAATTTATAATAGGATAATTATTCAAATAAAAATTCTACGTGTTACTAATAAATTTCCTGTTAGTCATTTTAATAAATTAAAAATGTTTTTTCTCTTGTTTAACTTACTTAGACTTGGCCGGAAGATGCCTTAGAGAGAGTGGCGGAGCATTACTTTAAGGACATGGAATTGAAGAAATCCATGAAAAAGAACGGCGTCATTATTTGTAAATACTTCCATGTAAGATCTCAGGAGTTGTCTAACATGTAAGTATATCTACTGAGAAGTGGAGCGAAGTTCTTAAATAGAACTTAAAAAGAGTTGAAGTTTAAGACCCTAAAATTAGATTTTTTAAAAGTATAAATCTGCGAATCATTTTTTGAAGAGCAGCAAAACAACTGTTAAAACTGGAAGGAAACGTTAGTTATTATCATGTCGATATTGTTAACAATTATTTCCTTACAGACGATTACTCACTCTATGCCTCTAAACTTTTATATTTGTTGTAAAGTGTATAGAAATGAAACCGCCAGCAGGCGGCGATATTGTGACATCAGCCTGCGAGCTGCTTAATATCTTCAGAACGGAATGTGATCTCGATGTAGCCGTGTGATTATAATAAGTGTATCTGTGTTGTATCGTCCATTAGTCAATAAGCGTTTTGTGTCTAAAAAACCATAGAACTTATTTTGACTTAAGTACCTAGCATCGGATAGATGCAGACCTGAACGATTTCTGAACAATTTAATGTTTAGTTTTGG
This sequence comes from Argiope trifasciata, assembly GCA_026543055.1. NCBI lineage: Eukaryota > Metazoa > Arthropoda > Arachnida > Araneae > Araneidae > Argiope > Argiope trifasciata. The sequence goes on from JAPMOQ010051059.1 coordinate 162,652, forward strand.
TTTTCGAACAATATTGTTGACAGGAATGCATTCACGAAAGTTTGGGAAAATGCCAAAGGGCAGGCCAAAGATATTACAGTTACATAGGCTCTTAAAAACTTTGGTCCCATTCTGAACATATTTTGATATTGTAAATAAACAATTTATACTTATTTAGTAGGCCTCAGTTGTTGCTTTGAGCCTATATACATTTGTTGCAAAATAATCTATACCTTCCCTTCAAGGTATCCGTCTACGTTAAAAATACTAGTTGTCGAACAAATTGGCTAAATTTTTTTGTTATTTCTTGTAGTTCAGACATTCCTCCGTCCATAGTAGTTTATCTTTTATAAGAAAAGGAACGCCTGACCTATCCTCCAGGGACACAAATTTTTTCAACCAAAATTTGTCTTTAACTTCAATTTTCATGAAATTTAATTTTCATAAAAATAATCCACAGTTAACATGATATCTCAAAAACTAATGGAGGTATTAACATAAAAATTTAAGCGTGTGTTTTAAACAATATGGACAATAAAATAAACCAAAAGTTTTATTGTTGGTGAAATACTTTTTCACTTGTAGGTGTTTTTAGAAAAATTAAGTTGTAAATTTATGGAAAAAATGCATATATACGTATATTTTTATCCATAACTTTGTTGCATTTCAAAATGTTTCTTAGCTTTTAGTTCATTTTATTCATCGTTATATTACATAACTTGTGTACAAAGAAAAATAGGACTGGTGTATTATTTTGAGTAGAGTGTTAATCGTTTTCGCTAAATTTCATTAAAATTTACTACCAATTTTCCTTTTTCTCAAAATATATTTTCAAATAATTTTATAATTTTGGTGCATCATTTGTTGTATCAAATAATTTTGTTATATCATTTTGTAATATAATTGACAATACATCTATAAACCATAGCTTTAAATAGCTTTTTTAAATTGAAATTTTTCAAAAATTTTCCTTCGAACTTAGTTTTTCAAGTTTAACTTTACATAATTCTTTATTCACCCCGTGTAGATGTAAACTTCATCATTACTTTTTATTTTTCCTCCATTAGGTTTGCGAGTGAGTTGGGGAGACAGACTTACATCACTCCCACCTCCTACCTGACCCTGATTTCGTCTTTCAAACAGCTGCTGAGCGAGAAGCAGCAAGAGACGCGAGCGGCCATCCAGCGGTACGAAGGCGGCCTCAGCCAGCTGGAATTCTTCTCAGTCACCATCACGGGCATGCAGAAGGACATAGAGGAATTGCAACCCAAGCTGGTTGTCGCCAAGGAAGAGGCGGTGGCCTTCATCGAGGTAATGCTGTCTCTAAGTTTTAACGCCAGATTGTTGTTGTTACTTATGGCACTTTACATTTTATTGCTGTTACTTATGGCACTTTACATTTTATTGCTGTTACTTATGGCACTTTACATT
>JAPMOQ010051059.1:164071-225949 GCA_026543055.1 Argiope trifasciata
TTATGGCACTTTACATTTTATTGCTGTTACTTATGGCACTTTACATTGCATTGTTGTTGTTACTTATGGCACTTTACATTGTATTGTTGTTGTAACTTATGGCGCTTTTTACATTGTATTGTTGTTGTAACTTATGGAACTTTACATTGTATTGTTGTTGTTACTTATGGAACTTTACATTGTATTGTTGTTGTTACTTATGGAACTTTACATTGTATTGTTGTTGTTACTTATGGAACTTTACATCGTATTGTTGTTGTAACTTAGGGAACTTTACATTGTATTGTTGTTGTTATTTATGGCACTTTACAAGCCAGCTGACAGATCTGTAAACAATTTAAGCCGAATAAGCGTCAATATTTTTTGTAGCTGAACTATGACCAAGAGTATTAAACATACTATTAACTTGTGGCCTATAGTCTCGATCAGAGAAGCAGATGTTAAATTAACGAAACTACGCATTGGTCACACTCGACTTACGCACAAACATCATTTGTTTGGTCAGCGTTCACCGATGTGCTCAGATTGCAGTGTCAATCTTACAGTTTTACACATTTTGATGCAGTGTTCTAAATTTAATCCTCATCTTATGCGGTACTTTAATTCTTTAACATTAGAGGAGGTGAATTGGTGAAAGAGAACAAGAATATGTTTGAATTTATAAGAGCCATAAATTTTACCCAATTTATGCAAAAACCATGGGGTTTTTAATTATTTTTTTAGAATCTTTTCTGTAATTGGAGCTCTAATTTTAAGATCTTTGTTCTTTAAACTTATTGTACTTTGATTTTATTAAAGCAAAATGTTGTTTTTATTTTAATTATGAAGAAACATTTTCTTTAATAGACCATTTGGCAATAAACATACACCATTTGTTTTGGCGCAGCATGGTCAGTTTTGGCCCTTGCGCCACAAAAATCCAATCATCCACCCATCCATGATTAAGCTACTTCATGTGTCACATTCGCTTGCACTGCCGCTTTTTGTAGGGGGGGGGAACATTCACATACCACACAGAAGAGCAACCATGCCCGAACTCGAACGCCCATATTACGGAGAAGACTCTCTACTCCTATGCCAGAGGAACGGCGTATAGCAATGTCATTGCCATAGATCCAAAAACGATATTTCAATGAATTTGTGCATCTTCGAACTCCCTGAATAAGAATAGTATATTCTTGGAATTCTACTTGTCTTTTGGTTGTAGACTATAAAAGGTTATTTAGAAATATAATGAGGTGAAATTTTAAATACGCATTTAACATTGCAAATGTATATTTTTATTACATTTCATCGAACAGAAATAAGCCTGCATGTTCTTTTTCTTACATGGGAATACGCTGTTGCGAAAACGGCAAAACCTAGCTTGGACAAACTTGGTATTTTAGAATCATTATGGTCCCCAGGTAACCACAAAGACGAAATTTCAGTTCCATATATCAAATACTGCAAATACCAGTTTCATTCATTCTTTCTACGATTGAAATTCAACTATCAAGCTTTGAACTTGTTCGTAGGGATTTACTATGCGATTTAATGTTGAGAAACTTCTCAAGAAGTACATAAATCCATATGTCAATATTGTGTGAAAGATGTGTTGCAGTTTCGGTAACCACCTGTTCTCTTTATAAAACTTGTAAATGTTTCATATCTGTATAAATAAAAAGGAATGATTGTCTCTTATGAGCTGCCGTACCGCTCATCCGATTGCGATAAAACTTTGAATACTTATTACTTGCACTTACGGGTAAAATTATGTAACCTTCTATATAAATAAAAGTGAATGTTTGTCTGTTATGCTCTGTCGTAATGCTTAAGAGACATAAGACAAACATTCATTTTTATTTATATAGATCACGCAGCAAAAACATATCTATTTGAATAAAAATGAATGAATGTATATCTCTTATGCGGTGCCCTACCGCGTTTGCGATAAAGCTCTGAATACTTATTACTTGCACTTACAGGAGGGTAACAGGAATAGTGAAATTATGTCATCTATATAAATAAAAATGAATGTTTGTCTGTACGTCTCTTATGCGCTGCGGTACAGCTCATCCGATTGCTATGAAACTTTGAATACTTATTACTTATAATTATTTGTTTCTTCTGAAGATGGGGATAAAATATTGCCTAAAGTCTTGAATAATAAAGTAAGAAAGAATAGAATAAATACTATTTACGCTTCTTCTTTATATATCCGTCAATTTCAATGAGCGAATTAATTTCTGATACGAAAATAAATATTATTCTTTCTATTATTCCTAATGAAACAAGACATATTTCAAATTCCAAACGATATTTGCAAAATTATTTTTTCTATGGTGGCAGCAACGCGCCGGTACCAGATAGTTTATTTATAAAAAGCATGTCCCTTCCTTACATGAAGACAGTTCTTATTTTCTTTGACTCATTTTCTTCCTAGAGATGCACTTTAAAAAAATAAACTATTCTCCCCTGAGCTTCATGTCTCTCTCTCTTTGGCGTATTTGCAGAAAATCAAGAAGGAGTCTGCCGACGTGGAGAAGGTGAAGGCGGTGGTGAACAAGGACGAGGAGTACGCCAGTGCCCAGGCGAGGGAAGCCTCTGCCCTCAAAGAAGAGTGCGAGGCAGATCTCGCGGAGGCCTTGCCGGCGCTTGAAGAAGCCCTCCGAGCTCTCGACACCCTCAAGGTTGCATGCAAATTCTGAGATCTCAGTTCATATTTGTGTGTTCTGATGCATTTCAATCTAAAACTGTTCATTAAATCATTCTTTAACACGTTGACTGCCAACTACGAGATGACTCGTAGATTGCGTTCATTTTCTAGGACCAAACCATCTCTGTTATTAGATGACACCTTCTCTACTATAGTTAAAAGATAGCAAAGAAGGAGTCAACTAATTAGGTAGATGGACCTGATATCAGGCGAGGGTAGTGGCAGTGAACGTGTTAAACTTTTATTTACCAAATTATATTGCTATCCATTTTTCACCTTCATTTTTGCACCAGTAGTTTAGTTTCCTTTGTAGAATAATCCCAGGGAACCCAAGAAAAAAATTGTAATTAACATAAAAATCTTAATGAATTTAATTATTATTAAATATTTTAATTCTTACTTTTATCTTATATTAACTTCATGTTATTTAAGTTACATTCGTGTTATTTATAATACCATCAGCAAAAATAGCCATATAGTAAAGATATAAGCTAGATTTAAATGGTACTTTCAAGACGGTTAAATAAAAAATAATAATTTACTATGTTTCTATAACAGACTAGAAAGTATAAAATAACTTTTCCTAGCTCCACATAGATTTTTAACTCCATACATATTGATCGTGGAAATTTTTTGAATCGAAAATACACAATCTTCATTCATTTATGTTAAACGGACTGAAAAAAATATAAATTAATAAGTATATTGAAATTTGTTATTCAAATAATAATTTTCTACTTTTCAGTCTTTTGTTATGAAATTTCAATCGATTTTAAACTAAAGACCCGTTGAGCTAATGACTCTGCATGTAGGAAATATCAATTGTTTATCATTTTTATAGAATGATTTTAATAAACTTTTGTCTGTTCGGTAAAAATTTTGTAATTTGTGACGAACAAACTGAAAGCGAATTAATATTGCATTGCCACCAAGCTCTGGATTAAATTTGAGTTTCAAGTCTCACATTGGAAAGTTAGTTTAAAGTCGATTGCAAATTTATACCGAATGGATTAACAGATAAGGCAAAAAGCGAGTAAATAAAAACGTATTAAAATGAGGCTACGGCTTTAGTTAATAAGCTTATTAATGGCCCTAGCCATTAGCTTAAATGTTTGTCATGCAATTAGCCAGAAGTTACGCTTCCAGACTACTAGCAATATATATGTTCTAGTTCGGTCAACAATTTAGATCAAGCATCTAATTATATTTCTATATGGTGGTGATTTTTTTTACCTCAGTTGTTTCTTCATTATCACTGAGAAAATAGAAATTGTTGGGCGAATTGTTATAGAAACTCAAATTTTTCATATACTGTAGAATTTCTCAAAATGTAAACAGTTAGGGAAATAATTTAGCATCCTCTTTCCCAACAAATAATCTTTTTTGGGTTTTTTTTTCACGTAACTTCAAGTCAAACTTCTCTCTTAAATGTTAATCATGCTTTTTCAGTTTTTCCAAAAAATGTGAAATCATAAAAGTACAGAAATAATATTAGATTAATTCTGAATGCGTATACACTGTTTTAAAGTCTTAAGTTTGTCAGTTTAGGTCTAAAAACGAAAGGAATTTCATCATCATTGACGAAACATAGTTAAGAGATTGTACGGATGGTATCAAAAAAAAAAAAATAAGAGGGTTGCTGTTTTGGAATTTGGCATGGGAACCGTTTCATGTAAATACGCCTCTGTAGATAAATTCCATTAAAAACACTTTGAGCTTTGTATTACTTTTTATTCAAATCTGATCTTTGTATCAATGTTCTTTAGAAAGTTATAATTGCTTATAATGACAAAATTATTTTTAACAGTGTATGTTATCAGCTTTCCTTTACAATTATCTTTCCTAGTATACAATACATACAGTTTAATCCTCAAGAAAAATATTAAAATTTGTTAAAAAAATATTGAGCACCAATTTTAGTTTTATACATTTAAATTATTGCGTCAACTATCCAAAATAAGAATCTGTTGACATTGCATGCGCTAACCGAGTAAGGGGGTGGGGAAATTAATTTCTCTCGTTTAAATAAAGTATTGATCTAAGCGGGAAAGTTGAAGCTGAAAGGCTATAAGTATTGAAATCAGCTATAAAAGGGAATTTTAAAAGTTATGATACCTTTATTCGATCATGAGCAAATATTTAAAACAGAATTAAAGAAAAATGTATTTTTTTAATAATTTGAACGAAATTTTCGGAAATCTATATAAATGCATTTTACACAGCAGGAATTAACTAGCAAAAATTATAAATCAGCATTTGCATTTTCTTTAAGAAAATTGACTTTATAGGAGAAAAAAACGCAAAGTTATTGAAAAATGCCTATAAGTATTTTCCTATCAATCATAATTTACAGATCGAATAAAACTCCCATGCTATTATTATTTAATAGCTTGTAGACGCGGAATAGCAAACTATTGTTATTTCGCGATTTCTAATGCTATTATTATTGTCTATAAGATAAAAATTAAATTTGAAATTAACACTATCTCAATCATTATAACCTGTAATCATTTTTCAATTATTATTTCTCTCACGAACTATTTAATATTTTTGTAAATCAGTTACCACAAAAAGATTTAGGTCCTTTGTCAAATCACTGCTTTTTACTAAATTTAAATTATAATAGCAATTTAATTTGCATAATAACACTTTCAGAAAGACTTTTTCTCTCTCCGTGAATTCTGGGCGGTAGAAAATACAAGTAGTCATTCTAATACTGTTTTTATCCCTATAAAACCGAATTATCTGGAAAAGAATGACATAACAATAAAATTTTTTACCGGTTATTCTCTTTGTAAATGGAGCTTACAAAGAGAACGTAAAGAAAATTATTTCTCTAAAGCAACTTTTAAAATTTGCTCATAATCAAATTTAGCTATCGTAAGTTTCTGTTGCTTATTTTGTAACACTTTTAAGTACTTAAAGCCTTCTAATTAGAACTTTGTTCTTTACATTGATATCTTTTTATTTAAATCTGAAAAACGGATGTTTCTACTTTCATTCCCTTTTTCCGGTGACACATAACCAGTACAAAAATATATTCCTATATTGGTTAACCATATAAATAAAATTGACTTGTAGATTAAAATTACAATGCACTTGAATTTACGTTTTCCTGACATTTTCACAGCCATCCGACATCACTCTCGTCAAATCCATGAAGAATCCCCCAAATGCCGTGAAAGTGGTACTAGCCGCCGTGTGCATCATGCAGAATATAAAACCGGACAGAGTGACAGACCCGGCGACGGGGAGGAAAGTAAGTAATTTACTGTGAAAGACTTACTAAAGTAGCGTTCACACGAGATTAACTATTGCGCTCAATAAAAGATCACTTGACCGCAATGAGACGATGGCAAACAGCTGTCCCGGTGAGATAATCATTTGTCATTGTTTCGATGGGGTCACGTGATGTTCTTGAGGTAGGCATGACCTTCCACGCAGTGGGCGATGATAAAGCGCTGTCCCGATGAGATAACCCTTTGCCATTGCTCCGACGAGGTTACGTGATGTTCCTGAGGTAGGTGTGACCTCCCATTGCGTGCAATAGTTATCTTCATGTGAACGCTGCTTCAGTTAAGAGGATGCTGTAAAATTCCTGACAGGTCTCTCTTCGTTGCAGGTGAATGATTACTGGGGGCCGTCCAAGAAACTGCTCGGTGATATGGGCTTCCTCCAATCTCTCAGGGATTACGATAAAGACAATATTGATGTGAGTATTATCTTTCCTCTCAATTCTTCATACAGGACTAAATGATCGCCATGGTAGGATTAGAAAAACTATCTTGACATATACTATCCGAATTTGGTGACTAGTCGAGTTGCCTAGATAAATAGTTTCTAAAATTTTAGTTGAGTTTTGTACAACTTGTTTCAAGTGGATGCCTCAACAAAATATTTTTTAAATTCCAAACTTTAATACATGTATTTACACATACAGACATGTATTTTACACACGTAGAATTGTTATTCTAGAAGCCTTACATGATTTTGCTCCTTGTGCAATTGCATGCCTCCAATTTTCTTTCGTTTCATTTAAATTTTTCATTTTAATGTAAACCTTTTGCTATCCTAATAACTTCCTGACATATAATAAATGTGTCCGTTAGAATAATAAGGAAAGAAGCAAGTATTGTTCATAACTTAGAAATTTTATATGAACAAATTTTATAATTTGCTTAACATATCAGAGGTTTATTCAATAAAATGTCTTTGATTCAACGAGCAAAATTCAGTATGCTTTTAAAGACAAAGGTCTCTATCTAAAAAAGCAATATTAATATAATATATAATACAATAAGAATATATATACAATATACAAGGTGGCCAGAAATAAAACACCCCTACTCTGACCTCCATGGATATCGAACTACTCAGTGTAAAGGCTCAAAATTTTGTACACATACTATTCAAAATATGGGGAAACGGATTTCACGAAAAAAAAAATTAGTTCCTGAAATCACCGATAGGTGGCGCTGCACAACTGGAACTATGATCAAAAGACACAAATAATAATAAAAATTAAAATGTTTATGCGGAATGGAATGCTTCCATGCTTCCTTTTTAATTTTTCTGCCCCTTATGGAAAATAAAAATAGTAAAGAAGCTAGAACTCCCGTTGTAACTGCAATTTCATACTGTAACCAGAAAAATTTGCATAAAGCATGGTTAGAAGCCATGTTCTGGGTATAAAAGAAGTTAAAAGGTGGGGAATGTCATTCTTATTAGTGATGGCTGTCACGCTGCCAGAACGCGCTTTGCTTGTGAAGTTGTTTTACGAGAATAAAGGAAATGCTCCAGCAGCACTTCGAGAGTTTCGCCGACTTAAGGATTTGCGTAAGGGACCATTGCTTCCACAAGCTCTCAGGAGAATGATCGCTCGATTCGAGGAAACTGGACATCTTGGAGTTCAGCCTGGTCGAGGACGCAAACCGGTTCGTTCAGATGTCGTTGAAGATGTTGCCACCGGTATTGTTGAACAGTCAATGGATAATGTTTTAGGCTGCAGTAGTGCACGTGCAGTGTCACGACACTTGGGTGTTCCCTATAGCACAGTGTGGAACGTACTCAGAAAAATGGTGCATTGTTTCCCGTACAAAATCCGCCCTAATCAACAATTGCTGGCCACAGACAGGGAGATGCGACTGACCTTTGCATTGACATTTCTTGCTAGAGTTGAAGTGGATGCATCGTGGCCGTGGCAGATTCTGTGGAGCGATGAGGCCCATTTCCACCTCAGTGGAACAGTGAACACCCATAACTGTCGCATATGGGACACGACAAACCCCCGTACCTTCCAAGAGATTCCACTCCACTCACCGAAAGTTACAGTCTGGTGTGGATTCACAGCCACATTCATCCTTGGACCGTTCTTTTTCGAAGAGGTTACTTCCAATGGCCTTGAGACATGTACCGTGACGGCCAACAGGTACAAAAGGATGCTCGAAACATTTGCTGTACCCCATTTGCAGCAGCGCCAATGCCTTGACACCATTACTTTTATGCAAGATGGAGCACCTCCACACATTGGACTCCCTGTGCAACAGTTTCTTCGCCAACATTTCACCACTGACAGAATAATCAGTCGCGCGTTTCCGACAACTTGGCCATCTCGTTCACCGGATCTTAATCCGTGTGATTTTTGGCTTTGGGGACACTTAAAAAACCTTGTTTATCGAGAACGTCTGATAACCTTGGCAGATTTGAAAGAGAGTATCAGTCTGCATGTGAGAAGCATCTCAGATGACCAGTTACGATCCGCAGTTGAACAAGCTGTCCACAGACTTCACATTTTACATCTTCAGGAAGGGAACCATATTGAGCAGCATTCCCTGCATCGATAACGTCCTTGTTTCATGTATGCTTGGTACTTTCAAATAAAATGTGTTTAAAACGTGTTTTTGTGTCTTTTCAGCATACGTCCAGTGGTACAGCGCCACCTATCGGTGATTTCTGGAACTAAATTTTTTTTTCGTGAAATCCGTTTCCCCATTTTTTGAATAGTATGTCCACAAATTTTCAAGCCTTTACACTGAGTAGTTCGATATCCAGGGAGGTCAGAGTAGGGGTGTTTTATTTCTGGCCACCCGGTATATTCTTATACTATATATATATATATATATATGTATATATATATATATATATATATATATCTTTATTCAATCAATCAAATTACAGGAAAAAATAACCATTAAACACTATTAGTTAAATATCAAGACTTAAGCAGAGTCCTATTCGATAAGGAACAATAAGTCGTGTCTTAATTAACAATGGAAAAAAATATCCACAATAAAATATCAACAATGATTTGATTTCCTTACAGCGGTTAAATATCGTGGTCAAATATGTGTAAAACAGTTTTAAAAATAAATTTTAATGATATAGAAAATATTGTAATTAATTAAATATCATTGAAAACATAACATTTTAAATTTCAAAAAAATATCCGAAAATCATTTTTACTGGAATAAGTTCGTGGGGAAACTTAAAATTCGCTTTTAATTATAAGAATTTTTAAAAATCCTTCCTCAGTTTTCTCTTTTCAAATAGCACCCGTGAAAATGTTCTTGATTTAGGCTTAATGGTCTGCTGAGTAGAGTACGAATATTTAGAGACACAGGCCCACTCCTCTTTATTATTAGTTGAGATAGAGTTTGAGATGAATAATCCACTATTGTCTAAATAATTCATATAAAATTTCTTGTAAAATGTCCACCCATTGGGAAGTTCTACCACTGAATGACCGTGATACTGTAGTAGCATCTAAGCTAAATGGAGGAAGGATTGTAGGTTCGAAACCTATTTCTAAACATGTTTTCGCTGTTAAATATATCATTCAGGGTTTATGGATTAGTACAGAAACTTACATCAGCATTCACCTAATGCAATCACATAAATAGTATTGTAAGCAAATCTAGTCAGAATACCAAAAAGTCTAAATGAAAGCCAATATAGTTTGGCTTGCATTTTTTACTCTTGTTTTAAACAGTCTGTATAAAACAAACTGTCAAATGCTTTACTATATCCCCAATAATTGCTTTATGTTTTATATTCTTGAAAATATATAGCCCAATTTTGCATTTTCTTTACATATTTTATTATTTATAAATTCATTATGTTACACATAATTTTATTAATTTTAAAATTAGAATTTAATGTTTTTATTTCCATACTAACTTTCATCTAGAATAAGTAGTAATTCCTTTGGTATTTTTATTTTTGATTAGCCAGCAATTATGGAAAAAATTCGTTCAGAGTACATTCCTTTGGCAGAGTTTAATCCAGCGAATGTTGCGAAAGCTTCATCCGCCGCCGAGGGCCTCTGCAGATGGGTGCTGGCCATGGAACTCTACGACAGAACGGCGAAAGTAAAATTCGTTCCATTCTTTTTAAAAAAAATAATCTTTCTATATTATGTAAATTATAATTCCTTTCGAAACATGTATACAATCTCCCTAATAAATGTGTAAATTAAACTGATAAGGTGGTCTTGAGATACTTTTTACTTAATTTGTTGCTTTAGCAGTTGAAGAAAGTTAAAATTAAGTATTTGTTTGTTGTTGTCATCTAAAGTTAAGTATTTGTTGGCGGCATCCTGCTTTTGTTTTCGCCAACGATAGAAATTGAGAAATGACGACTCAATTTCAAATGTTTGGCTTAACTTGAGAAAAATTATGAGTAATTTTATGAAATGCTGAGAGCATAAGTTTCCAAATAGATCGACTATTTGAAAGAAAGCTGTGATTATCGAATGGATGGAATGATTATCGACCTCATATGTTCAATAAATTATGTAATGATTGTGGTTTCTTTCGTACTTTCAATCTAAATTCATTGAACGAATGATTACAGATGAATAGAAATTGGAGCATTCATTTGGGCATATACTTTGAAAAATAATTCGGGGTTTGGAAAAATATGTGCAACATTCAAGAGACAGTTTTCAACATTTTGCAACAATTTGATCCCGGCCCTAAATCACCTTCCCTTCCACCTTAGTTTGCTTTTTATGGATTACTTTTGTTATGGAAATGCTAATTTTTGAAATAGTTGTAACACTGAGGCAGTATAGAGATCAAGAAGCATTTGAAGAATCTGGCACCTAAAAAAATGCTTTAAACAATGGAAATAGATGAAAAACTTGGTCCATTGCTACGAAAGCTAATATCTTCTGAAAGGAAAAAGATTGAATTTACCTTAAATTTTGAAAATTTGAATTTAATTACATCAATTCAATATTTGTTAGACAAGCCTCACATTTGCCTGAAATGTGTTTTTCTTAATTCTGCGGTTTGAAAGTTCTGCTCCTTTTAATGTTTTTGCATTGAAAAATATTTGTATATAAGTATATTTCCGTTCTTCTGCAAAATGATATAATGTCTGTTTATTTTGAAACATATTTTAATGTGTTTAAAACACAGAAATTGAAATTCCTGCAAGCTTTTTTACTATTCGCATGATCTTTCATGTAAGTGATTCATCAAATTCTCGATACATCTATAATGTCCAAAAAATTTGCTTTCAATTCATCAAATTAACTTACAGGATATATAAAAGTGTTTATGCGTAATGAAAATTTTGTCTCAAAGAAAATGACCTTGCAAAATAGCGTTTGTATCAAGCATTTTATTTATATTACAGAGAATCACATGCATTCACATCCAGTTAGTAACGCAATCAAATATAGACAACTGTCGACCATTTGATACGAAATATCCTATGTAACACTCTCGATACTCGTAATAAAACCGCACTTAAAGCACAGAATATACCTCTATTCATTTCAAGAAGTAATTTTTTAATTAAATCATTCATTAACCTAAAGCATTCTTGCATTTTTTACACATATCCGTAGAAAAAGTCGACAATATTTCGATTAAAAGAAATGAGGACTTAGCGGACGTAGATCATTAAAAATTTAAAAATTACCAAAAGAGGAAATGAATACAGCAATATAAGAACGAAATAAAAGGTTTCAAATCTTGTTTTCTCTCCTTATATTCAGTATTGACTTCTATTGCTGAAGTGATCATTAATAATTTTTGTCCTTGCTAAAATTAAGAAGAGATGGAACTTAGTAATTAAATAACTCATCGTAAACTAAAACTTGATTAATTTGGTGCTCTCTCTCAACTCTGGAGAGAAGTTTTGTCTCTTCCAGAGTTTCACAAGAACGAGCAGTCAGAAGAGAAGTGTATGAATCAAATAATCTTTCATCTGTTGTGCCACAGGTGGTCGCCCCAAAGAAGGCTAAGTTGGCAGAAGCCGAGCAACAGCTGTCTGTAATCATGGAGTTACTGCAGACAAAAAGATCTGAGCTGGCCGCCCTTGAATCGAAACTGGCCGATCTGCGCAGGGACTGTGATCTGTCCGTCCAGAAGAAAAAAGACCTGGAAGCTCAAGCCAAGCTTTGCGAAATCAATCTACAGAGAGCTGAAAAGCTCATCGGGGGACTCGGCGGAGAGCGGATTAGGTAAGTGAAGTGATTCGATACCGGTGACAGAAGCTCTACAATGCCTTATTTTCTTGTACGAAAGAGCTCTTCAGCTCTATATTGCTTTCGGCCATTAATCAGCTAAGCCTCACCAGTCTGGGGGGCTGCAGCTAAGATCCACCTAAGAAAATTTGAGGCACTCCAAAACAGTACGGCTAGGCAAATTGCAAATATGCCCTGCAACATACGGAATAAAAATATATTGAAAGATATGATTCTACACACAATTGAGAAATTGTTCAAAAAAATATCACTAAACTACTATCTGAAACTGGACACTAACACAAATGAGGCAGTTCGAGAAATTCCCACATACGATCACACACATACGAGCAACAGAAATCGGAGAAGACCAAGAACGCTGCTAAACTACAAATCCTAATCTCCCAGCGCACTATTAACATGACACCAATCCTCCAATGGCCAATGAAACATATTAGGACAATAATTAATCCCAAATAAATCAGGTTTTTTAATCTTTATATTTTTTTCCCTTTCTCTCTCTCTCTTCCTACATTATGTAGAGTCTATTTTTTAGCGTTAATTGTGATGTAACTTAATAAATTAAGTAATATCACGATTAGTTAAGTTAATTGTGAGTTATTAAATTTAATTGTGATGTAACAATGAACTAATTAAAGCTTTAAAAAAGAATGAGTTAATAATAAATATTATTGCTCAGCATATTTTGTTTATCACTAACCATCATTTCAACAGAATAGAAGATGAAAGGCCGCCGAGCCTAGGTGCTTGCTAAGAACCTGTAACATCATTGACATTGGCTATATTGCTTTCATTTTCTTGTACAAAATACACAAAGAAAGAATACTGTGATAAAAAATAAAGAATAAGATTCCAATGAATATCCACATTTCACTCCTCTAAGACACCGAATAATAAATTTTTTGAATTTAAGGCAATTGCATAGATGATAATTCCAAAATGGAACGAGCTAACGTTTTGTATTACAAATTTTTCAAATAAGTGACGGCCGTTGGACATAAGGATATTAACTTAGTAATTTGCAACCATATCGGTGGAAACCATATATTACTTTTCGCAAAAAGAAAGTTATCTTGATCGAATGTTTCGCCACGATTTTCATTCATTCATGAATCTTATTTTATTATTACTTAACAATCTTATTGCATACTGTTCAAGATTTACTTTTGTCATTTGGCTCTTTACAAATAATCTCGCAATGCAACACAATCACCCAATTCCCAATTAAAATCGAAATAAAAATGGGTGAGTTTTTACATTGAATGCAATGAAAACACTTGTTTTAAGTTAATAAAGTGTGGAATTATCTTTACTACTTCACTCTACTTCAATAAATAAATAAATAAATTTGAGGCACTCGTTACGTTTCTGACCCTAAAGAAGGTTAAGCTAAATCATACATTGACACGTAGCATAAGACGATTTTTAAAACATAAATTTTGAAAGTTCTAATTTATTTACATAATCGCCGAAAAGATTTATTTACATATAATCGCCTTATGTAAATAAATCGCGGAATTTATTTAAATAATCACCTAATTTATTTCCACAATCGCCTAAAATTTAATTAGATAGCATGCTAATGGAGCACTGATGATATGGGAAGTGATTTGTTTTCTGTGAACAGTTATCCTAACCATTCTCAGAGATCAGCAAAAACTCTTGTTGACCATTTGCTTCTTTTGATAATTTTGTTTTGACAATAAAAAATGATATATGTTTCTATTCGTGTCAATAAATCAGTATCTCAGAGGCTCAACACAGTGCCAGTTTCAAATTAATTAGCTGCAATTCCATAAAGAATATGATTTCATAAGATCAGTATAGATTAGTTAGATTATAGATTAGTTAAAAGTTATAGATTAGTTAAAAGTTATAGATTAGTTAAAATATATAATTAAAATTTATATATTTTAACTAATCCAACCTTATAAGCAAGCTTTAAATTTATATTTATTCGACAGTAAAAATATAAATTTTTGGGGTGCATAAATTTTTGACAAACACTTTTTTGCTAAATCTGATGAATGAAAATAAAATTTAAAACATAATTGAATAACATATAATTTTAGATCCCTACTTTTTGATACAAAGCAGCATTAAATAAATTTTTAAATTTCTAGGATACTTTTTGAATAGGGTAATCCTTAAATTTGTTGCATGCTTTCTTTAAATCTTTCTTAGAATTTAAAAAAATCTTTCAAAAATATTGTAGTAATTATCTGTTACAAAGAAGTATCAGCGCATTCGCTTTCACAATAATGCACTATTATCGCTATTCTGAAATTTTTTAATTAGTTTTTTTTACTGGATGACAGATTACTTTTATTTAAATTCTGAAGAAACGGAAATATCGCTCAGTAAAGGGTATTATTTAGAAATTCTTATTAACCGCGAAGTAACTTGGTTAATTAAAATCCCCCCCCCCTTTATAAACACTAAACGTTATGACTGAAAATGGCTTTATAAATATTTGAAATTGTCTTAAAAGTCTCATTGACAATTTCACTTTGTACATATTTTTTTAACTCTTAGGTGGGCCAATGAAGCCAAGAATCTTCGCGTTAAGTTTGAAAACCTTCCTGGTGATGTACTTTTGGCATCGGGTGTCATAGCCTATCTTGGACCTTATACTTCTTACTACCGTAGTTTGTGTACTGCCGACTGGGTTAAATTTTGCATGGTAAGACTTGAGAACTCTAAAATTTGATTCAAAATAAAAATTAAGTTTTTGAACATTTCTTCGTTTTTTCCAGCATCACAGAATTCCTTGTACCCAGAATTTTTCACTCGGTGAGACCTTAGGGAATCCTGTGAAAATCCAGTTCTGGAACTTGAACGGTTTGCCAAGAGACGCGTTTTCAACGGACAATGGAGTCATCGTTGAATATGGGAAACGATGGTATCCTCTTCCTTCCTTTCTTTATTATTTTGCACTATAGTTGTCGTAAGCAAGGCATCAACTAATCTTAATGCCACAATGATCTTTAGAGAAACACATCTTATGGGCAATAACCCAACCGATTGTAACGGGTCGTTAATATAACTAAACTAAACTAAAACCAATCGGTTATAAGGATTAAATTGCTTAGAATGAGGTTTAATGTTTCTTTTTCAATCATTTTCCTTGCGATTCCATGATCTTTTGTTACAGATATTCATCTGCCTCACTCCCATCTAGACAATCTGTCCCATTCCATCTATTAACTACCTAGGAAAAAAGAAATTAATATTTTTATTTTAAGATCTTTTTTTAAAAATTTATGAATTAAATATCATAATCTTCTTTTTAATAAATAACTTTTAGTTCCAATTGTGAAATTTGTTTCAATAGTGAAATATTTATTTTTGATTTAATCGTTAAAACTATTGATCGATAACCCGTGTATATAAAAAGTAAATGCTTCGATTGGCTGACTGTTTAATCACAAACAAAGTGTGCCAAATGGTAACTTCTTGGATGCATAGAAAATTTAATTAGAAAGCATCTAAATTTTAAAGCTTTTATACAATTATTTTGATGTATTACGCAATAAATTTGGTGACGTAAATGCTGTTTATGCGTAATTTTAAAATTTGTTAAAATCAATTTTTCAGTGATATCAATTTCAATTTGGATAGTTTTGAAAAGCAAAATTATAACAATGCTTTCTAATGCTATAATTAATTGTTAAAAATCGATAAATATTTCACATATTTGCTTTTCCTCTGTTAAAATTATGATAAAAATACTACTTTCTGTGTACGTTTTCTATTCCAATGTACTGGTTTCCAAAGATTAAATTTAAAAAAATGCGAAGAAAGTGTGAGTAAATGTTGAATTCGAAACATGTAGAATCATTTGTTGAAAATGAAGCATATCTGACCTGATCTTTCTGCAGTTGTTCTAATCCGAACGATCATAAACGAATATGTCTCGAATCTTTAATGAACCTTAGCTTGTGATTAGTCAAAATTGTATCAAACTTTTCAAAGCCTGGAAAACTTATCTGACGACTAATAACAGGGTCTGAACCATTCTCCAAGACCAAGGTATAGCACTTAAGCAGCGTTCACTTGAAGCCAACAATTGAGTGCAATAGAAGGTCATGCCTACCTCAGGAATATCATGTAACTAAAGGGGACAATAGCGAATGGTTTTCTAATCGATACAATCATCTACTGTTGTCCATTTTGGTCACGTTATCTTTCTGAGGAAGTCGTGACATTCTATTGCTTTCAACAATTGGCCTTGTGGAAACGCTTCTTAACTTCATGCTGCCAGATGGATGGCTGTGACAAATAACTGGACTTAACGCCTCAGAAGTACGAGTTTTCGGACAAACTGGTTACAGGAGATTTAATCATTATGATCTCTATCCCAGATGACCAATAGTTTGTATTCTCTATACATTTACGCATAAACTCCTTATTTAAACTGCAGTTTGAAGCATCAATAATATTGGTCGGGATAGAAGTGCATTGTGATGTTCAAGGACAAATATTGCTTTTGTTTGTAGATTGGTTTTCATCTTCTAATAGTTTTACGAAAACATGACGTTCGTCCCCCAAGGAAAACTTCGTGGCAAATATTTTCCATCAGCCGGATGCATGATGGGAATGCGCATCATGTTGGTGGGCCGTACATCTATATCTGCTTTTATATCTGTGAGACAGGGTTTGTGACTTCTAACACCTATGGAGATGAAATTCTTGGGACTTGTGCTAACTTATTTTGATGTGTTGTTAGTTAGGTTCTCACTTTATATTTATGGATAATTTCGCAAATTGCCACAGTGTGAAATATATGATAGCCAGCTCACTTAACTGACACGAATCCGACCGAGAATATATAGGATATGTTAAGAGAAGCAATTTGCAACTCTTCCACACCGTCCAGACTCTATTCCGGAAATGAAAGAGGCTCTTTCGAATTGTTTCAGCCCAAAACGCATCCACAACGTCATAACATGTATGAGAAGTCGTTGTGCTACATGCATGGGTATTATAAGAAACTATATATCTTATTAAATTTTTAAGAGTATTTTGTATTTTTCCATAGTTTTTCACTATATATTCATAATGCTATATTTTTACCTAATATCCGTAGCAACAGTTAAGGAAACTCCATAATTGTTGAATGGGATAACATTATGTTCGTATTTTATAATTTACTAGCTGGTACCTGGCGCGTTGCTTCAGCAGAAGAAATTATCTTAGAAATATTGTTTGGAATTTGAAATAACTGTCTTGTTCAATTAGGAAAGAATTATATTTACGTTCGTATCGGAAGTGAATACATTCTTTGAAATTGAATGATATATAAAGGAGAAGCGTAAATAATATCTAATTCTATTTTTTTTTAACTTTATTATTCAAGACTTTAGGGGTGGCAATATTTTTTTTTTCATCTTCAGCAGAAACAAATAAATAAAAGAAATAAGTATTCAAAATTTCATCGCAATCGAATTAGCGGTATGGCAGCTCATAAGAGACATACAGAAAAAAATTCATTTTTATTTGTATATATTACATAATTTTACTCTGCCCATAACCATCCCATTAGTGCAAGTAATAAGTATTCAAATTTTCATTGCAATCGGATGAGTATTACGGCACCGCATAAGAGACATACAGACAGCATTCATTTTTATTTATACAGATTATATTTTTGTATTATGTGTACCGTCATTCTAGCTAATATTTTAGCTGATTTGCCTTCCTTCTAATGACATGTTCTGTATTTCAGGCCTTTGCTAATAGATCCTCAGGGACAGGCGAGCAAATGGGTGAAAAATATGGAAAAAGAGAACCTCTCTATTGTGAAACTGACTGACCCAGATCTCCTAAGAACATTGGAGAACAGCGTCCAGTTTGGATGGCCAGTGCTGTTGGAGGATGTGGGTGAAGAACTCGATCCCTCCCTGGAACCTCTGCTTCAACGCAAGACGTTTAAACAGGGTAAGAAAGTGAGATGTTGATTCATTTTACTTTGTCAAATGAAAAGCTTTTATTATTTTTTACGTAAAATTACGGATGTTATATTTGATCTATACTTATAATAAAGCTCAGTGTGTGTGTGTGTGGCTCTACAGGCCAAACCGCTCCACTTAGAGCTATCAAATTTGGCAGGCACATACCTTAGATACCGGAAATTTGCATGAGTTAGAATTTAAATTAATTAAAAATTAAGTGAAATTTCGCCGTTTATCCTCTATAACTTAAGAAAATATTATCGCACAAACATGATTTTTACATCAAAAAGATTTAAAAAATTAGCTTTTTAATGGTATCAATGTTTTAACATATAACTTAAGCTTCTATTTTTAATGAATTTTTAAAGACATATTTTAGCCATATTTTTCCTCAATATATTTCATACAAATTAAAAAATTTAATCTGCACGAGCACGTCAAAGGGAAAAAAGTTAGCTTTTATCAACGTGTTGCCATCATATCGACAGAAGTTCAAATGAAAAAAATCACCTATTATTGCAAATTAAATCTTTAAAAAATGTAACTTTCAGCACGTGACTGGATGAAATAAAATAAATAATTCCACAATAACTTTATTGCAAATCAAAGAGATATATAGTGCAATGGTACGAGTTAATAATACGAGTTACATGACTATTAAAGTTTGAAGTTTAAGTATATTTTACTGATACATTATGAAGAAAACAAGTTACGTAAGTATTTAATTGAATATTTTCAAACACATTACTCATGGTGAACCAGCTGGTTGCCAAAGGTGGCTAGTTAAAAATTAAAGCAAGTTATTTTTAACTAAAGGGCATATGTTCAGTCAGTTAAAATTATTTTTAACTTATTGAAGAGTTATTTTTTCATTAGGCTGGTGGCTATTTCACATATTGTTGATAAATCGTAGACGATACCTTTATATCACTTCATTAGAAAATCGATTAAAGTGAGTTTGAATCTATATTTTCTTTATTATTTTAGTGTTATTTAATTCATTTCCCTTTATCTGCCAGGTGGAGTCGATATGGTTCAGTTAGGCGATTCCAGCATAGAATTCAATAAAGACTTCCGGCTGTACATCACCACCAAGCTGCGAAACCCTCACTACCTACCAGAGATTTCGACCAAGGTCTCCCTTATCAATTTCATGATAACACCGGAAGGATTGGAAGATCAACTTTTGGGAATCGTCGTCGCGAAAGAAAGGTAACCACTTTACAATCTGTTGAATTTCTGGAGAAAAGTCTGAAATCAAAGAATTTATCTTTTAAAAAAAGATGAAATAATTGCTTTTCATACATAAAAATTCGACATAACAAAACTTTTGAAAAAATGTGTCGAATCAATTCATGCTTTTGAGAGAGAGATGACCCTGACAGCAGATAATCTGAACAAAAAGAAAAATAAAGTTCGAACTATTGGATTCAAAAATTATATCGATATTTGACCTGTTATAAAATGCCTTCGCAGTATTACTTATAATGTACTTGAGCAGTATCATTCAATAGCATATAAATTATTGTAAAGAATTTTAAATGTGATAATTTTTAATAAAACGAATTTTGTAGCAGTTACATAACTCTTATCTTTTGGACACTAGATGGCGATGCCTCATAAGGCTATCCCATAATGCACTGTGCGTGTAATGAGAATAAGATATGATACTGTACTGATAAACTGCGCTCGTAATTGTCTTTTGTTGTCTTGTCTCTGTTCAGTGTGTGAATGTGGTTATTAAAGAAATGTTCCTGAAAACATAAGTCCTGTCGCTTCCTGCACAGATCATAATAATCTTCATTCCACCACAATTTTTTTAAATTTACATTTTTATTTAATAAAGTTTATTTCAATAATAACATAATTTTCCATGCTTAGGGATTCTAAAACTGCTTCTAGCTATGTATACTATATGGCTTTAAACAGTACAGAATCAAACCAAATAATATATTATTAAATACTATTACTATTTATCAATTGATATCATGAATTTAAATATTGTTGAGTCAACTTATGAAAATACGTCAAGTGTCTCCTTGACTTTTGAATTTATTCAAATTTTTCCTGAAAACTATGCTGCTTAATTTAGAAGTCACATTGTTTGAATGTCAATTGAACAGTTTCATTACAGTATTGTGAAGTCGATGTTACGTCGATAATCCAGAATCCTTAGAAATTGTCCTTATAATTAGCAAACATATGCCCTTATAATTAGCAAACATAGCCGTCATCTGGGCGTCCCGAGTTCGAGTCCCAGTTCGGGTGTGGTTGTTCTTTACTCTCTGCTCTATCTCTGAGGTGTATGAATGTATCCCCTGCGGTAGAAAGGGGTTGTGCAAGAGAGTATATGCGTCATCTTCATATGAGCTAGAAGTCAGACTTCTGCAATCTGGCTGCTCAGGGATCTTAATCCTCAGAAGTTACTGCACCCCCTTTCCGTGGAAACACAGATACGAAATCATCGCCATGATGAAACCAAACAAACGACAAATTTTAAACCAAATGTTTTGAAAAGAAAATCCAATATAATAATATTGGATTTCATCTTTTATATCCTCACTTGTTTCTAAATTACCTCTATTAACTCTGAGGTTAGTCGCTAATGCGGATTTCAATTGCAATCTTTCGCTAGACCCGATCTCGAGGAGGCTCGGCAACAGTTGATCGTACAGACGGCGGCCAACCGGAAGTCCCTCCAGGAACTCGAAGACAAAATCCTGTTCACCCTCGCTCAGTCCGAAGGAAGCAACATCCTTGAAAACGAAGAGGCTACCGAAGTCCTAGACTCATCGAAATTTCTCGTGGATGACATAAAAGCCAAGCAAAAGGTAATCAGAGAAGGAAGACCTTGATGCATTTTAAAATGAAAAAGTAAATTAATTTATTTAGGCATAATTTAGGTTCGAAGGAATATTTTTGAAAAATTGTATATTCTAACATCTACTTAAAACTGTGTTTTTTATATGTTTTGTCAATTATAATACAAAATACTATAAGTAAAAGCTCCTTATTCGCGCTTCCTTCATTCGCGGTTTCACTATTTGCGCATGAAAAAAATGCGACCCAATTCCTATATTCGCGGCTAAAAATTTCTTTATTCACGGTTTCTTTATTCAACCTGCCAGTGTTTTGGCTTGCTAATAAGAAAGCGTGGGTTACAAGCGCTATTTTTTGTGACTAGCTCCGGAATTGTTTTATTTCTGAAGTTAAAACTTATTTTTAAAAAAATTAGACTTTAAAGAACTTCTAATTGTGGACAATGCACCAGGTCATCCTAGCGAACTTGAAACTATGCATCCAAATATAAAAGTGACATTTTTACTTCCTAACACGACGGCTTTGCTTCAACCTATCAACTAAGGAGTAATCCAGGCTTTTAAACTCTATTATATTAGACGAACCTTCAAAATCATATTGGATAATATGGAATGTAATCCTGATATGAATGTTATCGAATGCTGGAAGAAATTTGGCATAGTAAAATGCATCGTAAACATAAAAGAATCATTGGAAGAACTGAAGCCACACACATTGAAGTCATGCTGGAAAAATCTGCCCGGCTCTGACTGTGGAAAATGACGAAGAATCTGTGAAAGTTCAAACTTTGACTGCAAACAGCCGAAATCGCGAATTGGAATAGGACGAGATGGGTTCGAACAGATAGAATCAAGTGACGTGACATTCAGGAATTCTTGAATCGCAAGATTCGCTGAAACCAACTTGAAGGAAACGTTCAATTTACAGCCATTGAAGAAGAGGCTTCAATAAGCACTAGAAACGTGACTTTTAATTTTAAAAAATGTTAGTGAAGGTTTAAGAATGGCAAATGAGCTATGCGATTTCTTTATGAATGTCTATGGAATGAAGTCTTATTTTTAAGAGGCAAATTGTTATTGCGACTGCTGCGTATCAGTCTGAATTGAAGGAGATTTTAACAACTGCAAGCAACAGAATATTACCAAATTCTTCAAACTATTGTCTAAGCCTTAAGATAATTAATCAACATGTTAAAAAACTTCAATTTAATTGATTTTTTTTATATATTTGTTTTTTTATTTTGTCACCTAGGAACGTATCCCCTATAATCCCATATAAATGACCATTCCGTATTCACGGTTTCTGTATTCGCGGCATATTTATGGAACATATACCCCGCGAATAAAGAGCTTTTACTTTAATTATAAATAAATAGTTAGAAAATATAATATGTTTTGAGAAATAGGAAAATTTGTTGAAAAATTTAATCAAAATGGTCAACACTCTACACAAAATTGTAATGTAACAATCATTTTTTTCTTTGCACGCAAGTTATAGAATATAATAATGAATGAAATGAACAAAAATCTTGAGATGCAAAGAAGTTATGGGTAAAAATATACGTATATATGCATTATTTTCTATGAATTTACAACTTAATATTTCTAAAAACACCTATAAATGAAAAAGTATTTCACCAACAATAAAGCTTTTGGTTCATTTCGTTGCTCATATTATTTAAGACACACGCTGAAATTTTTATGCAAATACCTCTATTAGTTTTTGAGATATATTATCGATGTAGAATTTTAAAGAAAATTAAGGTTTTGAGAAAATTGAAGATAAATTTTAGCTGAAAAATATCTTATGCTAAAATATTCCTTTGGATATTTGGCCATGTGTTCATTTTCCTAGAAAAATTATCTGTTTTTGGTAAGAGGAGAGTCTGAACTACAATAAATAGCAATAAAAAAAATCTACAATTTTTTCGATTACCAGTATTTTTAACATGGTTGGATACCTTAATACAAAAAAGACGCAATTTGCTCTTAAATTCTTCTCAAAATGCAACATTTTTTTTCTCAAATTAAAAAAAAAATTGTTTCCTCAATTGTTGCATCATAGTGCCATACTAGTATACTACACCCCATGTTTAGTGTCAGTCTTATGTATTGCTTCAACCCCCTAGTGTTCGTTATGAAAGCATAAAATAAATTTTTACTTTCTTATGTACTCTTACTTTCTTATATAGAGAAAGTATAGTAACCGTCAAATAATTCGAACTCGAGATTTTGAGAAATCACGTTTCAGGCCTGCTTCGAAAATATCAGTCAGTCTGACTGAAAGATAGCTAAGAAATGCCTTGAACTAAACGAATGAAATTTGGCATATGATCTTTACACCAAATTTGTAGATGCATATCAAATTTTGAGAAATTTCGTTCAGAGGAAGTCTGTTCGAATATTGTCACAAACTCCTTCCATCTTGGAACTTTGGAATCCGACAGCAGTCCCACCTTACTTCAGATGATACCGAGACCTGCCAGCGAAAACATCAACAGATGGTCTTCGGGAAAAATCTAAACTTAATTTTGAGAAGTTTTTGATTCTAAATGTTGTTTTGCGTTCGTTCTGTGTGCGTGACGTGATAATAAATGCTCCGTCTCCAAGTTTATGGATTATTTGTGTGCAAGTGAAATAATTACTCAACTATAGTGGCAGTCCTGGAAAATAAGGTAAGGCTGATTACCTTATTTGAAATATTTTTTCATTAGTTTTTGCTAATAAAATGATATCTAGCGCCCGAGCTGGGACCACCACTAAAGAGTAATAATTATTTACAAATATTTTGTTTCAGATGTGCAAAAGAGTAAACTTAAGGTATTTTGCATGATTGAAAACGAAACTATAAACACTACCTCTCAGACATATTGATAATTGAATCTATATAACTTTACTGTAATAGAAATAAATTGATAATTGAAAATGTCTGAAGAAGAGCTGAATAGATTAACACGTAAACGTGGTTGTTTACGAGGTGCAGTGATTAAGGAAATAACTAAAATCGGAAATGACATTTTAAAACCAGATGTGTAAGTCTAAGAGCTAGAAGAATCAATCGAACTTTTAAAAGAAAGAGGCGATGATTAATTCACAAATTGGAATACTGATTAAAATTGATGAAATAGAAGAAGAATTTGAAAGTGTAGAAGGGTATAAAGAAACAATAACAAAAACACGATTCAAAACACTGAGATTAATTCGAAATTAAATAAAGAATACGAATCTAATAATTCTTGGTAAGATTCCAATGTTACTCTGAACAGCTCGAACCAGAACGAAACTCAAAGAAATGAAAAAGAATGCATAAAATTGGCAAAATTAACTATCTTGAAATTCTTTGGAGAAGTAAGTGAGTGGTTAAATTTTTGGAATTCGTTTAAATCTGCCATTTATGTGAATGAAAATTTGAGTAAAATTGATAATTTTAATTATTTAAGATTATTTTTGGGAGGTTCTGCTTTTAGCTTAATCGAAGGATTAGAATTGACAGCGGAACATTATGACCACTCAATTGATATTTTGAAACAAAGATTTGAAGATAAAAATATTTTATTCAATGTACACATTGAGAAATTACTTCAAACAAATCCATTAAAAAGCTCTAATGAGGTGAAAAGTTTCGTTTTTAATCATGTACAAAAAAATAAAAGTTTAGAAAATTTATCTGTAAAAAAGGATGGCTGTTCTAGTATTTGGTTCCTATTTTAACAAAATTGTTGCTGCATGACCTACTTTTAGAATATAGTAAAAAGGAAAAAATGATTGCGAAATTGATGAGTTATTAACTTCACAACTCATGGCTCGAGAGCAAACTTTCTTAACTATAAACAATCCTGTTTCGGAACCGAAACTATCCGCTAGAATGAATCATCCAGACTACAGGTGCCCCTCAACCGCTTCAGCATTGATTAAATGAGTCTGTTCATAGTAAGAAAAGCGAATACGACCAGATTTGTTTACTTTGTAAATCCTTTAGGCATGGTACTATTTCCTGTACGAATAATAAATTAAGTTTGGACAAGAAGATAGAAATTTGTAAGCGATCTGGCTCTTGTTTTAGATGTTTAAATGATAAAATGAAAAAAAGGACACCTTTCTTCGGCTTACAGGGCTAATGTTAAATGTGATATAAGTTTCGGCAGACACGTAACTATAAAGTGTATGGGTAAAAGAAACACTTCAAGGGAAAATATATCGGAAACAAAAATTACTGATAGTGCTTTAAGCAATACTTCTAATAGAGAACAGTTATGTTACAAACGCTTATAGTAAACATTACAGGATCTACACAGAAACATTTAATTAGAAAAATAAATAATACTAGTAGCTCTTGTAGCTATATTTCAGAACTTGCAATGTGTAAATTAAAATTAAAAGATATATGACAGAAATTATTGTGCATGGATTATTTGGGGGGTTGCAGAAAAAAGAAAAGCATAAAAAATATGTTCTTAGTCTGAGTAATGTATATAGTAGTTTCGATTACACACTTAATGTAATGGAACAAAAAACTATTTGTGAGCCGATTCCAAAATTGGAAAATAGAAACTTATACTAGAAATTAAGAGTTGTGGAATTTTTTTAATAATTTAACTGTAAATGAAAACTTCTGCTTGTTTGATAGCAACGTTAATGAAATTAACGGATTTATAGGTTCAGACTATGCGGGGAAACTTTTTACAGGGTAAGTCAAAAATTTGTCGAGTGAACTAGTTGCAATAAATATATATTTCTGATGGACAATAATAGGGTGAACAGGGGAAAGCTGTTGTGGTAATGAAATACTTTTATCGCTTCATGTTAGTGACGTGAAAATATGTGCTTTCGCTTGACTCACTGAGAATTAAGGAACCGAGTATTTCTCAGACGAGGTCGGAAATTGAAGCAGCAGCTAAAGACTATTTTTTTCGTTCAATGAAAAGAGATGAAGAGGGCAGATATCAGGTGTCCCTCCCGTGGTGGAGGTTCATCCAGAATTATCGGATAATAGAAACCTTGCGGAAAGGCGATTAAAGTCTTGCGTAAAAGCATTTAGCGATTGGAGAACAAAAACCAAACTTCATCCATTAAGAAAATAAATATTTAATTAATAATTACTAAAGCATTTTAAATATTTGATGAAATAATATGAATAAATATAAATGCTTCACTAAACTCGAAGTTTAAACGGCAGTAAAATTAAATAGGAACGGAGATAACATTTTCCAAGTTCCGTTAGCCAGTTATTCCAAAATAATAATAATCACTTCCTGTTACCAACGCCACAAGCTGTCTCCAAGAGTATGAAAATGTATTCAAGGAGTGGGTGTCCCAAAAAATAATTGTACCTGTTGAACCAGAGGAACTGAATAAGCCATGAAAGACCTTTTTTTTTTTTTTTTTTTTGCCGCATCGACCCATTTTTAAGGAAAACTCCACCACTAAAATCCGCCCGGTATTCGATGCATTAGCCAAAGATAAAAATTCAGTGTCCTTGAATGATTGTATTGAAAAGTTGCCAAATAATTTGGAGTTGATCCCCAAGTTACTAAATAGATTTCGGCAGGGAAAATATGGAGTGATTTCGGATATCCGACGAGCGTTTTTACAAATAAAACTTTCTCCTGCAGACAAAAAATTTCTCAGGTTCCTTATGGTGGGTTGAAGGCGATCCAAGAAAATCTATTGTATATTCACACTGACGTGTTGTTTTCGAGGTAAACGCAAGCCTTTTTTACTAGCCGCAACAATTAGTTAATATTTAGAGAAGATAACCGAGTCCCAAAGAGAAATAGCTTTAAATCTAAAAGAATCTGTGTACGTAGATAATTGTGTAGCGAGTATCAACTCCGTCGACGAGTTAAACTCATTTATTAAAGCATCTAAAAATTGATGGCTTCTGCTCAGTTTGATTTAAAGGGATGGAAACATAACCGACCATGCAATAATGAGGAAAATTCAATATTGAGTTTGTCAGAGGCTGCATATAAGGAAGTCGTTTCAGTTTTGGGACTTAAATGGAATTTATACAATGATACCCTATCCTGTGAGATAAAGAAGCAAGCCCAGAGCGTATTCAGTAAACGAAATGTATTGTCAAAGTTGAGCCAAATTTTGGGTGCCCGGTCTATGTGCCTGACCACTCTTGTTCCAAAATTAATCTTGCAGAATTGCTGGAGGCAAAAAATTAATTGGGATACAGAGCTTCCGGATATTTTGGGAAGAAAATTTCAAAAATGGGCTAATGAATTAAAGTACTTTAAAGATATAGAAAATCCTGGGAAACTACCTGAATTAAATGAGTGCGCTACTCTACATGTCTTCGTAGATGCTAGTAAGTCAACTTATGCAGCTTCAATTTATATTAGAAACATTTGTGAGGGTATTGTTAACTGTCAGTTACTGCAGGCTAGGCCAAGGATAGCTCCCATAAATTCGATTGCAATTCCTAGATTAGAGATCCATGCATGTACCATTGGAGACAGACTCGCTTACAATGTTAAAGAAAATCTTAGCATAAAAAATATGCCGACTTTCTTCTATACAGACTCAATGAATGCTGGATATTAATACTAGATTAAGAACAAGACAACTCAGCTACATTTATAGCAAACAGAGTGAATGAAAATCGAAAATTGACAGATCCAGAATCTTGGCGCCATATTCAAAAAAATTTTAACCCAGAGGATTTGCCCACAAGGGGATTCAATCCTAGATATTTATTGGGATCCAATTGGTGGGAGAGACCTAACTACCACCCGAAGAATGGCCTGCTAGTGGAATAACACCGATATGGAAGTAGTCATGTCAGAAAGAAAATGGACTATTCTTTCAGCTACTACTTTTAACCTTAACAGATTTGAATTCTTTCATAAAATATCTTCTTTTAACAAAATCATGAGAATCATGGCTCATGTGATTCGATTTTGTAAGAATATGAAAGAAAATCGTAATAATAGAAAACAGGAAAGTTGGATAGAGAAGAAATTAAAACATCAAAGAAATTTATCTTTAAGGAAATACACAGAGAACCTTTTTCTGAGGAAGAGAAGTTGGACTTGCGAACTGTGAAAGACAGTGAAGGTCAATTACGAATTGAAACTAGAATTGCATCTAGAAAAGTTTTAGAGGCATTTAGATTCCCAGTATTACTGTCACATAAACATCAGACGGTTGAAAAATTAATAATTTGCAAACACATCGAATTAGAGCATGCAGGTTTCAGACATTGATGTCCTGCCTGAGAGAATCTTTTTTGGATGATTAAGAACAGAAAGATGGTGCGAGGAATGATAAGGAAGTGCATTAAGTGCAGAAAATTTTCATCTCGTCCATTAGAAACCTTAAGCATTCATCTTTCAGAAGATAATGTCAGAGATACTAATGTATCTGAAATCACAGGTATCGACCTATGTGAACCACTATTTCTAGAGAGGGAAAAGAAATGCTGGATAGTACTTGCCACCTCTGCTGTTTACCGAGCTCTACACTTATAGCTGGTATCATCGCTGTATACAGACTGTTTTATTTTGACTTTTCGATAGTTTATTGCGAGAAGAAGACGCCCGTCCACTGTCTATTCAGACAATTGAAAAAATTTTGTTGGAATTTCCAATCTTCTAAAGAATATTGACTAGGAAAAGATCTCAACTTTTGTTTTGGAAAAAAGGATTTCCTGGACATTCAGTCCCCCAGCTGCCCCCAGGTGGGGAGACTTCTGGGAAAGAATGATAGGATTATTGAAGAATATTGTGAGAAAAGTTCTAGGGAGAGCTAGTTTGATTGAAGAAGAATTAGCCGCTGTGTTATGCGATGCAGAGAGGTTAATTAATTCTCACCCATTGACATACCTCTCAGAAGATCCTGATGAACTGTCACCGTTTACACCTTCTATGTTTCTTCAAGAAATTAGAGGAATCCATGTTCCAGATCTGGATATGATTGATTCTGAAAGATTCAACGAAAGATATGCACACAGACTGAAATTGCGTTAAGATTTGCAAAACCGTTTGAGAAATGAATATCTAGGGATCTTAAATGAAACTAAAGGAGATTCCTCAATCAAAGAAGGAGATATAGTTTTAATTGGAGATACCAATCACAAAAGAATCAATTGGCCTCTAGCAAAAGTAACTAATTCGATTAAAGGAGAAGACGGAAGAGTTCGTGTGGTTAAGTTAAAAACTCAATTTGGAACTGTTATGAGACCCATACCAAAGATATATTCACTAGAAGTTAACACGGGAGACTCTTTGTCATCAAGTGCAAGAAAAGTAGACAATGGTTCTTCCCGCTACAGAGATAGACTCTCAGACAATGGAGACGTTCACCGCTCTCGTTACGGAAGACTTTTAAAACAAATTAAGAGACTTGATTTACACAAACTATTGTGAACTCTCATTTTTTATTCAACTGATATGGACATTTATTGGACTCAAATTTTTGGATTCTTTGATATAAACTTACAATCTATTGCAGTTTATAATTGTTATTTTCATGTGTTTTTATATTAGTTATTTCAGAAGAGTACATTTTCCCCTTTGTAATTGTTGTTTGGATTCTTGTACATCTTCGAATCCAAAGGTGGGAGAATGTCACAAATTCCTCCCATCTTGGAACTTTGGAATCCGACAGCAGCACCACCTTATTTCAGTTGATACCGAGACCTGCTAGTGAAAGCATCAACAGATGGTCTTCGGGTTAAATCTAAACTTAATTTTGAGTAGCTTTTGACTTTAAATGTTATTTTGTACTTGTTCTGTGCGCGTGACGTGAATAATGTACCGTCTCCAACATTATGGATTATTTATGTGAAAGTGAAATTATTACTCAACTATAGTGGTCATCCTGGAAGATAAAGTAAGACTAATTACCTTATTTGAAATAATTTTTCATCATGTTTTGCTGATAAAATGATAGAATATATTGTTTCGTACTCGTAAGGCAATTCAAACTCGAGAGTTTGCCGAATATCCACGTTTCAGACCTGCTTGGAAAATATCTGTCAGTCAGCCTGTCTGTGACAAAGATAGAAATTCTACATATGGCCTTTACACCCAATTTGTAGATGCATGCCAAATTTTAAGAAATTCCATTCTGAGGAAGTCTGTTCGGCTGTTCGAATATATAGATTCGTGTTTGCAATAACTATAAAATGTAAAGCGATAGATAGAAAAAAATTCGATACACAAATTTAACATCTATAATGCAAACATGAATCAAATTTTGAACCTAATCCAAAAAAGAGTTAACTGTGGGTCTATATGCTCAGAAAGAAGTGAACGCTATAAATGATTATAAATATGGGATTTTTTTAACTGCAAGTATAGTTTTGTGTGAAATTTTTGTTTTAATCTGTTGAAAAAACACATCTAAACCTGAAATTCGACTTTCAGATACCCTTAACCTCATGTTAGGGATTAATTGTCGAAAAAATTCTCTACGGATGCCCCGATACATTCAGTAAAAACGCTAAATCCGTGCCAAAGGCTGATATTTCTTAACTGCTGAACACTGATTCTGTACAAGGTGATTATTAGAATAATATTTTTATTAGAGAGTATGAGAGAAAGCTTTGCACACATCCGTTGCTTTAATAACTATTATTATCTATCTCCAAGGGTCAACTGTTTTTTCGATATATCTTGTTTTTATTAAGTTTCACTATGTCCGTTGAAGCAATCAAATATACAAGGTAGTTATAATTAAATTCCCCTATAAACAGCATTTAACAACGCAAATGGATGAATAGATAGCAACGAAATTTGGTATATAGATTATTCAAGAGATGCGCTCGAGGAGTTTCAAAAAAAAGTTCAAATATTATCTTATCCACCAGATTTTGTCTTTTTCGGCTAATTTTTGCAACTGCAAGTATAGTTTTGTGTTAAATTTTTGTTTCAAACGGTTAAAAAAAACACATCTAAAACTCAAATTCGACTTTCGGATACCATTAACCTCATGTCAGTTAATTGTTAAAAAAAATACACCAATGTTACCCTGATACATTCAGTAAAAAAGCTAAATCAGCGCCAAAGGCTAATAAAAGGCTGTATGTTAAAAATATTATCAAAACTCAAGTTCTTATAGAAAAAGTCAGATACTGCCATTTCTATAATACGGAAGTGTAACTGCCATATTATAGGAAATGGGATCTGACAACTGCCATTTCTATAGAAATATATAGAAATGAAAGTTTTCAGATATACTGCAGTATATATAAACTGAATATAATGGCAGTTCATATATACTGCCATTTCTATAGTGAATGGCAAATTTACTGCCATTGCTTGAATACAGTAATTGTATTCACTATATTTCACAATGCATAATTATCTACATGCTGATAATGCATTGTGAAATACAGAGAATTGAAAGTTAGTGACTGTTTTGTATTCAATATTATTAATCTAATGCGATACTTTATTGATCAGTATATGTGACGAGACTGCTATTTGTCTTTAGATAGCAGACGAAACCACTGCCAACATCAACAAGTCCCGAGAATCCTACAAAGGCGTCGCCCAGCGTTCCTCGGTACTGTTTTTCTCCATAACCGATCTTCCGAATGTAGATCCGATGTACCAGTATTCTCTGAATTGGTTTATCAATCTTTTCCTCAGAGCCATTCAGTATAGGCAAGTGAACAGTTCCTGCTTCTTAAAAAACACGACTGCACATTCTGGAGATTATTGTATAGTTTAGTTATATTAACATCCTGTTTTGAAGCAACACAAGGGCTATTTTGAGATGGACCTGTAATGTTGAACAGCAGATTATTCTATATTTCCAGAATGCAGAATCTTTTAAAATTAATGTGTTATTTTTCGGTATTTCGTATACGAAGGCATAAAATGTAGAATATACATAATATAAAAGCACGTAATCGTAATCTCTTAGCGTTCTGAAAGGAAATACTGACTAAAATATTTATAACAGAAAACACTGCAAATCTAGTTGTTTTCGTTTAAACCGTTATAATTTTAAGCTTGTTTTGAAGTTATGTAATGCACATGAATTTTCAGAAATAATAGAAATTGCAGTGAGTAGATTCAAGATTATTAAGATTTCATATATATATATTCTAGATTTTATGATGTTATATATATACATAACACATTAATAACTGCCTAATCCTGTTTTAATAAAATCTAGATATTCGAATTTAAATCATGTCCAAACTGTTACTTTTTACGTCTGTCTGAAACTGCAAAGAAAGATCAAATTGATCTGCCAATAAATTTGAAAAGATGAAAAAAGTCTTTTAAATTAAATTTTGAAATTTAAATGTTGCTTGAATTTAATTTCATAAAGTCCTTGCAACATTCGTTTAAATCAATTAAAAGAATGAAATTAAAGTTCTAGAAATTTTTTTAAAAACTTAAAGCCTGAGAATTTTTAAAATTGCCGTATCCATGAACTAGGGTCAGATCTTTTTCTTCTGAGTCTGCCCGCATCAGTCTGAAATAGGTGTTGGAATAAATAATTATTACCGTCTTCAAAAAAGGACCTGATGAATATCGAATCCGCAGTTTTGGGTTCAAACTTAGAAATGGAAATATTGCCATATAAAGCTAAAATCCGCGATATACAGAGAACGCGCACTCATCAACAGTAGAACAAAGGAGGAAACATAAGAGTATGAAATATCTATGCTAATATTATAAATGTGAAAGTTTGGATGCTTGGATGGCTGTTTGTTACTCAATCACGCCAGAACAGCTGAACGTAATTGGATGAAATTTAGCACAAAGATAAATTATAGTCAGGAATAGAGTATAAGCTACTTTTTATGCCGGTTCATTGAGTGGTTCATTTTTTTAGTAATTAAAAATTAACTTTCATGCCAAAAAGCGGAGGCAAAATCCCGCCAAAGATGAGTAAGGCTCCAGTTTTTTTTCCAACAAAAATTAAGTTTTAACAGAATTTCGACTGATTATTTCAAACGATTCTGTTTATTTTCTTAGTGTTTGATGTACTTAAAATAAATGCTGCTAATCAATCGATCTTTCGGATTCCTTCTAAAGTAATTTTAAATGAAAATAAAATAGAAAAAAGGAGATAAAATTTTATAATCTGCATTACGTTAATATCAAAATATAATTTAGCAACATATTATACCACTTATTAAATGGGTGTGTTCTTTTATTTTTCTATATCTCCATATATACACTGTACACTTTGAAAACACAGTTTTTTCATTAAAGATATTCTCTTTTTGTTTTCAGCGAAAAATCCGAAGATTTATCTCAAAGGCTTCAAAACCTGGATGAATATTTCATATATAATTTGTATTGCAACATTTGCCGGTCGCTGTTTGAGAAGGACAAGCTGCTCTTTTCTTTCATTCTTTGCTGCAATTTGCTCATGTGAGTAAAGTGCCTCCTCTTCCAAGTTTTGATGGCAAAAACTTAATTTTATATCTTTAGCCTCATCATTTTTTAAAAATTTGTGTGAAAATTAATTCAATCATTTGTGAATATTTCAAAAAGATTTCACCATTTGCAAATAGTTATTAAATTTAAAAAAAATGCATGAAATAAGAAAGAAATTCAAAACTTGCACAGTATAACTTTAAAATGCTATTTGCATCAGCCGTGTTCACAAAGATAGCATTTAATTGATAGTAAAAATATCAAATCATGGACAAAATATAATTAGCAAACCGTCATACTTTTGGTGCAAGTATTGTTTTGCTCCTTAACACTTTGAATGCCACGGCAATTTTCAGAAATCTAGCCTAAAATGACCCTAGCTAATTTGAATTAATTTTTATAATCATGTTTTTTGTTCGTTTTTTAATAAATTTTCTGTTTATACAAACCAGCATTGATTCTTTTTTCTTTGCCCAGAAGCCATCTATCGATATGAGCACTGATATACTACGAATTTATTCGTAGCTGCACAAAAATGGCAAGTAAACACAGTGCGAGATAACTCGTAGTTGGTGACCTAGAAAAAAACGCAGTCTACGAGTTATCTTGTAGTTGGCAGTCAACGTGTTAACGGAGAAACATTTGTGTATAATCAGTAAAGTAGTTGTAAGATTTATACGATAGTATGATGTATTTTATCATAATTTGATTCTTTAAATTATGATAGATGTAATGGAAGTCTAATAAGATTTAAGGTATTCAATTTAAGTTAAGCCCAACTAAGGCTACCAGTAAATAGAACGCTTCTAAAGAAAATTTATGCTAAGCATATTTTAATTATTACTGTTGTCCTTAATTTTTTTTTCTGTTTGTTTTGGGAGCCCAGATTTGAGAAGAAGCTGGAGAAGAGCGAGTTTAAGTTCTTCTTGACTGGCGGAGTAGGACTCGAGAACCCCTTTCCGAACCCTGCTTCCTCCTGGCTGCCGGACAAAAGCTGGGATGATGTGTGCAGGCTGGCTGATTTCCCTGCCCTCTCACCCCTCAGGTCAGGTTTTTAATCACCATAGGTTACATTATTTCCGACCGTCAATTTGAAACATTAGCGACATGGTAGAAGAACATTAAGAAAACTAAAAGAATTAACTCTAATAAGATAAATTTATGGTCAAGTTTCATGTGCAAAACAATTCATTTTGCTCAGAGATAAGAAGGAAATTTTTTATCGAATCTGGTTAGTTTCGAAACAGGATACTGTCTTCCCTAAACAGACAGATATTCAATTGAAGATAGAGTTTGTTACAGTCAAAGAGTTTTATCATCAAGACCAGAGATTTACTGAAACATTCAGGAGAGTGTAAAGTGCCTTTAAAAATAGCCATCTTTCAAGTACGTTGATAACACTAATTGCCAAGTCTGAAAGAACAGTTTCATCGGCTGATCGCGAAGTGGCCATGGAGATCAAAGAAGTGACAAAACGGACGTCCGAGAAAAAACTCTGCTATCAAAACAATGGGATCAAGTCATGATCATGTGTCATGTACCTAAAAACCCGTTTCGTGTTCAATTTTCAACCGTTCTGAGCATGTCGGGATGTCTGCTGATAACGTTGATTATCGGCAGATATCCGACACATAAACACTAAAGTTAAATGTTACGCTAGCCGAATAATTATTAAGAAAATCTTTTTATTTTTTTTTAAAGAAATTAATATTTTGAATTATTTGCTACAAATTTTCGTAGTAATGTAATTGTATTTATTATATGGAATTTTGATTAGTATTTTCAATATAGCTATTGTTTAGCATAATTAATTAATATCACTTTTTAATAATTTTGATACCGTTTTATTCTTTCCTTTCCCATATCTTTTTTTTTTTTTTTTTTTTTTTTGCTCAAAGGATACGTTTCGATAAATTTTATTACTTTGTTAATTTATATCAATAATGTAGCAAATTCTTTACATGTTGTATACAGTTTTTAACATTTGCAATATATTTTTTACCGTACGTTTGGCACAGTATGGCCAAAGCTGGTCCATGTGCCATAAATTTTAAACTCAGACTCAAAACCTCTCAGGAGAAATTAGCGTCTGCAGTGGATCTTCGTAAAGCTGCAATTCTTACATAGAGACTGGAGAACACATGTGACGTTCAGCTTTAGTTATATTATATTAGTTATATTAGTTAGTTTAGTTATATTAACATCCCATTTTTTAAAGCAACACGAGGGCTATTTTGGGACGGACCTCGTCATTTTGAACCATGGTCAGATGACGAGGACTACACCTCAACAGGCATCCCCCCTCTCCACACCACGCCACACCAGTGGGAGGACGTTTAGCCTGACAGATTTAACGTTCAAGAGACCCCCCTCACACGACGGTTCTTCGGGAGAATCGAGTCTCGAACCTGAAACCCTCCGGTTCCGAATCCGAGACCTTACCACCAGACCACCGCTGCCCCATATGACGTTCAGCATCGTTGTAGTCATAAAGACTATTTCCTTCTGTTATTTAAGTTAAGGCCTTATCACACGACAAAATATCGTCAACATTTTTCGTCGGCAGTTTTCAATTTCTGCCCTCAAGGATCGGTTAAGTAAGTTTTTTGTCATCGACAACTTTTTTAACCAGCTTGAAAATGCCGAGGATAGTGATGGAAATATTGTCTGCAAACAAAATTTAACCAATCATGTGAAACTTCGAAGTGACGTCACTTTCGTTGTCGTTTGCTGACGAAAAGTGCTGATGATATTTCGAAATGTGATAAGGCCTTTTGGTTAAATATAGCCGCATGGTTATATCTTCTCGAGGAGGAAAGAAAATTATCGCTGACAGTGCAGGAGAATGGCCTCCTACCCTTTGTTATGTTTCTCCATCATATGGCAGTAGGGGCACGTTAAATATGTCGTGACTACAAAGTCCTCCAAGTTCCCATAACAAATGATACCGGTATTGGACCAGGGATGAGCCGGTTTCTGATTTGGATCTCAATTTTGATTTGCAGATGGATGAATGAGTGTATGAATGAGCTTGACTGCCTCCTAAAAATGGTTGTGTCGTGTGTGCTCGAACAAAGTCGTACTTTCATCTTAACGATGCTCGTTCACAACGAAAGGCGCACACCTCTGACTTAAATCGAAAGAGCTCCGCGGATTCAGGCTTGATATGAAAAAGTGGCATTAGACTCACCACCACCACTAAGGCCATGACATTTCTTCTGCAGCTGTCTGGGAAAGTAACCCATTTTAGACGCAGTTAAACTTAGTTTAACGACCTTGTATTCAGCCAAAAATTTTCTCAAAATTTCGTATTATCTTATAAGAGATGCCGATTTTTGAATGACTGACGAGGAAAACAGGACTTTCAACATATTGTTATTGTTAAATGTTAAACCAGATATTGCTATTATCGCCATGTCAGATGATAGTACGCCAATTGTGGCAAACATTCCTCTGTAGACTCCGAGTTTGTGATTCTTCTTGTGTACTTCTCGTTGCGTGGCTGGCGTTCTATGGTGAGCGTCCAATCATAAATAGTATGGAACTGTTTATTAAAAATTATTGATTACAAATTAGACTCATCATTCAAAAAACGAACCAGCACTCGTCGAAACTTTAAAGAAAAATTATTGCATACAGTCAACTTAATATCCTACATTTTTGGTCCGTCGAGCCAGAGGTTTTTGAATGATTTTGTTTTCGTTTACATAGATTAGTTACGTGGAATATTTGATTGTGTATGAATGACATTCATTTCGTGAATAGGGAAAAACTAAATATTAAAAAAGGGAGCATCAAAGCTCAGTTAACTCGTATCGAAAATGTGTTATCTTTGAATAGATCGGATGAAAAATTCAGTGATGAAATCGAACTGCAAACAAAATTTAAAAAAATTGACGATTTAAAATTATCCGTTTACGAACTACGTGAAAAATATTGTGACACTGCGCAAAATGAATTGGAAATAGATCAAGACGAAGATGAACTATTGGATATTGAAGACAGAATTGAACAATTAGAGGTAAGAATTAAACACCTCATTAAAAACTGTAAAATAAATAGTGATCTGAATAGTACTAAAGATAATAAGCAAGCTTCTATGTCAAATTGTATAAATTATCGCATACCCGAAGTGCCTATTCCTACATTTTTAGGCAATTATTTAGAATTTGCAATTTTTAAAAGTCAATTTAATAGTTTATTGGATGCAATAGTAATTTGTCAGATTCTGAAAAATTACATTATCTTCGTGCTTCGCTTAAAAATTAAGCAAAACTTTTGGAAACAGAAGATGATACATTTATGTCTTTATTTCAGGCATTGGATGAAAGATATGAAAACAAACGAATTATTGTTGATAACCATATTCAATCAGTTCTAGAAATAAAAAAAACCGTCGCATGAATCGCCTAAAGATTTAAGAAAAATTGTTGATAAAATAAATAGAAATTTAAGAGCTTTAAAAAATCTAAAGTTTGAAAGAAACAATTTGTCTGATATCATTATTTTAAATATTGTTTTGAGAAAATTGGATCGTGAAAGTCAAAAACAGTTTGAGATTTCTTTGCAAAATACTGAAGCACCTGAATTGGATAATTCATTAGCTTTTATGGAAAAAAGAAGTCAGGTCTTAGAAAATATTCACAGGAATACTTTACTGAAAACGAAACAACCCTTAACTCAAGTTAGAAACAAAAGTTTTGTTTTGAAATCTTATGCGAAAAATAAAAAAACGCATCCTATGTAATTCATCGCATCCAATATATTCTTGTGATATGTTTAAAATACTCTCCCCTAAGGAAAGATATGATGTAACCAAAAAACATAGTTTACGCATTAATTGTTTAGAGACGGGTCATCATTTAAATAGTTGTTTATCGAAGTATTTATGCAATCAATGTGGAAAAAAGCATGATAGTTTGTTGAATATTTCTAAAGAATTAAATACTGCTGGTGCCGTCTATAAGCAGTATGTTTCTTCGAATGACTCAATATCGGTGCACATCGCTGAGGACAATAAACCTTTCGATTCAGGCATTCCTGCCTCATGGCTCAGTGGTAGTGGAAACGTCAACTATGGGAAAGGAAGAATTATTGCTTCCTAACACCAGCTGCTTTTTAACGAAGGGCAAGACCGTCTTGTTAGCGACTGCAAATGTGTACATCGAATCTGAAACCGGAGAAAGACTGTGTTTGAGAGCAATTCTAGACGTGGGATCAGTTTCTAACTCATTGCGCAAATTTATTAAATTTAAAGAAAGAAAAAACAAATATTGCGATTTCTGGCATTAATGGATTAGAGATGTCCATTAAGTCGAAAATAAAAGCGAATGTTTCAAACAACAGTTTTAGTTTTTCAAGATCTTAAGAATTTCTTGTTCCAAAAATTACAGATCTTACCCCGTCCAAATATATAAATGTTTCTTATGTTAATTGGCCAAAGAATGTAAATTTAGCTGATCCATCATTTAACATCCCTAGAAAAATTAACGTTTTATTAGGTGCAGAGGCTTTTTTTTTTTAGAATTTAAACATAGCTTTAATCAAGGCACTTAAAAAAGCTCCAGAATGAAACATTTAATACATAGTTCCAACTTACTATTAAAACAAATTTACAAAGGGCTTAAAAGGAGGGGATTTAACAAAAATTTAAAAACTACAATAACATGCACAAAAGCCTTTTAATTATATAACATACAATAGAAACTCATAACATTAGAATGTACTACAGAATATATTCTATCCATTATCCGAGTTTGAAAACTGGGAAAAAGGTATCCATCTAAATTTCAAACAGCTACAATTTAGAATACAATTTTCTTTAAGAATTTTCACTCATTCAACAATCATAAGCTCGAAATAAAAAGTTTTTGCTACCCAGCACAAAACACAAACAATTAAATATTAACATTATTAGACATTGTGATACAGTCAAACTCTCCCAAAAAATTTTGAAACCTAATAGGATACAGCTTCCGGAACAAAAATTAATATTACAGGATTTTGAATTTGGATATGTAGTTATTTTATCCATTGAAAATCTGATTGCTGAAAATCGAATGTATTGTGGTCTATCAAGAGAAACTGAAAATCTAGGTGAAACATTAGAAAAATTTTGGAAAATTGAAGCCGTCGAAGAAGATAAAATTCAAGGGAACGGCGAAAAAATATGTGAGGAACATTATGTCAAAACTCATTCTAGAACCAAGCGGTCGTTATGTAGTCAAAATGACAATGAAAGAAAAAGGTATTTCTCAATTAGTTGGGTCGAAAGACATCGCTATTCGGATATTAAATTGGTTATGCAATCGTTAAAAAGAACCAATTATGTGGGAACTGTATAAAAGTTTCATAGACGAATATCAACGCTTGGGTCACATGTCTGAAGTAGTGACGAGCCGGATATTACATTCCTCATCAAAGTATGTACCGCTCACAGGTATATACCGTTCCGACTCCTCTCCGAGTTGCCTCACAAGCCACTCCAACTGGATATTCTTTGAACTCTCTACTATTGAACGATGGAATTGTTCAAGAAGTACTGTTCTCAATTTTGTGTCGGTTTTGAACTCATCGTTTTGCATTTGTAGCTGATGTTAAAAAAATATATAGGGAAATTTTAATTTATGAATCGCAGCAAGAATTTTGTGGAAAAATAGTGAGACTGATCCTATTAAAATTTACAAGCTGAAAACCGTGACATATGGCACAAGTTGCGTGCCATTTTTAGCGAAACGAACTTTGAAGCAATTAGTCATTAAGGAGGGTGAAAAATTCCCAGTTGCAGTACCTGTTGTCATGTCAGACTTCTACATGAGTGATTGCTTGTCAGAATCAGACACATTGGATGCTACGCAAGAATTGCAATCTCAACTCTCACAAATGCTCGCTTGTTGAGGGATGGAGCTGCACAAATGGTGCTCTAATAGTCCTCAACTTTTGAGTCATAACCGTGTGAACAGTGACTACTTTTTTGATTCTTCAAACGAAGTAAAGGTTCTAGGACTTTTGTTGAAATCTCAAATTAATTGCTTTGCCTTTAAAATGACTGTAGATAATTCTGCTAAGTATACAAAAAGAAATGTCTTATCAGTTATTGCAAAAATTTATGATCCCCTTGGCTTGCTTGGACCTTTAATTACAAAAGCAAAGATTTTCATGCAAACTCTTTGGCTTTTGAATATAGATTGGAATGATTCACTTCCAACAAAAGAATCTCAAGAAGGGACAGAATTTCTGGACTCTCGTCGCAAGGTTAAAGATTTGGACATAAACAGATTTGTTCTAATGGAAAATTTTAAAGTTATAGAACTTCACTGATTTTCAGATGCAAGTCAAAAGGCATATGGAGCCGTCATATACATAAGATGCATCGCATCCAATGGAGACATTAGTACTAATCTTCTTTGTAGTAAATTGAGAGTTTCCCCGTTGAAGACAATCACAATTCCTAAACTTGAACTGAATGCTGCTGGGCTGTTGTCTAAACTCGTTACAACGGTTGTCAAATCTTTAAAATTAGATATATCAGCATTTCATTTGTGCACAGACTCGAGCATTGCGTTATCCTGGATACAACAATCGCCACATCTACTCAAGATATTCGTTGCCAATAGAGTGAACAAGATCCAAGAACTAACAAGTAACTTTCAGTAGCATCATGTGCGTTCCGACTATAATCCTGCTGATCTGGTATCACGTAGTCTAGAACCTGAGAGGCTTCAATCGCAAGTTTGCTGGTGGTATGGTCCATCATTCCTGCAACATGAGCTACAACCAACTTTGGACAAAAAATTAATGTGTAATAACTCAAACGACTATTTATCTGAGCTGAAAATACCACCAGACTCATCTTCATTTGTAATTGCTGATAATAGTAACTTCATAGCTAATCTAATTAAAAATTGTTCAAAATATCTTAAGCTAATTAGAGTTTTAGTTTCATTCGCAGATTCCTTTTCAATTGTAGAAATCCTAATCAAAAAATGGTCGGTGCATTAACGCTTGCTGAAATCAAAGAAGCGGAATTAATAATTTTTAATTTCATTTAAAAAAGTGAGTTTTTCGAGGAAATGAAATCGCCTGATAAAGGACAGTCGGTATCTCCCAAAAGTAGGTTACGATTCTTAAATCCCTTTTCAGATAAGGTTATTCGCGTAGGTGGCCAATTGGAACAATCCAGTTTAAATTATGATTTGAAATTCCTCATTATTTTACCCGCAAAGCATAAGCTGACTAATTTGATTGTACAGCATTATCACGTTAAATATTTACATTCAGGGCCACAAATCTTATTAAATTTTGTTAGAGAGAAGTTTCGGCCTTTACAAGGTAGAAACATATGTTGAAAGATTTTCCACGATTGTGTTGTTTGTTTTAAACAAAAACCTGTAGTTGCTAACCAAATAATGGGAAGTCTACCACCAGATGTAGTTAACCCTGGTGCAGTGTTTAACAAAGCAGGTATCGATTTTACTGGCCCATTTTTAATTAAATATAGAAACCAACGCAAGGTAATTTATCATAAAATATACCTCGCGATATTTATTTGGTTGGCCACAAAGGCTATTCATTTAGAAATGGTTGATGACTTAACTTCAGAAGCGCTAATAGCTTGTCTGAAAAGGTTTTTTGCTCGTCGTGGAGAAAGTAGTGCTTTGATTAGCAATAATGCTACAAATATGGTAGGTGCTAATTTAGAACTAAAAAAGTTGTATAATTTAGTGGAAAAAACAAAGGATAAGCTGACTGATTATTGTTCATCTGAAGATGTAATTTGGAAATTTATCCCCCCCCAGAGCACCTAATTTTGGAGGCCTCTGGGAGGCGGGTGTTTAGTCCTTTAAATTCTATTATAAAAGAGTAGTAGGAACCACTAAATTAACTTATGAGGAATTCTTAACCATTAGTAATGAAATTGAATCTATCTTAAACTCTAGACCAATTACTCCCTTATCTGCAGACCCCCACTGATCTTTACGTTCTTACACCAGGTCATTTTTTAATTGGTCGTTCTTTAACTGCAATATCAGAGCCTGAAATTAACATGCCTTCAAATAGATTAAGTAGAAGGAAATTGGTAACTAAGTTTGTACAAACAATTTGGAAAAACTGGAAGCGTGATTTTTTAAATCACCTTCAACAGCGATACAAATGGAACTTCCAGATGAAAAATATTGTCCCAGGCAGCATGGCTATTTTGAAAGAGGACAACACACCTTTGTTTAAATG
Organism: Argiope trifasciata; assembly: GCA_026543055.1. Taxonomy (NCBI): domain Eukaryota; kingdom Metazoa; phylum Arthropoda; class Arachnida; order Araneae; family Araneidae; genus Argiope; species Argiope trifasciata. The sequence continues at coordinate 206,626 of JAPMOQ010051059.1, forward strand.
GCCTTAATGTCGCATTGTAGATGTAATTCCAGGTAAAGACAATAACGTACGTGTAGCTATAATTCTTACTGCTGCAGGCACGTACAAAAGGCCAATATCTAAGTTATGTTTACTGCCTATTGAATAATTTTTTTTATTTATATAAATGAAATTTATAATTACTTGTATAAAATGTTAATTAAATAGTAATGTAATGTTGTAATGTTAATTATATTGTGAACTCGCATTGAATAATAATACGTAAAAATGTTGTTTACTTAATTTTTTCAAATTGATTGAACTTTACTTGTTATATCTTTTACTTTCTGATTAATTGAATAATATAATTATTCAATGCAGGGGGAAATGTTAAAAGTTAAACCAAATATTGCTATTATCGCCATGTCAGATGGTAGTACGCCAATTGTGGCAACTATTCCTCAGTAAACTCTCAGAGTTTGTGATTCTTCTTGTGTACTTCTCGTTGCGTGGCTGGCGTTCTATGGTGAGCATCCAGTCATAAATAGTATGGAACTGTTTATTAAAAATTATTGATTACAAATTAGACTCATCATTCAAAAAATGAACCAGCACTCGTCGAAACTTTATAGACAAAGTATTGCATACAGTCCACTTAATATCCTACAGTTATATTATATCTTTTCTTTCAATTATTTGTAATATTAGAAGCAACACAACGCTCAATTATTACTTTTAGTACCAGAAATGCAGCAATTTCTTAGTAGTTATCTGTAATAAATGACGTTTGCAACGTTACCTGAAACCTTGTGTTGCATCTTAACATTACAGAAAAGTTCTGTTATGCCTCTAACCACCATGGAGCTGTTATGTCTGTCCTAAAATGGATGGAAAGTAAAGAGGAGAAGAACAGCTATGCGGCGGAAGAGGCCATGATGTTCATTAAGTAGTCTAGTCACGGAGAGTGCTCGTCATTTTATAGGAGATCTTAGAAGAACTCCGAGTATCCCTGTCTGATTTATTATAAGTTCCATGAAACTTTTATGGGTTAACTGTAAGCTTTGTATCTTCTCAGGGAAGAGATGACCTCAAGCCCCGATAGCTGGAAGCCTATCTACGAATCGAAAGAGCCCCAGAATCTGCCACTTCCAGGCAAGTGGACTGAATCGACGACACCTTTTCAGAAGCTTCTAATCCTGCGTTGCTTGAGAGCAGATAAGGTAAGATTGCGATGCGATGTATAAATGCATACATTAAACTGAAAACTGGCACACGAGATTGTGCATTTGATATACTAAGAATTTCATAAATTCCAGATAGATAATTCTTTAATAAATAAAAAATAACACAGAAAGGATGAAAGAAAGTTTTTTCTCTCAAAATCAGAACAGATTGGTTGTATATTTACGATTTATATGAAGGATGATCAAAAAAAAGTTTACAAGGCAAAGGAAAAATGCTATATTAACAATAGATACAGGATACAACTGATAATTAAGAAACATATGTGGTGGTCACTTCTCTACATAATCACCAAATCTTTTGAGGCATTTATAACACAGCTTTTGTTTAATTTGCTTAACCCATCTTTGTAATAATTAGGTCTCTGGCTACTGTATCTTTTCTCGGCTTCTTTATGAATATCACCTTCTGATATGAAGTTTGTTTCGCATAAGTGTTTCTTCAATGCCAGGAAAAGGAAATAGTCACTGGGTGCCAAATCGGGGCTGTATGGGTGGTGGTGGCTTCAGACCTCCCACCTAAACGTTCCCAGCAATCTCTCTGCCCTGGCTTCAAAAGAAGGACACTATTTCGCCACTTGTTGTCTACTCATTGCTTAGCCCTCGTACACTTCAACGATTTGTCTGTGAATGTCTGATGGAGACATATTCTTGGCCCATAGAAATAGTATCAAGGCTTACATCTCTGTGCAAGACCACATCTCTAGGCGTCTTTCCATTACTGTCGCTGTTTCAGGTCTCAATACTAACACTATCTGCTCGAACGACGGTCTAATCCAACTAGGCCATCTGACTCCCTTCTATATAACAATATTCTCATCCACAATTTCTACTTTAAAAATACTGCTGCTTGTAAACTTTTTTTGGATCACCCACCGTACGTTCAACTAAACAATTTTGGGATCATTAGAATCATTGAGTAGGATTGGCGTATTGTCCACCATCCAAAACCTGAATTGTCAGAGGAGGGGAGGATTACAATTTTATCAGCCTTAAATGTAATATCTAAAGATAGGACATTTTATGGGCCCAGAAATTTTGCTTAATCCTGCAAAAAAGGTATATTTATTCATCTGGAAACCTTTTTAATGAAGAAATTTGTCAGTCTGTTGCTACATCTGTACAATTTATCATTCTATAACTCTATTGACTATGCACAATTCTAGCTTTATTACCATTTATCAAGACTAATTGCATTCGATTCAAATCATTCATTTTAAAATCTCGAGTTTGAATTTTTATGTTTACAATATTTCTCTTTTTCGTATAAGAGAAAGTAAAAATATAGTGCAATTTGATTAATCATTTTGTTGAAAGAGTCTTATTCATTTTTGTTCAAGCTGCTATGGTATCCTTGACTTATTCATCCAAAGAATTAGAAATAATCGTTCTAGTTCTTATATAAATGTTCACCTTCAGAATCCAGAATTCTGTATTCGTGATTCTATTTTATTGAAGAATTATCATGTATTTCAGCTTTTAATTTGATATATTTGCAGTAGCGGTTGAAGTTTGTGTGCCATCTAGGCAGGAAAGAGTATAAGGAAGAAGCTCTTAAGAATACGTTTTACTTTTATAAGATTAGAAGTAAATGAGAGAGAAGAGATGAGTGATTTGAAATATAAATGATGACCTTACGATTTGACTATATGATGATTATTACATGATGAAATGATGATTATTATAAATGATGACTTTACGGACCATTTTGCTCGTTCCAAAATATTCAGGACTGTTCCGAAATCGTCGTAATTTTATATGTAGACAGAGCTAATCACTTTAACTCCAAAGTATCTAGGTTTCGTCTTGGAATTATTTATTTATGCTAATGGTTTGGGTCATGATGGCTTGTCGGTAAGGTCTTGGCTTCGTAACCGGAGGGTTTCAGGTTCGAAATTCAATTTCACCGATGAATCATCGTGTAAGCGAGTCTGGAGCACGTTAAACGTCCGGGCCAAATGTCCTCTCACTGGTGTGGTGTGGGTGCCCGCTCAAGTGTCGTCCTCGTCATCTGACAAAATGACGCGGTCCGTTCCAAAACAGCCCTCTGGTTGCTTTAAACACGACGCTAATATAACTAAATTAAATTAAATTTATGCTAAGGATTTAAGAATTATCAATACTCAGATTTACTGCGTAATAATGATATTTTCTTTTACAAAAAACGCATAATGAGGGGGCAGGTACTCCAAATAGATAGCTTTAATGGGTCGTGTGGAAGGAAAGCGTTTATACCGTATTTGGAAATATAGGCGAGGAAGGGCTTCCATTTAGACGTTAAATCAAGAATAATAAAAAATGAATTATGTCCCCATACCATTGGTTATGCTATTGGTTGAATCCAGTATTTTTTCTTACAGATAGTGGTCTTGGTCACGAAGTTCGTGGGTGACCAACTCGGTGAAGAGTTTGTGCGCCCTCCACCTTTCGACCTACCCCAGAGCTATGGAGACTCCAGCGCCACGGTACCATTACTCTTTGTGCTATCACCTGGGGCAGATCCCATGGCCGCACTGCTCAAGTTTTCCGAAGACCAGGGATTTGGAGGGGATAAATTTGGTGCCATATCCTTAGGACAAGGACAGGTGATTCTTCTTGCATCTTTCATGAATGCTGCTTTTGCATTTCCTCTTATTTTGCGCATGTATAAACATAGTTTTTTTCTGGAGGCAACACTGGTGCGTGAGTTTGATGCTCGCTTCAATTTGTTGACTGCAATGTAACACGTTGAATGCCACGGCAATTTTCACTAATCTTTATAAATGTATTTTTTGCTCTATTTTTAATAAATTTTATGTTTACGCAAGAATTGAATTTTTTGCTCATTTCCCAGAAGCCATCTATCGATATTAGCACTGATATACTACGAATGAATTCGTATCAGCACAAAAATGGCAAGTAAACACAGTAAGAAACAACTCGTATTTGGCGTCCTGGAAAAGAAAGCAATCTACGAGTTATCTTGTAGTTGGCAGTCAACGTGTTAATAAATAATATCGAAAATTATACAATGTTTGAATCAGTAAATGGCCATTTTACACATAGGACCAAGTAGATCTCAAGATATGTGTAAGAAAGAGAAAAGTGGAAGAACATCTCAAGAAATATTCTTTTCTATGTTTTTCCCAATCAAATAAATAAACATCATTTAGTATAATTTTATGGCAGTAAAGCAGACAAAGTAGTTCTATGTACTCAGATTTTGATTTCTTTAAGTAACTTTATCAAGATAGAATAAGGTCCCTTTTTGGATGGGTCTTTCTACCACAACTGGCCTAACTGGCCTATTTTTGCCTCTATAAGTTACTATCACATAATTAACGGACCTGTTTTCGTAAATAAACTTGCTGATTCTCAAAACACAAAAAGGGAAATGAAAAAAAATTTTAATTTGACAACCAAGAGAAACAGCTTGTTGTCAAATTAAATTATTATTTCCATATACAAGTTTCGACCACAAATTCATCATCAACAGGATAAAGAACCACCATACAACGTCTCAAACAACGTTTAGTAGGGGAAAATCCCAAAAATAGAGGGGGTCGGCGAGCTGCCAGATTAAAAATTAATAAAGAAAATAACAAATGCTGTTTCAACTATGATTTTTTTTCCAGTGAAAGCACATTCTTAAAGGTTTTTCTATCATTCTGGTAACTTGTGGATTTGATAAAATATCGGATCAGAGCTTACTGAAAACAAAAAAGTACTTTAGAACCCATATTTGCAGAAATATTAAAACTTGAAGAAAAATAAAAGCTTGAAAATGTAAGGAATTTCGTAATCTATAATTTGATATAAACGTGTAGAGTTAGAAAAGGGTAGTTTTAAAGATATTCAAAGAAAACTACATGGGCATCAGAAAACATCACTTCAAAATCAGTACCGATATTCGCAGAGAGCGTAGTCAAATTCGAAAAACAAATTCAAAGCAAGGATAATAAGCATTAAGTAAATGAAAGGTTAACAGAAACGTTACATAGTCTCAGGTAACGTTTTTCAAAATCGCAAATAAAATGGAATGTGGAAGATGCACACTTTTCTGCTAGAGTTTTATTCTCAGATGAAGCTTGCTTTTATAGAGAATATGTCTTTATGGTGCACAATTCGAATATTTGGTCATTCGAAAATCCCCACATCACTATTTTGTCGAACATACAAGTTTGATATTAACATTTGGTCAGAGTAATCTATCTTCACTATATATTTTCTACCCGAACACCTCAGTGGCATAAAGTACCTTGTTTTCTTCTGGCACGTTCGTCCGGATTTACTGCAGAGAACACTGACAATGGTACGCCAGAACATTTGGTTAATGCATGATGGAGAATCAACAAATTTTACTTGCATTCTAGAAATCCGATTTGTTGATTCTCCAAATATGATTTGAGGTTAATGACCATTAATTCTGCAATTCTCATTAATGAAGACTTGACCGCTGTTTTTATTTTCCTTGAAAGAATGCTAAATTTACATTCGAGTAAGCTTCTTCTCGATTATCTTGTTCATAATCCTCGAATTCTTAGGCTCAGATTTTCCAGATTCAGTGTTTTTTCGACGTCTATTTTTGCGATTTTCAAGGAAAAATTTTAACTATGACCCCATGTTTTCTGTTAATTTTTCATCACGTTATGCCTATTATTCTCGCACTGAATTTATTTTTCAAATTTCACAACACCCTCTGCAAATATTTGTACTGATGTTGCAGCTTTATGGTTTACATTTTAGTTTTTCATTAATATCTTTAAAACTCCCTAGTTCTCGCTCTACACACTTTTATCAAATTTATAAAATATAAAATTCCTCACATTTTCAAGCTTTTATTTTTCTTCATGTTTTAATATTTATGCAAATATGGGTTCTAAAGTATTTTTTCGTTTTCAATATGTTACGACCTCCTAGATTATCAAATACGCAATTTAACAGAATGAAAAGAAACGTTTGAGAAAGTGCTTTAACTAAAAAAAAAAATCGTTGTTAAAACAGCCTTTGTTATTTTCTTTCTTAATTTTCCAACAGTTCTCCCTCTATTTTTGAGATTTTCACCTACTAATCGTTGTTTGGGATCCCATGTTGTATGGTGATTCTTTATCCTCCTGATGTCTACTATCACCTCTCTGAAATATATTTTCATTTGAAAAATTCATTAAAAAATTTACAATTATTTAAAAATAATACTTTTCTTTTATTTCTCGAAACTTTGGAATAAAAGTTTCGTATAAACTTTAAAATAAAACTTCTCTTTTATTTCAATTGACTTCCACTTTTAGTTTCACTTTTTGTATTGATATCAAAAAGTAAATCTTTACCAAATTTACTTTGTCTTACTATACCTATTGCTATCAAAAGAAATTTTGTTTTATAAGTTTTCTCATATCCATAAATTAATGCTACTTTAATGAAAATAGTAATATTTTTTCCATAAAATATTACTACTATCATTCTACAAAATTAAACTAATTATTTTGATACAGTTACAAACTTACAACAGCACATATATTGAAGAATTAACGTTTATTATAGGGCCCCATCGCTGAAGCTATGATAAAAAAAGCCCAAACGAATGGCTCCTGGGTGGCTTTGCAAAACTGTCATTTAGCTGTGTCCTGGATGCCGCAACTGGAAAGAATATGCTCTGAACTATCCGAAAGCACAACACATCCGGACTTTCGTCTTTGGCTCACAAGTTATCCATCGCCCAAGGTATGGGTTACCAAAAATTACTTTTTATTATATACATATAATATAAATTAGCAATATAAGCCAAGCAAAAAGGGATACAACATAATCAAAATTACAACAAATAGAAAAAGAATCCTGCCCTCACGCAAGGATTCAAGGATAGTTTTCGGGCCGGATTTTTTTTTCTATTTGTTACAATTTTGATTATGCTGCATCCCTTTTTACTTGGCTTATATTGCTATTAGCGCTCACTAAATACAATGATAGTTTTTTTTAAAAATCTTGTTAATAATTTTTAGTTTAATCTTGTTTAATTTTTAGTTTCGTTTCCGTAATAAGTTTAAGTTAGATTTGCTTCAAAAATAGGTTTTATTTTATTTAGCTTTTATTTTTATTTACTTCTTGTAGTTTAATTTCGATTCCGATGTAATTTAAACCATAAAATGATTCTGAAGTTGTAAGAGATAACCTAAAAAACAATTTAAATCTGATTTGAGGTAATGAGAACCATCCTCTACTCATACTGTCTCTGTTAATGCAAATGTAAACCTTTCATGTCATAGTATTCGTTTTCTGGTTAAAAGCTTTGTTAAAAGCTTTTAATGCCCAAATAAACCAAAAATTACCTATACCTATAAAATACGCTATCCTACCTTTAAAAAGAATTTTGCTTTTTTGCCGGATGGTTTTGATACCATTCGATTTGTCACGAAACCTGCATTTAATGATTGGGTGAACTGAAAGTCTCTACGCTAAGCCTGTAAACTAAAACTTTTATTTAAAGAAGAAAATTACAGTTAAACGATGTTCGTATCAAATCGGCATTGCTACAAAAAGAGACTAAAGCACGTGCGTATAAATCCAAATAGAGTCACGCTTTACTCATCAAATCAGTGTATATAAATAAAGACACAAAATACAGGACGGTTATAATTAAACTACGACACAAACGGATTGAAACTACGTTTCGTATACAGACTACGCAAGAAATTTCAATTATATGCAATACTATATGCAATTTCAAAAAAAAAGTTCGAAAATGATCTGTGGAGGAGCCTTTTCAGGAAAAACCCTTAAATATTACACAATAAATGACAAAACCAATATTAAAATTTATTGACTTTCCGATCACCAATCTTCGAATCACATTAGTTAAAGATAAGGAAAAATAACAATACGCTGGTAATTAAACGAAAGAAAAAAACAATACCAAAAAAACACAGTTCAATTTTCAGAAACAAAAACAGATTAGGACGAAATAGTACAAGAGAAGCAGTTATGACTCGTGTTCAGGACGATGTAAGGAAAAGTGCCCCATGTGACCACCCATATTCACCTCAAAATTTCGAGTGGACGATAGTGTGTTCAACAGAAGATCATAACTGATCAGTTGTGATGTACATGAAGCGTTACGAACGTACATAAAGCGTAATGGAGTTTCCAGCTTTTCCAGTTTTTTCATTTCATTACTCGTTATAACACTTGTTCTGAATTGTTAATATTGTTTCTGTATTCCATTTTGGTTGTTTATTGTGTTAAATTCAGTGCTTTCCTGGAAAAGGTGACTCTGATGAACATTTGCACTTTTCTCGATATTCCGTGTGCGCATCTCGTGAATAATACCGAATTCGTTGCAATCCGTTCGTCCTTTTGCGTTGTCGGATGCTGTTTATAAGGGAAATTTAATTAATTACCCTGTATATTTGATTGTTCGAAGGACCATAATTGAAACCAATGAAAACAAGGTATATCGAAAAAACTGTTGATCCTGGAAGATAAATAGTATTAGTTTTCGAAGCAACGGGAGTGATTTCCCGAAGCTTTCTCGCATACTCTCTAATAAAAGTGTTATTCCAATAAACATCTTGCATAGCATCAGTGCTCAACAGTTAAGAAATATCAGCCTTTGGCGCAGTTTTAGCTTTTTAATGAATGTATCGGGGCATCCTTGGCGAATTTTTTTGATAATTAATCCCTGTCATGAGATTAATGGAATCTGAAAAACGAATTTGAGCTTTAGATGTGTTTTTTTCAACCTATTGAAACAAAAATTTGACACAAAACTATACTTGAAGTTATAAAATACCCTATTTATAATCATTCATTTTTTAAGTTACAGTGTAGAATAGACTTCCCCTCTGAACGGAATTTCTCAAAATTTGATATGCATCTACAAATGTGGTGTAAAGACGTCTAGCTTTTCTAAGCTATCTTTTTCACAGACAGACAGACTGACTGATATTGCCCAAACATGTTCAGGCAGGCCTAAAATGTGGAGATTTGTAAAATCTCGAGTTCGAATAATTTGACGGTTACTATACTTTGTTGATATAAGAAAGTAAGAACACATAAAAAAGTAAAAATGTATTTTATACTTTCATAACCAGCACTAGGGGGTTGAAGCAATACATAAGGCTAGCACTATACATGGCGTGTAGTACACTAGTATGACACTATACATGAGGTTGATGCAATCACTGTAATGCATTCTTAGATGAAATCCGATATTCTGTTTAACAATATTATTTCCAAAATTTAAATCTATGAAAAAATAATGCATAAAAAATGTAAGTAGTATGCATTCAATGCACCGCTGTAAGTAGTATGCAATTCATTCGCAACCGCTGTGTTTTTCAGTAAATTGGGATAAAGAGTCATATTGATCAACAGTCACTTCTTTTTTCCATTATCTTTCAGTTTCCAGTGTCTGTGCTCCAAAATGGCGTAAAAATGACAAATGAACCACCCACTGGTCTAAAGCAAAATTTGCTTCAATCGTTTTTGAGTACGCCTATCAGTGACCAGGAATTCTTCAATGGTTGTGGGCAAAAAAACAAGGTGAGTATTCGTATGGCATTTAAAAAGTAAATAGAGAATATTTATAAATTGCTATAAAGTTTATTTGTAGAATTTTTGAAAAGCAATAACCGGAAAAAAAATCTGCAAATAGCTTGTTATCTGAAAGGGGAAATACCGGATGATTCAAAAATCAAGACAAACAAAAAATGAATAATTCGAATACGAATAAAGATAATAAATAAATACGGTTTGCACTAAACGAATGGAAAAAGAAGACGGATTTTGTTTGGTAACGAAACAAAAATAATTCTGTTGGTGACCAACAGATGGCGCTGTCAGATTTCTGATGTAGGATGTGTGACGTTTATGCAAAGCAACAAGCGATGTAAAAAGCAACAACTGCACTAGGTAATGGTAATCGAAGCTTATATCCATCGAAATGCCGTCCATAGTTGAGAAAGCCCTCTTAGTTAAATTGTATTTTAAGAATTCGGAAAGTGTCTCTGCGGCACTGTGGGCTTATCGCTACATGAAGGGTATGCGAGATATCAAAGAGCCACTAACGTCTTCTGCCATTGAACCAAATGATAGAGAAATTTGAAACTACTGGTTATTTGGCATTACGTCCAAGAAGTGGGCGTCTCTAAGCAACCGCTGCTGCTGCCACGATAGGGGAGCAAACGGTGCTATCCATGTCGGCTGTTTCTGCACATGGAAGGGCAGTACTCGAGAAATTTCGAGGCAGACAAGAGTGTTGAATGGAAGGATCTGGAGAGCTCTACGAATAATTCTGAAACGGTATTCTTACAAGTTGCAACATGACCAAGGACTGAAGCTTCTTGACTTGGATTCTCACCAAGATTTTGCACTTTTAGTATTCATTAAAATGAAAGTACAGCACAACTGGCTTCACACTGTGCTTTGGACAAATGAAGCCCATTTTACATACTCTGGCGCTGTTAACCCCCACAATTGTCGTATGTAGACTACAGAAAATCCACATGCATTTGTTGAGGAACCCTTGCACAAATCTAAAGTGATAGTCCTGTGTGGCTTTATGCTGGTTTCATAATTGGTAATTTTTTTTTCCGTGGATGTTACACAAAACGGTTTCAAAACAGTTTCAGTTACTGGTCAGGGATATGCAGCATTGTTACAGAACATTATTTTTGAACTGCAAGCACAACAGTCGCCTTTATGCAAGATGGAGCATCCTTTCATATTTCTCATCCTTTCATTTTTCAACACCTTCTACGCTCAACATTTGAGAAGGATCACATTATCAGTCAATACTTTATTCCCGCATAGCTTCCAAGATCTCCCGATCTGATACCCTGTGACTTTGAAGACGAAAGTATACCACGATCAACCGGCATCATTACCAGCTCGGAAAGATGCCATCCTCCAAAATGTGTCCACCATAAAGCAAAAAATGTTACTAAATGCTGTGAACGGTGGGGTAACTCATATCTGAGCTGTACTTCTGAATGATGGACGGCATATTAAACATTTAACTAATTAACTGTAATTAAGCTGACTTGAAAGTTCTCAACATTTTTTCGTTTGTAAATCATCTTTTGGTGAAATAAAAAATTATAGCGCCATCTGTTGGTCACCAACAGAACTATTTTTGTTCCTTTGCCGCACGAAACCCGGCATGACGATGGGGCCGAATGACGGTAGGGGGAGGGGTGGATTTGAAATATAGAAATTATATTTGACAAGATTTCGGTTACTTTTCTTGGAAACTATTCCTGATCTGCATAAAAACCAGTTTTGCTAAGCGCTATGGTCATACTCCTGATCAACCGACCTTCAAGACCCTACTGCACCTGAAATCGACTCATTTTACGTACTTTGATAAAGCAAAAATCTACCTATAGCCACTCTTGTTCTTTGAACTGCCCCCTTTTATATCTTCCAACAACTGATATTAACCAATGTTTTTTCAATGTGCAGATAGAGGAGCAGCTCCTTTCTAAACATTTCTGTTGCTGAACATCCCATTCGTGGTCATGAACTCTATACTCATACTACCATTGAGTATCAAAGAAAACATTGGATTGGCTTTCTACTGAGCAGCTTCTAAATCATTCTCACGAAGCCACTCTTCTATGGAATTCTTAAAGAAGGATTCTCTGAATATTTACCATGCATTTCTGTGCAAAGCAAAACTTGTACTATTTGAACCATCCTCCTTCTAGGTGTTCCAGAGACTGGTGTTCAGCCTGAGCTTCTTCCATGCTCTGATCCAGGAACGCAAGAAATTCGGCCCCATCGGATGGAATATCCCATATGGTTTCAACGAGTCTGACCTGCGCATCTCCCTGCAACAGCTGCAGATGTTCGTGAACGAGTATCGGGAGGTGCCCTTCGAAGCCATTACCTACATGACTGGCGAGTGCAACTACGGAGGTAGGGTCACCGACGACTGGGACAGAAGGTGTCTGCTAACATTGCTGGCCGATTTCTGCAATGCTGATGTCATTGAAGAGGATGAATATAAGTAGGTTTCTCACTGAATCCTCCATTAGGAATTTGCTTTCTAATACTCAATCAGTTGACTCCGGAAGCATAAAACCAAGTTCCAACGACCGCAGAATCTTCAGGCGGTTCCCCCTTCGACCCTACTTGTGGCTTTGTCGACTCCTTTAATGCCTGCCCTTTTTACCGACAAAGTTTTAGTAGAATCGACAGGCATCAAAAGAGCCCAGAAAACCGCAAGAGAGGTTGAAGAGGGAGCGCATGCCTCGTCTGCAGGCGGGTAAAGGTCGTGGGAAAGCCTTTTAACATTTAACATGAATTAGTGAAAAAAAATTTATAAAAGAGCATGTTACACCCATTTTGAGTCATATCTCATATTTTTAAATGAGTATTTCTTGTATATATATTTATTTCGTGTGTCTCTGAAGCTGCTTTAAAGATTCGAATCAAATTTTATATTTAGATAAGGTTTGGCTTTTCTTCTATATAAGGGTCTTTCCTGAAAAAATTCAATTTTAAACACGCACACACTTTTTTATATCTAACTGTTAGAGCCTTTTTCCCTTTGTTCTCATGCTGACAATGTAATATAGCGCCATTTTATAAATTTCTGAGATTCTTGCGTTGTTGCCATAAGATAATAACCTACTGGTACCTCAAAATTTTGTGAGATGGCGCTATATGACATTATTCGAATACGAGTAATTTCAGCTCATTTCAGGAATCGGCTCAATCCAATAGCAATATCCGATCCATCCAATTTTTCGAAGAAATGAATTAATTTAATTTTTATAATATGTTCAAAAAAATTTCACTCGCGTTTAATAACAGTTTTGATAAATGTATTTTCTCTTTCCACCAGTGGGTAAATATCACTTCCTTCGTTCTAAAGTGGGAAACATCGAAGGATTTGACTCCTGTTCTAAGATTAATCCATTATGAAACTAATTTATGATCTTGGAAATTAGAAAAATAATAGTCTGTGTTTACGAAAATATTGTTATAAAATTTATATATATATATATATATATATATATATATATATATATATATATATAAAATATAATAAAGAGAGTGGGAGGGACCGATAGACAAGATAGACAAGTCTCGTAATTTTTTCAAACCAGTTTAAGCTGGTTAATAACAAATTAATACAAATAATGACTTAAAAATAATGTTATCGCGTGATAACTCAAAATTACCGATCGTAGATTTCATTTTTAGTTTGTTGTTATTATTATTATTATTTTAACGACCAGTTCATAAGTAGATAAGACTAAAAAATATTCATATGGAATCAGTACGTGATTTGTATCAAAATGTATTATCTAAAAAGATACATATATATATAAACATACGAACATTCTTAAAATATCTGTTGCAGTATTTTTCATCAAAATTTTTCTCATGAGTTTTAAATCCCTCCATATGTACCAATTTACAAACATTGCAAGCTGTATAAACTGTTACTAAAAGAAATAATGCGAAAGATATTCTACGATAATTAATGATATATACTGGATTTAAAATACAAAATAAATAATGGCAGTAAAGATTGGAAGCAATTTACCTAATAGATTTCAAAATAACACAGAAGTTTATTCTTACGTAATGTTATTTTGTTTATAAATAATGATAAAAGATAAACATCAATTGAATAATATATGTAATTTTGACATCCAGATTATCTCCTGATGGAAAGTACACTGTACCAGACACAGACTCCTACGAAGAATTCTTGGATTTTATAGAGGCAAGCACATTTGCTTTTCACACATTTTCATTCAATTTGCTTCAAACTTATAATGACTAATTTTGCAATCAGTGTTATATTACCTTCCTCATATACTATAGTTTTCGCACGGTAGAAAATGCACTATTTTGATATTCTAAGAACTTTATTATAAAATAATGGATTTTATAGATTTCATGTGAGGATCACCTCCTGGCAATGTGTTCGTTTTTAAATTGATTGCAAGACTATCATTTTAAATTTTAAATGACTCGCAAAACCAAAGAATTTGTGCTCCCATCTGAATTCCCTGTTTGGGGGCCGCGGTGACCTGGTGGTAACGTCTCGACTTCAGAACCAGAGGATTTCAGGTTCGATACTCTATTCCACTTAAGAACTGTCGTGTAAAGGGGTCTCCTGCACGTTAAATCTGTCAGGCCAAACATGTCCTCCGGCTGGTGTGGTGGGGAGAGGGGGGTGCCAGCTCAGGTGTCGTCCTCCTCATCTCACCGTGGTTCAAAAGGGCAAATTCCGTCCCAAAATAGCTCTAATGGGACGGGACGTTAAAATAACTAAACTAAACAAGAAACTGAACTACTTGTCTGTCTTCGCCAATTTTAATTTCTTATAAAGGTTTCCGACCCCTAGATAGATCAACAGTTGTCACTTTCTCCCATCCGAATTTTTGAAAGATATATCGAAAAATCACATAATCGCAAAGCTTTCCCAGTAGCAATAGGGCCGATTTTGCAAATTAATCTCACCACTATGTATCTATAACTAACCACACAAAATACTTTAATGATAACTGTACAGGTTTTATTTAAAAAAATCGTTTTCTGTAAAGTGATAAAATATCGTTCATCAAAGTTAATTGACTTTACTACATTAATTATTGTCGGTATAATTTATAGATTCTTCTTTCTAATGAAAGCGTGTTTTAAAAACTGTTTTTATTACAAATTAGTTCGTACCGGCACGTTGCTGCCGCTGAAAAAAATATTATTAAATGCAATCAATCAATAATTTGTCAATGTTTATCGAAATAGGATGGATAATACGACTGTACATAAAATAAAAACAATCAAATATTCATTTATATATATCAGATTTGTGTATTCTTTTAGAATTGTAAAGCTTGGTGTTCTTTCAGAACGGTAATGAAAGAAATGATCTGTTGTATCTCGTGATTCGTTTAATATCCGTTCAGAATTCTCAAGTTTTATTTTAGAAAAGGTGATTGAAATATTTTCTTTTAATATTTGATTAAAGATAGAAAACATATTTATTTAAAAAACTGTCAATATAGTTGAAAAAAAAAAACGTTAAAATTTAATTAAAATTTAAAACCCCCAGGGTTGGTCTCCACAAAACTTTCTCGAATAATCTGTAATAAAGTTGTTACCTCTAAGAATGACTTGCATGACATTTGCGTATTATAGCTACAAAAGATTCACCTTTAACTTGGATTTAGCCTTTTTACATAATTTATTTGCTCCTCGGCTTATTATTTGGAGATTAAACACTGGTAAATAGATGCGATTGAGATTCGTTTTTTTTTAAATTTCGGATAATTGTACTATCCCTATAACCATCCCGTCGGTGTAAACAATAAGCTGACTCAGTTACATCGCAATCGGATGAACAGTTTAGAAAGGAATGGAAGACATACAGACAAACATTCATTTTTATTTACATAGATTTCTTTCTCTCACATTTGCAGGACCTACCTTCCACTCAACATCCTGAGGTGTTCGGCATGCACGAGAACGTGGACATCACTCGAGAGCTGCAGGAGAGTCGGAGGCTGGTGGACAGCATCTTGCTCACGGAAGGGACGGGCAGCTCGGCAGATGGCGGAACGACCGATCAGCAGCTCACTGAAGTCGCCGCCGACATATTGGCAAAGGTATCCAAAACTTTCACTCATGATAAATGTTCACGATAACTCCCATGGACCCTGAAATGCTCCACTTTCTAAGATTATCATTCAAAGCTGCGCATATGGTGCGTACGTAAGAAAAGGCTTGCCTTAGTCTATTGTCACCGGGGGTTCGGGTGTGGCGATGGTGTTGGGTGGAATGTGAAAATGTGTATAGTTAGGGGTTGAAAAGTGATTTTCACGCTCTGATTTTCATTGTTTCTACTATCAACAATGTAGGTTTCCTGATACTAACTCAAAGGTGAAGGAATATGCCTTTGCCTTCTAGCTTGCCGAGAGGAATTTTTTTTAAATCAATACTATTTTATGCTTGTGAAGGTTTTATCGAAAAATGGCTTTGCTATTCAGTAGAATGTGTGGCGATATTATTGATTTTAGTTGTGCCACTCAATTTAGTGGAGGTTGAATTCCTCCAAGGATTGAACTCATGATCTTCCGATTTCCAACCGAGTAACATATTCATCATACAAAATTGATCATTGATGTTTAGTGGCAGTTACTGGCTTATAAGGATGACACCACAATATTCTCCTACCAATGAGTTTGTTGAGAGATGAACGATTTAAAGTGCCAAGATTTATGGCGAGTGTATGTGAGTTGTTGCTACATCAAGTGAGTCTGACGACTTTGCTTTGGTTGCGTTTGCTGCACGTAGATGGCGCTCCGACAGCTGTTTGAAGGTTCATCGTCCGAGGTCACTAGTGTGGCGATTGTGTTGGCTGGAATTGTGCCAATGTGGCTGTTGAATTCCACCAAAGATCGAACTTGTGATCTTGCGATTTGCTGCAGGGTAACATATCCCTTATACAAAATTGACCACCGATGTTTAGTGGCAGTTACTGGCTTATTAAGATGTCACCACAACACACAACAACGTTTGCTACAAGTAGATGGTGCCACGACAGCTGTATGAAGGTTCATCATCCAAGGTCACCAATGTGGCAATGGTGTTGGTTGGAATTGTGCCAATGTGGAAGTTGAATCCCGCCAAGGATCGAACCCGCGATCTTCCGCTTTGCAGCCGAGTAACATATCCCCTACACAAAAGTGATCACCGATGTTTAGTGGCATTTACTGGCTTTTTAAGATGTCGCCACAAGGAAAGGAAATGATATCGATTTCAAGTGGGCCATTTTAATCCCAGGTAGCACAGTCTGTTGCACTATATTGAACAATATTGCACGATATTATATGATATTAAACAATATTCCATAATATTAAACAATATTGCGAATACTGATCAATGCCATACAATATTGTACGATATTTGTGTGCTACTAGGGATGAGCAAACCAAGCGCCTGTTGCTTTCCATCCGCCTCACTTATTAAAAGAATAAAATTTTCTCATGAGATTACCATATTTTGGTGTCAGTAGTATTTTGCTTATGCAGACATTTCAGGATGGAGGTATTTTACCGTCAGAAACAGTGCACAGTATGATGGATTTTTTCAATAAATCTATGAATATAGTCTTGTATTTCAACAAACTTGACATCATTTTTATGATTTATTTTAGAATAATTTTTATTTTAGTAATTTAATGAAAGTGCGCATGTTTTTATGTATTTATTATAAACACATATATGGCATTGATCTTGTGGTGATATCTTAATAATCCAGTAACAGCCACTAAACACTGGTGATCACTTTTGTCTAGTGGATATGTTACTTGACTACGGATTCTAAGGTTGCAGGTTTGATTCTTGGAGGAATTCAATGTTCCCCATTGGCACGGCGCCATAATATAAACATCACCACATTGGTGACCTCGAACTATGAACCCGCTCTTCACTCGCCATAAAGCTTGGCATTAAAAAAATCATTCGTCTCTGAGACGACTCACTGGTGGGAGAATATTATGGTGTTATCTTAATAAGCCAGTAACAGCCACTAAACATCGGTAATCATTTTTTGCATAATGGATGTGTTATACGGCTACGGATCCTAAGATCGCAGGTTTGATCCTTGGAGGAATTCAATACTTCCCACTGGCACAATTCCCGTCAATACAATCGCCACAAGCTTTAAACAAGATGCAGAGAAATGAAATTCCTCAAGCAGAAGTAAAAAAAATTTTGCTTTGGAATCATTACTTAACGCAGAGTCTCCTCGACATTTATTCCGACTAACAAATCTCAAATCAGATCATATGTTTCAACGCTATGCTAATTTCAAACTTCCATTAAAAATTGAGAATAAAATTTAAAAAATTATGGGCATAGTCTGAAAAGTATCTATTATGTACTCTATTATGCATACTTAAACAAAAATATAAAAAGTGTAAATATTCTGAAACAAATTAAATTCCGTTTACTCCATGCATAAAATAATTATTTCTGTATATTATCCACTACCATTGAGTAAAGGTCTATTAAGTTTCATTGCATTAACTTTTATAAACACGTAATGCGTGGTAAAAAAAATTAATGAAAATGCCATGTAAATTTAATCAATCTTCCGATGATATCTCTATCTATACTTATAATAAAGCTCAATGTGTGTGTGTGTGATAGCGCTCTATAGGCCAGACAGTTGGACCTACAGCTATCAAATTTGGTACATGTATACCTTGGAGGTTGGGAATGTGCACCTCGGAGCCCTATTTTCGAATTTTTAATTAGAATTTGAATTAATTAAAATTTAAGCGAAATTTCGACGTTTTTCCGCTATAACTTCCGAAAATATGATCACATAAACATGATTTTTACATCAATTTAAAGATTAAAAAATTAGCCTTCTAATGGTATCAGTGTTTTAATGTATAACTGAAGCTTCTATTTTTAACGAATTTTTAAAGAAATATTTTAACCATGTTTTTTCAGCATGTGACTAGATAAAATAAAAGAATGCCGGAAGTTCAAATTAAAAAAATTATCATCGCAATGCAACTTTCAGCACGTGACTGGATCAAATAAAAGAAATATAAAATGTGATATTTTCTTTAAAAAATAAATGCAAAGCAAAGGTTTCTACAATCGTTTGCAATATCCATATCATTAACTCAATAAATCTTCTTTATTTTCGGTAAACCTGATTGAATTTAGACAGGATATGCATTGAAATCCCGACTTAATGGAATATTTATGTAATTTATGTAATATCTCTATCATAAATTTAATACTTTTTTCCCTTTTTCGCTTTCTTTAAAAAAACATATTTAATATTTTGGTAACATCATCGAATTTTTTTTTTAATATTTTGGAAGCATAAACGATGGTTAAAACTGACTGATTTATAAAATTAAAGAATATTATTAGGAAAAGGTGTACTTTTAGATCTGTCCGTCCATCATCTTAAAGAAAATATTAATTTCAAGTCAATCAATACCCGGAATTACTTCAAGGCTAATGAATGTGTGATTTAATTGAAAATTTTAGAACGCTTTACACATGGCGAACCAGCTGGTCGCCAAAGGCGGCTAGTTAACAATAAAGGTGTGTGTGTGTGTGTGTGTGTGTGTGTGTGTGTGTGTGTGTGTGTGTGTGTGT
>JAPMOQ010051059.1:225959-254151 GCA_026543055.1 Argiope trifasciata
TGTGTGTGTGTGTGTGTGTGTGTGTGTGTGTGTGTGTGTGTGTGTGTGTTTACTGTAGGACCAAACCGACTGGCTCCGTTGCCCAGAAAAAATTTACATACCCTCTTTCCAGAGCAACATGAAGATAGTCAGTTTCTCCAAACTCAAGCTTCCTACTTTTAACTGCATTTACGAACATAGGTCTTCTTCTTAAGTCTTTCGTTCTCTGTAAATGCAGAGCGCTGCTAAAGTTCTTATCCTGATAAAAGAATTTTGCGATCTTTTTTCGTCAGTGGCATGCTTACTTGGGCGAATGAGTTTTTGAAATATATGTATTGAGTTTATAGTGAAAATTAAGCAAACTATTCATCACCATTTGATTTTCAGTAGTACAGCTCTATCAAGTAGTAAAATTTCTAGTTTATTTTTCTTTCGAAAGGCTCAATCAGTCCCATGATCTATGTAGCAAATATATGAACATCATTGGAATCCGTTTCCTAACAACAGAACTACGAGTCTCTGAATAAGTTTAATTTTATTTAATCTCTTTGTATTATGATCTTAAAAGAAAAAATATGATAAAAAGAAATAGTAAATATTCCTATCCGTTAATTATTTTGACACACATATGCATATACACTGAAGTGCCACTGAATTAGGGATAGCTGTCTAGTAACGAGTTGGGCCTCCTCTGGCCTTGATAACGACTGCCACTCGACGAGGCATAGATTCGACAAGTTTCTGGAAACGTTCTATGGGAATGGTGTGCCAACTATTGGCTATCCATAGTTCAGTAAGGTTCGTTGGTGCAGTGTGGTGGCCTTTTACGTCTTGTTCCAAAATATCCCAAATATGCTCTATAGGGTTTAAGTCTGGGCTTCTAGGTGGTCAATTTATGACAAAAAACTCAGAGGAATGCTCATCCAACCAACCAGTAGCCAATCGGGACTTGTGAGAGGTACAGTTGTCTTGCTGAAACACTCCATTACTTTGCGGATAACAGAACAGCATAAATGGATTGAGGTGATTCCCCAGCAACTCTACATACCGAATTGCATTGAGAGAGGTTGGTACAGACACCAATGATCCCAAACAGTGCCACGAAAAAACACCCCACACCATGATTGAGCCACCATGCCCTTGAACAGTTCCAACCTGGCATGCAGGATCCATGGCTTCATGAGACTGACGCCATATTCTCAACCTCCTGTTGGCGTTAAGTAGTCGGAATCGAGACTAATCACTCCATGCCACTTGTTTCCAGTCTTCTACACTCCAATCTCTGTTTTCTCTTACCCAGGCAAGACGTGCAGATCGATGGCTTGCATTGAGCAATGGTACTCTGGTAGGTCGACGACTCCTGAAGCCCATACGGTGAAGCGAGCGTTGCACAGTCCGTTTACTGACTCTTCGACTGGCACCTTCATTCAACTGGGTGGTAATTTGAGTTAATGTTTGGCTTCGCTGGCTGCGTACAATACGACTAAGCCATCTCTCACCACGCACTGTCACGGCTAATTGTCCTTTGCAGTTAGATCGATTGCTAGTTTTTTTTCCACCGTTCATGTATTCTTGGTATACTCTTGACACTGTCGATCTTGAAAATCCAGCTGTCTGACGATTTCGGAAATTGAATGTCCCATGCGTCTAGCCCCTACGATTTGCCCGCGATCAAAGGCATCTAAATCAGGTAGTTTACCCATAATGGCGATTCCAAAAACTAATCCAGAATAACCACAATCCGCACTATATATGCATTTACCACAGCCCCCTCCCTTGCGCATAAATGATGCGCAGTGCTACACAATTTGCATATCTCTTGCTATCTTTAATTCAGTGGCACCTCAGTGTATTTGATCACTTGAAAACTGTTTTTATTTAAATGTGTTGACTGGACATGTTTACATTATACAAATACATGAAAACTTTCCAAATACACCTTATAACAATTCCAATGTTTATTTCACTTTAAATATTAACCAGGCAATATGTCATTTCTGTTTTCTGAATTCGTTCGCATATAAATCGAGAATTGTGTTTGCATAGAAGGGTGAAATACGCTTCTACTCTTTTGTTGCTTGGTTCGAATTTTTGAGTAGATTGATTTTTCTCCGATTCTTTTGCGCTTGTGAGTGCAAATCTTTGATTGTGAATAATCTTCTAGTTCACACAATTATCTTTTAAATCCTGCTTACTGATATTAACCTTCCAGCGGACGCGGCTTTCATACCAACATGAAAGGTCGCGCGTATTTCCCACATACGCTATAGTAAATTGTAAATTTTCTAAAGCCTAACCATTAAAATTATATTGTAAATAGCTTCGGATTAATAACTACAATTACTTTAAACATTTTTTTTTGCTTAAAAAGAAGCAGAAACAATATAAACATAGATTGCAGTAACAATGTAAAATGACCACAGGTTAACTGAATTGATTTAAAAATAACATACATGAAATTGTCGATATTTTGACAGGACAATTTGCATATAAAATAGAGAAGTGCAAAAATACAGAATTTATGTATAAAAAGGAAAAAGTAATTGAAAACTAGATATGAAAAGGAAGAAAATAGTTTCATTGTTATTTCATTGCAGCGTTGCAATTTGAGCAAATGTGTTTAGTGTGCTCCAAACATATAAATTTCTGTCAAATCTCACCACTGAACCCCGTGATTCGAGTCCACTTTTCTTTTTGGCAGGGTTTTTTTTCCTGACTACACATCTTCCTATTCTTCAATACCTAGTTCGACTTTTCTCTTTAGCACCTATAATTTTAGCTCACTTTGTAGAGATATGGGAGCTTTTCTTCAACATTTTCCTTCTTAAGTGCATTTGCCGGCTGTCGCCAGTCTAAAACAATACGGATTTATTTGTAAAATCATACAAAATCAGATGTGACAAAAACTTATATGAACGGTCACGCGTATCTCTAAAATACAAAAATCTAATCGGCAGAGATCTATTAACGCCACAAACTTACTACGACAACTGAAAATATGTCAAAGGGAGGGTGACAAATAGCCGAGGACAGGCGTTCCCAGTGCCACCAGATCTAAAGTTATAAAAGGAAATTCATCTCTAGTGTATCTCTTACATACGCGCGCCCACTGGAAGGTTAATTCTTATTTAATTCTTTGAATTAAATGACGTAATTGAATTGCAGCTTGCTTCTTTCAGCTGCCGGCGAATTTCGATATGGAAGAAGCGATTGCGAGGTATCCCGTGCGGTACGATGAGAGTATGAATACAGTTCTAGTTCAAGAAATGGAACGGTTTAACAGGTTGGTTTTCTTTATGTCTATAATTATTTTCTTTAAACTACAAATTTCGATTTATAGCAGTTTTTAAAAAATCGTCCGGAATGATCTACTGTTCTCCCATGCTTTATAATAAAGATTCAATCTAACTCCGTATAAAATTCTGAAATTCGAGAAAAGAGTGAATTTCCTGTTTCTTAATACAATAAAGAAAACAGAGTATGCATTCTGGACATTTTTTTTTATTAACCGAATAAAATGAAAAGTAGAACATAACTACAAGGTTATGATGAAATAAAGTTGCCCTTTTAAAAATCTATTTTTTTAAAAAAAGAAGAAGAGCTGATTCGAATAACTTGATATTTCATCTGAGTATCCGTGAAACAAAAGGAATTTGCTTTGATAGAGAAAAAAATAGTGCAAAGATTTGTAGATAGATAGGTGCCCTAGTCGTCTTAGTATTCTAATTAAAAGATGTAACATGTTTTGCGGCAGATTTTGTTCAAAGCTTATATATCACGTCAAGGTAGTGTCATAGCGGATAGGAAAAAATTACTTTTTTATCGCCCTTAGGCCAAAAGTCGTAGATAAAGCAAAAACTGGTAAAACCATCAAGAAAAGAAAATCGGTTACAACTTGTATAAAAATTTTCAATATGTGGTCCACCATTTTCTCTAAAGAGCTGAAAGCGCAAAATAGCATGTTCCACAACGCATTAGAATATATCAGTGATGGTGTTATAAAGGTACTCTACAATGTGTGCTTTCAATTCATCCAGGTTTGTAATTCGAATTCTATACACAACATTTTTTCCGAAAATCCACAACCTGAATTCGCAAGTGTTCAAATCGGGTAAAATCACGCCAGGCATCTGAGAAATGTCACTAATAATTCAGTCACTGATTCTGATAATTTCTTAAATGTAAATTCAACAGCTTCTTCATTGGTGCTGCATTGTTCGGAGGTTCGACATCATGCATAATAAATTCTCATATTTGTGCTGGAATGAACTGGTTGAGCAGAAAAGATTCATAGTGCATTGATTGCAAGGGCTATAAGATCGAAGTACTAATTTTTTCTAAAAAGAAAGGCCAAGGATAAATGCTACCTTAAATCTGTACAATACAATGACGTTTTAAGAATGAAGAAGTAGTGGCTGCATTTAGAACGAATTCCCTTAGCCATTGCTGAAATTTTGAATATTGAGAGCCTTGGAGATAGAAACGGGATTCGTGTGTTCACAAAATCCTTCCTGGTCATGTATTGTCTGTGTTTATTTTATAAATAATGTATATCCATCTTAACCATTTTTAAACATTTCCAAAAATGCTCTTTTTCTTCCATCGAACTAGCTTTTTATGGCGCATATCGGAAAAAATTCAATGAAACAAATTATTTTCAAGTTTTATTAATATTAAAAAAATAATTTAAAGACTTTGAAATAGAATATTAATAAAATAATTAACATTATTTATTGGAATTATAGCTTCATTAATAAAATAATTTTTAACGTAGCAATAAAAGAGTGCTTCAAAATTTGTTTTTATAAATGATTTATTGTGATTATTTGTAGGTTGCTTCACACCATCCGCAGCAGTTTGCAGCAACTTCAAGCCGTCATTAAAGGCTTAGTGGTTATGTCGGCCGCCTTAGAAGCCATGACTGGAAGCCTGCTGATTGGCCGTCTGCCTGCTATGTGGGCGGCTGTTTCGTACCCTTCCCTAAAGCCTCTAGGCAGCTACATCAACGACTTCATCCACAGACTCAATTTCTTGAAGGTATTGAACGTTTCTGTGTTTGCCATTATTAGGTAGGTTCATTTTAAAAAGATTAAATGGCGATAAAAATCATATAATGGATGTTAATATAAATGCAAATGGGATGAAAGAGAAACATTGAATTTTTTTGTGTAATTGCCTATCGATTGTGCATTTATCAAACAGTAAAAACTACTTTCACACGCTGACTTGGTAGAAGTCGTTATGTTCTTGGTATCTGTTTTTGAAACTTTATACCACTGTACGTCATTAAAAGCATTTATTAGACACAAACAACATTGCTACCGATACATTATAAGCTTTAAGAATTAAAAATGCAAACAAACACGCTATATTAACAGGTAAGCTAGGCTTCAGAAAGTCGGATCCACCGGAAAATCAATCCACCTTTAAAACGAAAGACAAGCCTCAAATTTTCTACTCAGTGCACAAAGATTTGTTACTTAGGCATTAATTTTCTCGCTGGGTCAGACAGTTCTATCGTATCTAGATAGCAACCATAAGATGCTTTTGTACATGAACTAATTCCCTAAAATACGTCGTTTCAGACTTGAATGTCACATTCATCAGAGTTAAATATCTGAAGTGACATTGTCACAGGAGTATTTGGGTTCTTGCGGTAGTTAAGCAAGTCTGGCTCAGAATTTGGAAGAAAATCCGATAAAAGAAATAGACGTTTTCGGTTTCTTCAAAAGATGTTTACCTGATTGTATAAGGTACGATCGCATAGATGATGTTTTCGTAGAATCGTCCAATTACCTTTTTAACTGTAATGCAGACTGTATAATTAATCAAAAATCCCGTAGAGCAACTCATAGCTTTTTTCTAATCATCCATCCGTCTTTCTACTTTAGTTTCTAGGATTTTATTATTCTTTGAGTTTGTCTGTAATTAAATTAAACGGAAAGTAGAATTGTATTCATATTTCTAGCTATGAAAAGTTAAAGCCATTCTTGAAAAGAACTGTTCGATCGGTCATAAATACAAAATAGAAATGTCTAGAATTTTTGACATATACTTCTTTTAGCCCATTATTTGCATCTTATTGGGAACTACTCGAAATAAATGTATATCAAAACTTTTTTACAAAATCTTTGGTCCCTCAGGGGCCCACCTCCTTTAGGTGGGTACGGGTGTCCCAATCCCGAGGTACCCAGGGATCTTTAATTCTTTTTCCCTCCCCTCCCCTTTCTCTCTTATCTTACTCTCCCCACTCTTCCCCCCTTTTCTCTCTCTTCATTCTTCCATCCCTTGACGGTAAGCGAGGGAGCTCTCCATGAGAAGCGGTCGCCGCTCTGTTTGCTTCTTGCTTCTCATGGACAGTCGAAAACCCCACGTGTTTGCCGTGCGTGGCGACCCATCAGACGGGTGGTACATTTTGGACCCTGATGTATCAGTCGGCTGGTATCCCAGACATATGACTGGGCTGCTCAAGGGGATCAAGCGAAGGGGTCACTTCTTGGGCTTGGCGTTAAGGGTGGTCATTGTCCCCGGGGGTGACTCTCAGCGTATAGGTTCTGGCTAGCACTATGGCAAGTGCCGAGGTTGGGATTTCCAGAGCCGGTAACTGCCATCCCATGTTGGGCTCCGTGGTGGGCGATGCCGTCGGGCCCGAATCTTTTCTAATGCCGTATGGCTAATTCTAATTTACACTATAGTAATGCTTATCCTAAATTTTTTGTAATTAGTGCTGAAAAAACACATTGAGCAATTTATCTCCTATTTTAATACACAAAACTATTGTTTCAATGATTGGAGAAGTGAAATCGATCAAGAAACTAAACAGTGGAAACTTACTTGTTGAAGTTGCAAATTCAAAACAATCTGAAAATATATCAAAACTTGAGAAAATAGCAAATATCGAAGTTACTGTCAGTCCACATCGGACATTAAACCATTCAAGAGGTGTTATTTCACAAAGCGAATTTAACAGAGATACCGAAGAAGATATCCTTGATGCTCTGTAAGCACAAAAAGTCATATCAGTTCGTAGAATATCAATAAAAAGAAATGTGTTTATATCAATAAATGTGTAGAATATCAATGTGTAGAATATCAATAAAAGAATATCAATAAAAAGAAATTTCCCAACAAAGCATCTAATATTAACATTCGACACTCCTTTGTTGCCGAAATCGGTTAAAATTGCTTACATTAATTGTCCAGTTAAACATTATATACCAAATCCACTTCAATGTTTTAAATGTCAAAAATTTGGTCACACAATAACGGCCTGTAAATCTTCTAAGCAAGTATGTGCTTACTGCTCTCTTCCAGATCATGAAAGTAATGCCTGCTCTTCTACAACACCAAAATGCTGCAACTGCTCCGCAGAACATCCAGTTTATTCAAAATCCTGCCCACGTTACAAACAAGAGAAAGAGATACAAACGAATAAAATTACTCGAAACATTTCATTTCCAGAAGCCCGAAAAATTGTAAACGACAGAACTCCCCAACCAGGTCTACCCTATTCAGCAACTTTAAATCCCTTTCAAACTATCTCTGGCAAAACTTAAAAAATGGTCAAACAAGTTCCATGTCTACAGCATTTGCAACAACTCATCCTTCAGTAGATAATGAAATAATTACAATAAAGAAAAGCGACTGGTTAGCACTGCTTGAGATAAAAAAATCGTGGGAAAAAACTTCCTCTGCTTCTACCATGTCCCAGAATACTATCAACCAAGCTGTTGCAAAAACAATTCCTCCAGCCATTGCTTCTTCCACAGTTGATATTAGCGAATTTCAATTTAATATTCCTATATCTTCTACAACGACTTCATCAAATATCAATAATTGATTAGATAAAGTTCCTCTTTCCAATGCACCTTCTTCAAAAGAGGGTTCTTTAGTTAAAAGAAATTCTAAAAAACCTCGAGACGATAAAAAACAGGAACACAAATCTACCGATTTAGTAAAATTAAAAGAATCAAAAGCTGCCAAACGTGCAAGAAGACTTGCTGAGAAAAGAGATCGAGATATTTTAAACTCTCTTACAAATAGTGTCCCTACTAAACCAGATTTTTTGAAAGATTCTGTTAAAAAAACAAGTGAAGAACTTGATAATGATTCACTTCTTAAAATGCATTTGTCTGATGATGAAATGCTTACCAGTGACGGAGAAGTTCTTCCCACTTCTCCTTAATGGTTTTGTCCTTCTGTTTGTGTTGGTGTTTTCTTTTTGTTATTGTTGTTTTAGTTTTCTTTCTTTTCTTTTTTATGGCCTCGTTCATTTCATGGAACTGTCGTGGTTTTCAAAACAAGAATACTGAATTAAAGGATCTTATTAACAAATATCATCCCGCCTTTATTGCGTTGCAAGAGACTTACCTCAAAACAGACAAACATAATATCCGTCATTATAAAATCTATAGCAAACATCACGCTCAAGAACGAGTTTCTGGTGGTGTTGCAATACTTGCTGCAACTTACATCCCTTCCATGCCCCTGAACCTTAACACCAACTTTCAGGCTGTGGCTATACGTATTCAGACACAATCCTTAATTACAGTTTGCAACATTTACTTACCTCCAAATGAAAATGTCAGTCAAATAGATCTTAATAATTTGATTTATCAACTTCCACGTCCTTTTATAATTATTGGCGATCTTAACGGCCATAGTCCCCTATGGGGTAGTTCTGATAACAATTCCTGTGGTCTACAGATTGAAAAATTTCTTTCAGATCATAATTTATGTCTCTTAAATTCTGATGAAAAAACACATTTTCATTTACCCACACGTACATTTCATTCAGTTGACCTTGCAATGTGTTCTCCATCTCTCTTGCCTTTTTTGAATTTAACAGTTGACAATAACTTGTATAATAGTGATCATTTTCCATTAATTATAACTGACAATAGACATAATGCAAATAGTATTTTCAGGCCACCTAAATATATCCTAAATGCCGCCAACTGGCAACGATTTACTTCACTAGTAAATTTTGATTCTGAAATAATTAGATCTTCCACTATAGATGATGCTCTTAATTATATTGTCAAAAACATAATTGAAACAGCAGATAAATCAATACCCAAGACGACTGGTAATTACAGAAAACAAAATAAACCCTGGTGGAATTCTGACTGCCAACAGGCTTATAAGAAACAAAGAAAGGCTTGGGATATTTTCCGCAGGCGTCCTACAACAGAAAACTTCATTATTTTTAAAAAAACTAAATCGGAATCCAGAAGAATTCAAAGAATTAGTCGCTGAGCGTCATGGCAGAAGTTTGTTTCTGGCATAACATCAACTATATCTAGCAAAAAACTTTGGTATAAAATTAAAAAAATCTCTGGTGTCCCTCAATTGAATAGTGTTTCTGTTTTAGTTGATAAAGGAAAAACAATATCCACCTTAAAAGACATTGCAAATACCATCGCCTCGTCTTTAGCTGATACATGCAGTAGTGAAAATTATCCCCGTAAGATTTTAGAGAACAAAAAGAAAGCAAAAAAGCAAAAATTGCATTTTGATTCTAAGATTAATCTGTCCTATAACTGTGATTTTAGTTTTCAGGAATTTCAAACAAGTCTCTCAAAGATGCATGAATCTGCACCTGGCCCAGATAATATCACCTATACCATGATCAAACATCTAACAATAGAGTCACAGAAGAATTTGTTACATCTATACAACCGAATTTGGCGAGAACACCATTTTCCTGTTATTTGGCAACAGGCTGTTATTATTCCTCTCTTAAAACCAGGCAAAGATCCGACTAATCCACCTAACTACCGTCCAATAGCTTTGACAAGTTGTCTTTGTAAACTAATGGAAAGAATGATAAATAACAGATTAATTTATTACCTGGAAGACAGTAAATTGCTACATCCATCCCAAAGTGGATTTAGAAAAGGTCGTTGCACTCTCGATAATATTTTGGCCCTTGAAACTGATATCCGTCTCTGTTTTCTACAGAAAAAACATCTATTTGCTATCTTTTTTGATATTGAAAAAGCATATGACAGAACTTGAAGGTATGGAATTTTAAAAGACTTACATGATTAAGAGGAAATCTTCCCATTTTTATAAAGAATTTTTTAAAACTCAGAAAATTTCAGGTCAGAGTGGGAACAGAGCTTTCAAATTTTTTTATTCAGGAGGAGGGTGTTCCTCAAGGTAGTGTTTTAAGTGTAAACTTCTTTATCGTAAAACTAAATAACATTTTAAAACAACTATCCCCTTTTGTGAAAGGATCATTGTATATTGATGACCTGTACATATCCTGTACAGGAAAGAATATGAATTTTATCCAAAGACAACTGCAGATTGCAATCAATAGTATTAATCAATGGTGTAATGATAATGGCTTTACTATTTCTACTTCGAAAACCGTTTGTGTTCATTTCTGTCAAAAACGCAATATTCATTTTGACCCTGAACTAAAATTAAATGGAGAAAACATACCATTTGTCAATGAAATTCGATTTTTGGGTGTTATCTTTGACAAAAAGCTCACCTTCTTGCCTCATATACAGCAGTTACGGAAAAAATGTGAAGGGTCTCTAAATATTTTAAAAGTATTATCGACTACAGCATGGGGGACTGACAGAATCTCCATGCGTAAGATTTACAAGGCTACTGTACTCTCTAAGCTCGATTATGGCTCTGTCATTTATGGCTCCGCTAGAAAAAGTATATTGCAAAAATTGGATCCAATTCACCATGCAGCTCTTCGTTTATGTACTGGAGCTTTCCGAACTTCACCCATTAAAAGCCTATATGTCGACAGTTTTGAACCATCCCTTGAATCTAGAAGGCAAATGCTTTCATTGAATTATTATTTTAGGATTAAATCAAATATAAGCCATCCATTTCATAATTTTGAACTGCGTCCTTATTTTATTCGATTGGCCGAAGCCAGGCAATCCTTTATTCCTGTATTTCATAGGAGAGTGCATAACATTCTCACAGATTTAAATCAACTCCATTTAAAAGTAACCCTTCAACCAGAAAATAAGTTCCCTCCTTGGAAAATTACTGTTTTTCATTATTTAAACCCTTTTGCAAATTTTACTAAATCTGACACATCAGATATTATCTATCAACAAATATTTCTCGAACACATGCAGCATTATGTTGACTTTATTCCAATTTTTACAGATGGATCCAAATCAGCCAATAGTGTATCTTATTCAGTTATTTTCCCGGATAATGTGTTTTCATTTAAAATTAATACATTCTGTTCAGTGTTCACAGCAGAGATAACAGCTATTTTATACACACTAGAAGAAATCTATAATAGACTACAAAAGCAATTCATTATTTACACAGACTTCTTTAGTGTATTAGAATCTCTTAAATCATTTCATCTTCAGTATTATCACCCCTTGTTTTAAATGTTTTGAATATTTTAAATAAACTGGAATCTAGAAATTTTAATGTTTTATTATGCTTGGTACCGTCTCATGTTGGGATTGTGGGCAATGAAAGAGCTGACAAAGCTGCCAAATTGGCGGCTGCCTCAAAGAATACTTCTGCACTTGTAACAGACTTGGAAAAGAATTTAAAAATATCTCTCTTAAACAAATGGCAAAGAGAATGGGACATTAAAAGTGAAAACAACTTCATCGAATTAAACCTACTATCGAACTTTGGCCTTCACAAATGAATAGATAAACGGATACAGTTCTCACCAGATTGAGACTGGGTCATACTCGGTTCACGCATCGTCATCTGCTGTTAGGAGAACAAGCTCCAATGTGTTCTCGGTGCAATTGCACTGTGTCCGTCCAACATGTGCTTTCTGAATGCCCAAATTTTGATACACAGCGTTTACATTTTTTTAAATCTAATAATATTGATTTCTCTGCTTTACTTGGAAAAACGCCCCATGATAACCTCTTACCCTTTTTAAAATCTATTTGTTTTTATTCACAAATTTAGTTTTTTTTTTCCAAATTGTATCAATCAATTTTTTTTCTCAAATTTTAAATTGTATCAAATAATTTCAAATTTTTTACCTTGAAATAACTTTACTTAGTCTGGCGCAGCATGGTCAAATCTATGGCCCTTGTGCCAAAAAACCAAACCAAACAAAATCTTTGGTTTTCACTTTATTACACTGTGGAGCATTGTGATAAGGTCCGATGATGTAAAATTAGTAATTTACAGTGATTAAATATAATAGTAATGTAGATTCAGTAAATATCAATATGTTAAACCTGACATTTTCAGTATATCTTGAATGATAATATGAAATCAGGAGATATCATGCATTCATATGTTTAAAACAATCAAGGTCACTTCCCATGATCTCTAGAGAACAAGTTATTATTAATATTAAGACTTGATGCCACCATCAATGTATTATAATCTTGTTTGAACGTAGCTCCATTATTTATTTTCTATTTTTTTGCTTATTCTCAGTTAGTAAGCAGAATATTTGAGTCGAGAACTATGTTCGATTGTACCCAGTATCCTTCATGAATTTGGCTCAGCATTACGCTCAGAGCTTTCACAACCTTAATTCACAGATAATCAAAGTAGCCATTTCGGACTCCATACTTTTATTTTTTTTTTACCACCATCACAAATGCTGTTTCAGGATAATTAAAAAATATTGATATGCATAGTACTGACCGATACCCTGATTTTGTAGATAACTGTTCTATATTGTTGAATAATGGAGTACAAACTTCTGTTACTCTCGTTATGTTTTTCTCAGCCAATAAGAAAAAAATCTTTGCTTTTACAGAAATGGTTTGAAATGGGTAAGCCACCTGTTTTCTGGTTGTCTGGATTCTATTTCACTCAGGCTTTCCTGACTGGAGCGATGCAAAACTTCGCCCGCAAGTACAAAATACCAATCGACCAACTTGCCTTCGAATACGAGGTGAGCGTGAAATTATATTTCCTTCAAAATCAATTGTGTTGTTTTGGCACGGAAAAGAAAGGTAATTTATATCACGTTCTGCATTTTTTGAAATAGATAATTTTCATCCGAGAATGTTACTTTAATATGAACGTGCTGAAAAATCCCAAAATCTCGCTTAATTACTTGAAAAAATTTAAAACTTGTCCGAGATTTATCGTAAATGAATCATAATCATAATCCGTTATTAAGTTGGGTTCACTCGAGACCAACTATTGAGCGCAATCGTTATCCCCAGCCGTTGTCCCTGTATTGTCCTCGTATTAAATGGGTTCACATGAGGCAACCTATTGCGCACTTAACTTTTAAAATATACATTTTTATTTGATATATTTATTCTATTTCATGTTTATCAGCTATAATTATTTTTTAAAAATAGTCAATTGCTACTTTAAGCAATTCTCTTATTACATATGAATCTCTTATTACATCTCTCTTTTTCTTAAAATAATTACATGTTTTTAGACAATTTGGTAAAAAAATTAATAAACATATGTTTAAAATTACGAATTAGTGCATTTTTAAATTGATTTTTATAGTTCAAGTTCATAAATTATGTAATTAAATTGCATACTAAAGGTGGGTTCACACGAGACTAACTATTGCGCTCAATAGAAGAGCACACCTCTTCTGGAAAGTTACGTGAACACAATGGGACAATAGCAAATGATTATCCCGTCTATGCCAACGTCGGCCATTGTCTCAACGACGTTGTCTCAATTGCTCATACGAGGGCAACTGTAGAGAGGCAACGATTGCGCGCAATAGTTAGCCTCGTGTGAGCCAACCTTAATTGTTTAATGCACCATGCAACGTGGTCACGTGATTTTTCAGGAGTAGGCATGATCTACTATTGCAAACAATAGTTAGTCTCGTGTGAATCCACCTTTAGTAAGCAATTTAATTACACATTTATGAACTTGGACTATAAAAATCAATTTAAAAATGTACTAATTCCAATTTTTAAATATATGTTTACTAAAACATTTTTATACTAAATTATCTAAAAATATTTAATCCTCTCAAGGAAAAGAGAGCTGTAATAAGAAAAGTGAAATTTACTTAAAATAGCAATCGACTATTTTATAAAAATAATTGTAGCTAATAAATATGGAATAGATTAGTTTAGTTTAGTTATATTAACGTCCCGTTTAAAGCAACAAGAGGGCTATTTTGGGACGGACCTAGTAATTTTGAACCACAGTCGGATGACGAGGACGACACCTGAAGTGGCACCCCCTCTCCACACCATACCAGCGGGAGGACGTTTGGCCTGACAGATTTAACGTGCAAGAGACCCCCTTACACGACGGATCTTCGGTGGAATCAAGTCTCGAACCTGAAACCCAACATGGAATAGAATAAATGCATCGAATAAAAATGTATATTTTAAAAGTTGGCTTCTTGGGCTTACTGTAATAGATATCATTAGTTATAAAATGCAGTTTTCCCCACCAAAAAATATTTTTTGCCGAATTTGATGAGACCAAACAATTTTGCGGAAAGTCAGGACATGTAGTCAAGACGTAACGTTATCGATCACCCACCCGAATTCCTGTATTGTGAAGCACAATATACTAACAGAGAATATTCCCGTTATAATTAAAACATTATACCTTAGTAAAAATTGTGAAGTATTATTTCAATGCAAGGTATAATTACAATGGCTATGATGAATTTCATAATGCTTTTGCTTTGAATATTCTACAGTCAAACCAATAAAAAAGTGAATAGATACTATATTTTATTTATACTGATGGGGGAAAAAATCCCAACACCAAGAAAAAATAATTGTACAGTAATGAAATTTTATGAATACATTTGTCTAGGTAATATATTTAATTGAATAAAGTTTCAAGATCACATGTAGAGCCATTGGCGAGAAGAGCCATTTCAAATGTGAAATGTTGGTACATAGTAACCGGTGTAACCGCTAAACCATCTGGAACCCGCAAAAGGGGTAGACCGAGGATCCGGTGGATCGAGTGTCTAGAAAGAGATCTAAAAGTTCTCAGAGTAAATAACTGGCAAAGTCTATCCAAGAAGCAGGCAGCCTGAAATTCGATTCTGCGGTAGGCCATGGCCCACTCTGGGCTGAAGCGCCACTGAAGAAGAAAATTAGAAATACTTACTTTTCTTAGGCTGTTAGATATTTTTAAAATAAAAAAAAGTCAAACTACACTGATGGGAAAAAAATCCCAACACCAAGAAAAAATTATTGTACAGTAATGAAATTTTAGGAATACATTTGTCTAGGTAACATATTTAATTGATTAAAGTTTCAAAATCACAGGAAGAGCCATTTCAAATGTGAAATGTTGGTACATTAGTAACCGGTGTAACCGCCAGAATTTTGAATGCAAGCATGCAAACGTGCGTGCATTGTGTCGTACAGGTGTCGGATATCAGTTTGTGGGATGGAATTCCATGCCTGTTGCACTTGGGCGGCCAATGCAGGGACGGTTAATGCTGGTTGTGGATGACGCTGGAGTTGTCGTCCAATGATGTCCCATACGTGCTCGATTGGAGAAAGATCTAGTGATCTAGCTGGCAAAGGCAACATGTCGACACTCTGTAGAGCATGTTGGGTTACAACAGCGGTATGAGGACGAGCGTTATCCTGTTGGAAAACACCCCCTTGAATGCTGTTCATGAATGGCAGCACAACAGGTTGTATCAATAGACTGACGTACAAATTTGCAGTCAGGGTGCGTGGGATAACCACGAGAGTGCTCCTGCTGTCATACGAAATTGCTCCCCAAACCATAACTCCAGGAGTAGGCCCTGTGTGTCTAGGCCGCAGACAGGTCACTAGCAGGCGTGCACCTGGCCTCCTTCTAACCAACAAACGGCTATCACTGCGACCAAGGCGGAACCGGCTTTCATCAGAAAACACAACAGATCTCCACTCCGTCCTCCAATGAGCTCTAGCTTGACACCACCACGTCGCAAACGGCAGTGGTTTGGAGTCAGTGGAATGCACTGTACAGGGCGTCTGGCTCGGAGCTGTCCTTGGAGTATCTGATTTGTAACAGTTCGTTGTGTCACTGTGGTGCCAACTGCAGCTCGAATTTCAGCTGCAGACGCAGTACGATTAGCCACAGCCATACGCCGAATACGACGGTCTTTCCTCTCAGTAGTACCACGTGGCCGCCCGGAACCTTTTCTTCTTGAAGCAGTATCTTCCCTTGACCACTGCCGCCAATACTCATGCACAGTGGATACATTCCTGCCAAGTCTGTCAGCAATATCGCGGAAAGAAATCCCACCTTCTCGTAGCCCTACAACACGACCTCGTTCAAACTCAGTGAGCTGTTGATAATGGCTTCTTCGTCTTCTCTGAGGCATCCTTGACTAACATAAACCCACTACGTCAAATCTCAACTGTAAATAACGATCACGAACCTTACAGCGCTTATTTAAAGCAAACCTCATTTGCATGTTCATAGTGTCGCTACTAGCGCCACACTCACGCGCGTAGCTCGAAATTTGAATCGACGTCATCTTTCAGATGTATAAACACGCCTACCAAATTTCGCTTATCTAGCACAGCTCCTTCCTAGTGTTGAGATTTTTTTCCCCCATCAGTGTATAATATACTTGTTTTAATAAATCTTTTGTTTTATTCAATTTAAAACTTGTCGAAACCTCACCCAGGTTCTGAAAATAGACGATTCGGATACTGCACCTGAAGATGGCGTTTACATAAATGGTTTGTATTTAGATGGAGCGAAATGGAACAGAGAACAGTAAGTATTAAATTGAAATCATTGAATGTTCTAAATGGAGAATCGTGTTGAATGGAAGAAAAGAAAATATTACGTACAAAATGAAACAAACAAGTGATGCCATCTGATGGAATGATAGATTAATTCCATGATATTGAATTATGATATATATTAAAAATTCAAAAATTTTACAACCAACTTTGATAAGTTTTCTGAAAAATATAATTTTTGTAAATGAAAAATGTTACGTCAAAATTTAATTGAAAAAACGTCAAACGATGAAAGAACAATAAGAAAATGAAGATACAATGAAGGTTATAAAAATGAAAATTCTTAAGCATCTGTTAAAAATTAGAATAAACAATAAATGTGATTATAATTTCGATAAGCTTGAGTATTTCTAACACAAAACGATTTTGTTTTGATATCTATATTTTAATTGATAAGTTTTCTGATTTTTACACGGTGCGTAGCGAGAAATTTGTGCACAAATAAAACATCTTCGCCAAAAAAAAGTACTTTTGTACATATACGCTTATGTAAACCTGCGTATTTTCTAAGGCTGGTTATTTTCTATTTTATAATAAAGCATAGTTTTTAAGAGAAAAAATTAACTTTTAATGTGTATTTTTAAAATTTTAATATTAACTTAGATATTTAAATATTTGTACAACGTCTTTTATTGAAAAAAATGCGTTTTTGGTTTTATATCAGTTAAATTGCTAAAAAAAAAAAAAGGATCATAAAAATGAAAAAATATCAATTTAAAAATTTCAGTCAATTTTTAAAAGATTAACAATTAAAATCTTTGATATTTTTAAATACTTCTTAAAATAACAAACTACCAGTTTGTTTAAATGAGGATATCATTTCTCAAAATGTCTTCATCGATTAAAAGTATAGCAACATCAAACAGTTCGCATATGACTTTTATAACAACAACAAATAACATTTGACTTGGTTGGGATAGAAAGTGTAAATCTCCTCCTCCACTAACTCACAACATTTAGAACGCAGTTGTATGAAGCTAAGAAATAAGCATTTCGAAATACTTGCCATCATATGATTGCCAGAACTGCTGAAATTGACGACAGAGAAATGTCATATGTTAAATAGAATTCCAAGTTTTTTTTTTTTTTTTTTCCCTCCATTCAGAAATATTCAGACTGTAAAAAATAGTCTTATTGTTTCTAAAGTTAAGTAAAGGAATCTCCCCCCCCCCCTCCAAATGTCTAAAGTATGTGAATACGTTCGGGATTTTTTTTTTTTTTTCACCCTTCTTCTTTCTAACTAATCAAATATAGTTACATTTTGAATATTTGCATCGAAAAATTTGAAATAAAAAAATAAAACATCTATGAAACTTATTTATACCAATCAACTGACAAAATTTGTTTTAAAATGGAGGGGGATCATTTCGGGGAAGTGGGTTAAAAAGAGGTATAAAGCAAAAATCTTTTAGTTTATAAGTATATAAAAGGATTTGTTAAAAATTTTCTGATAGCTTTAGAAATACATTCTCTAGCTCAGGAATTAACAAATAAGTTGTATTTGTATCCATTCTTTTAATATTGAGGTTCGACTAATAAATAACACGAAATTTTTAATTTTTCTCACATTGTAAAGCTATAAAACATTTCTTAATGAAAAGACTAATTATTCTCTAGTTCAGGAATTACGGAATATATTGAGGAATTATTGCATCAAATTTGAGCAAAAATTATACATTAGATTTTAATTTATGAGTTTTTTCGTAAGAAAATTCTATCAAAGATTAGAATTTCAGAAAATAACTTCTAAAGGCACAAAATAGCATTAAGATGTAAATGCAAATATAAAATTGTAACTTCCCAAAAAATGGATTTGAAAACAGAACTCTAATGGTTTTATAACGAATATTGTAGTGTCGGTCTAATGACACTTGGTCATACCAAGCCGAATGAGAGTAGCTCTTTTGAATGAAGGCAGAAGTGTGCGCTTTTCGTTGTTAACGAGCACCGTTAGGATGAAAGGACGACTTTTCTCGAACACACATGACACAATCCTTTTTAAAGGGGGGGTCGAACTCATTCATCCGTCGGTAAGTCAGAATTTTGATCCAAATCAGAGACTGACTCATCCCTGATTCAGTACCCCCAGAGGCATCATTTGTAATGGGAACTTGGAGGACTTTACAGTCGTGACATATTTAATTTACCCGAACTGCCAATAGCCAACACGGCGGTCTTTAGTCTAGACGAGGACAGAATTTGCTACCTTTCGATTACGAGAGTGACGCTCTGCCAACCAGATTACCGCGATCCTAACGAAACATACATTAATAATATTGAATATTTTAAAAACATAATAAGTTTTCGACATTTTACTCCTAAAATTAAAAAATTCTGCTTTAAATAAGAATTTGATTAAATCTGCACTCTCACTCATAGGAGTCTGCTGGACGAACAGGATTCTAAAGTGCTTACTTGTCCAATGCCTGTCATCTGGCTACTGCCTTGCATAAAGGTCTCTATAGAGGAGCATGGCCGCTACAAGTGAGTAACCATTCGAATAATGTATATAAAAAGATTAAAAGTTAATAATTACTAACAGTATTCTGAACAAGTCTTTCGAAATAATCTCCTCCTTTCATCCATACACTGCATAATCCTTAATTTTTTTTTATCAAAAAATAATTGCACAATTACTTTTAAATGTATATTCTATATAACTTATTAAGAAATTAAATAACTAAATCAGTTTAGAAGATAACTAAATAACTTATTTAGTTATCCTCTAAACGACTTATTTTTAATATAATTATTAACTAAATGACTTATTTTATTATTTTCATAAAAACTGAAATAAAAAAACTGTGATTTCTTTTTGTTTGTACATTTGATTCTATAACAGACTACTTCTTTTGATGCTTATAGAACAATCACAGTTTATAATCACAATATTGGTCATTGCAAATATAGAAATGAAGTCACTGGTTAATCCCCAGCGGTGCCTTTCGCTTATCTCTTATGGAGTACCAGGAATCTGATCTCGTGGTCTTGCTCTTATATTGGATAGTGCTGGGAGCAGAAATCAGCAAACTCAAATGCGATCAAAACCTATACTGATATCAAAAGAGAATTTGAAACCATGTAAAGTAGAATATTTTACACCAGAAATTGTGAAGTCTTTGGTGATTGTTCGGGTGGAACTAAAGTTTGCATAGGCAGAAAGTGAGATTATGGTAGATTATTATCTAAGGAGATAGTCTATGCCAGAAGATTCTGAATCGATAAAATGTCATTTTATTAGGTTAAAAGAAAGTAGCTGGGCAATGAAAGAGGCAAGTAATTGTTCTGGTAATTGATACAAGAGATTAATAATAACTCAGAGAGATTAAAAATAATAATTCGAGAGATTAATAATAACTCAGTAACTGATAAAACATTCAGACTGTAGTTGCAGTGAAGGAATCTGGTGTGTTGACTTGTTTTTGACTGTCTATTGCAGAAAGCTTCAAGGAACACTAATAGGACTGCTAAGAGACATAACTGTTTTTGGAGTGAACAGATTACTAAGTCTCCCAAGTGATTATATTTTAAGCTAGTCTGCAGTATAAATGGCAGAAATGTCTATACCATTCATAGCAATTGCAGAAACAATCTTCTAAAGCAAATTGTATCAAAAAATATTTTGCCAGTTATTGACAATATTTTAAGCTTTTTGAAATACTAATGAGTGACAAATGTAGTAAATATTCGCTAATTATTCCTTCCATTCATAAAACATCAGGAAAGGTCATAGTGTTTATAAAAAATAGTGGAAAGTCAGTGTCGCATCATGCCCTTGTAAATAGGGTTTGGTAGCTTAATGCTTAAATTTCAAAGTTCATTGTCATTTTTGGCAGACCTTAAAGAAGTCTGTTTCTAAAAATTATAATACAGTTGTTTTTGGAATAACTTCAAAAGATATTAGGACAAAATATAACATTGTAAATTTACATTTTTTTGCTTATCTAATAAATATTCAACCAGAACATAAGGACATAGTTCACTTACATTTCTCCTGTACTTATATTACAATTATTTCTTAATCTCCAGTATCACAGCCCTGATACAAAACATTATAGTATCTTTGAACATTATTCAAAATATCGAATAATATCATGTTAAATCATATCATACTGTATACTTATATGGTTAAGTCTCAAGAAATAATAGAACAGATACATGAATACAAACATCAAAACTAAGATAAGTACTTAGGTTTTACTCATATAACAATGCAATGTGAGTTTTGCTTTTCATAGTGTATTTGGGCACATTTCTGACATCTTTTATTTGATCGATAGTGTTGAAAATTCGATTTAAAAAAATTCATTTAAATGGCAATACATCATATCACATTTGTTTTTCTACAGCATTTTTGGATTATTGGGTTCATCATTCAACCTTTTGACATTATTTGCATCAAATTTTGTTAATAAATCTATATGCCATATCTCACTCAAACAGCTCAATGTATTTCTAAGTAATAGTTCTTTTTCCTTCTATGGGACAGAATTTTATTGATACATTCCATCGAAAATTTTCTAAAAAGTTGCCATTTAGATAAAATGACACAAAGGACATTTTTTTAAAAAGTGTTTTTACTGATTCAGGAACATTTAAGCATGCAGACTCAAGACTAATTTTGTTTCCTTCAAAAATTGCAGTATAATAGGAGGAGGTACAATAAGCAAAAGTATTCACATTCTTAATTCCTACTTTCCTTGCAGGTCCCCCTTATACAAGACAAGTGAAAGGCGGGGCACTCTGTCAACGACAGGTCATTCCACCAATTATGTGCTGCATTTCCTTCTTCCTACAGACAGACCACCACAGCATTGGATCAAAAGAGGAACTGCCTTGTTATGCCAACTAGATGACTGAAGACTGTCTATTATTTCTTTGATTTAGTCGTTTTGTACCTAACTTCACATTTGTTGATACTATTTATTGGTACAATTTTGGAAGAATTTTATCTATTTGTCATTTCTTTGGTGACAGCAAGTCACATAATAAACTGTTTATAAAAATATATTTTTGTCAAAGTGCAAATACATAAACTTGTTTTTTTGCTGTTGTTTTCCCTCTTCTTCTCGTGATTAATTTTCAACTACTATTTTTAATGTTTAAAATTTTGAAAATTAGTCTGTGTGAAAAGGACCTAACTTGTACCGCTTCTCGTTCACCCTTCATTGAATTTGTTTCTATAAGTCCTAATAATGATGAATGATCCTTATCTGAGTATATACTGGCTGAAATTTTATCAAATGAAGATGGTACATAAGTGAAGAATTTCAATGTTTATACTAAAAGAATTTTATAGAAAATATAGAAGGCATGTACAATTAAATTGGAAATGAAGCTTTAATAGAGAAACTTGATACTTATGTGATTAAATAAAGTGCAAATCATAAAAGAATTTAGAAAATTAAACTGCTTTGTTTAAGGAGATTAATTTCAAATTTATACCTGCAGTTTATTTTGTCTTAGTCTTTTAATAAATTGGGAAAAACTACACCTATTTATGTGCACTAGATTAAGAACTAGAAAAAATAATAAAACAGTATCACAGTATTTTATTTACAAAAAACGTATGTTCATATATACAAGTAAAATCAAAAGCTCTCACTATTTCTTCAATGTTTTTCGTATTAATGCCATCCTCTGGAACAAAAATAGAAAAAATAAATTAGAAATGAATATAAAAAGAACAATGTTATAAAATAAAAGTAACTATACATTTCTTTGCAAGTTAAAGACAAAATCAAACTATGAGGCATTGGGAATCATGTATACTATTTAAAAAAATGCATCATTACAGCTTACGCAATGTTCTGTAACTTACAACTTCATATTGATCAATGAAGCCTTTCTGAATAAATGAAATTGATTTTGAATTAAAATAATGTAATAAAAAATGAGTTTTTCTTTATATTTGTAAATTTTTAATGCAGAAATCTTAATTATAAACAATTGTTTTAATAGCTGAAATTTAAAATTCAGCTAGAAAAGAAAAGCTCCTAGTTACATTTCACATAACCTTTTACTGTAGTTTTTAAAAATTTATGTAACTGCAACTAACAATTCATGAAATGTTCTTAAGAATTTTTTTTTCATTTAATTTGCATTAACTGTAATACATCAGAGAATAAATGAAAACTAAAAAAAAAAAAATTCTATCTTGATAAGCAAAATTATAGCAAGCTATATCAAAGTATAAGAAAAAAAAAAAAACTACCTGCTTATGAGCTTCTGTTTGAAAAGATTTTTTGTAGGGCCTAAGCTCTTCTGTCCCAAATCCTGGGATCCACATATTCCAATCTTTTTCTAAATGAACATTTATATGATATATCACATCTAGTTTTCTAATAATTAACATTATGATTAAATTACTAAAAATTTAATATATCTGCATTTTTTCTTAATTGAAATCACTTTCCAAATTTCATGTAGACTAATATGACTTCTACAAATTTACACAGTTATTTGTATCAAATTTATACAGTTATCTACTAATCATGACCAAATTAAATAATTTCCTGGTAGAATCATTGCTCCCAGTCTTCTTTTCCTATTACTTTCTATTCCTGCAGCAATAGCACTGGTTTTAATACTAATCCTTATATATCTATGAAATAGTAAAACTTGTGTATTTTTCACAGAGCAAAACACACAAAGTAAATCGGTTAAGTTATTGGATTTGAATATATCCATATCATTAATTTATTAGTAAAAAATGAATATGCAAGGATGAAGTGATTATCATAATTAATGTTCCTTATAAACAACGATAGTAAAAAAAATTATGAACACAATAGAAAGAGATGGTAAAAGTTCTGTTAGCATGCAAATCATTAATAGTCCTTTATGACTATCTTAGCATCACATCACTGTTGTAGTCTAAAATGGTACAAGACAGAATCCTCAGCAAATTTAATAAAATGAAGAAACAAAAAGCTATGCCAGAAAACTTTGATGGCTACATGAAAAGCTATAATATTTGCAAATTTTATGAATTTAAATTGTTTTCTGAAAGACTCTAGAAACATCTTATTGACCACTAATGATAAAAGAAGAGGCTAAATGTACTTTCCAAATTAACTGTATTGTTTTCAAATTTGTCATTGTACATAATCATTCTGAATTAATGCTATATATTTATAAGGTAAAAAAAAGTATACCTAATGCCAGTTGAGCATCTTTTACTTCCAGCACAGAAGATTTTCGATGCTTAGCTAAACTGCATGATGTTTCAACAACATCTTCTATAAATTCTTCCGCTAACTGCAACAACAGCTGTGAAAACATTGTTTTATCATGTAAATGGTAACTCATACAAAACTCACACTCATAAATAATGAGTAACTTATACTCATAAATAAATCAATAAATTGCATTACTAGCTCACCTCATCAGTTTCTTCATCTGTCTGAACGTTTGGGTCTACTTCCCGCATCAAATCTTGCAAGCGTTGCTTGGTAAGAACCTAAAAGCGAATTTACTTAGTTCTATCTGTTTATATAATATACAAAGCAAAACATCAAGAATTCAATTCCAGCAAATATCATATTGCTGTAATTTTCAACAGTAATATAAAAAAAAATAATATCTCAACATTAATATGTAAATTTTGATGACAAAGATTTTTTTTTACTTCTTGTAATCAGGGTGTG
Organism: Argiope trifasciata; assembly: GCA_026543055.1. Taxonomy (NCBI): domain Eukaryota; kingdom Metazoa; phylum Arthropoda; class Arachnida; order Araneae; family Araneidae; genus Argiope; species Argiope trifasciata. Next base: position 250,285 of record JAPMOQ010051059.1, read on the forward strand.
TAGTGAGAAAGGGCTGCAAAAATTAAGCACCTTAGCCAAAAAAAATTAAACACCTTTGTACATGTACACATGAGTAAACCTGCATATTTTCCAATCCTAGGCTATTTTCGATTTTATAATAATGCATAATTTTTATTAAAAAGATTTCTTAAAATTAATTTTAAGTTCGTATTTTTTTTAAATTTTAATATTTATTTTTGTATTTTCATAGTATTTGCTCAATATTTTCTATTGTAAAGCAAATATCTTTTTGGTTTTGACAAAAACAATAAAAGGATAATAAAAATGAAAAAACTATCATTACCAAAAATTTAAGTCAACTTTTATAAGATTAACAATCAAGGTCTTTGATATTTTTCAATATTTCTTAAACAAAGTTCCAGCTTATTTAGATTGACATGTTATTTCTAAAATTGCCGTCATTGATGTAGAAGCACATCATGAATAAAAGTTTGTATTTGATTTTTCTATGTGTAACAGCAAATAAGATTTGACATAGATGCTCCTGTACTTGTTCCATTTAGAAATTTTAACTGTAGTCCTATTAAACTAAGAACTAAGCATTCTGGAATGGTTACGATTATGAGACTGGCAAAACTATCATAAAAATTGATTGCAGTGGAATGTCATGTTTTAAATAAGTTTTTATAATCTTTTTTCTTAATAGAACAGGATAAAGGCATTTAGAAAGGTTAAAAAAATTTTTTTATTACTTTTAACTTCTGAAGTTCAGCAAATTATTAAAATTATTTTAGGTTTATGACAATGTTCAGAATGATTTTTTTAAAATATTCAAATGTAGTTAGATTTTGAATATCTGCATGAAAAAAAAGATCGGAAAAAAACATCTGTAAAGCCAAATTTTAATTTGTTTTAAAATTGCCCCTCCCCCGCTCAAAGAGCAAAATTAAGCAAAATTTCCTATTTCAAATATTTTATAGTTTAGAAGTTTATCAACTGATTTGCTTAAGTTTGTAGATGGCTTAAGAAATATATTTATTATATGAACCGGAAAAAAATTTATTTCTTAAATATTAGGGCTCAGTAGATTAGTCAGATGAAATTTTCAACTTTTTTCCCATTATGAATATTAAAAGCTATAAAATATTTTTTAATGAATAGATTACTTATTCTCCATGTCAAGAGCTGCAGAGTATATTGAGAAATTGTACCAAATTTGAACAAAAGTCATGCACTAGCTTTTTTATATTATTTATTAGCCGCCTTTGGTGACCAGCTGGTTCGCCATGAATAATGCATTCTAAAATTTTCAATTAAATCACATATTTATTAGCCTTGAACTAATTCCGGACACTGACTAACCTGAAATTAATATTTTCTTTAAGATGATAGACAGAAAGTTCTAAAAGAACACGTTTTCCTAATATTCTTTAATTTTATAAATCAGTCAGTTTTAATTATTGATTTAGAAAACTGATTGATGTAGCAACTTTTATTTAAAATATTAATACAAATATTTTTTTTTTTAAATATGGCTCACAGAGCAAAGTATGAAGAAATCTAAAACTCATTATTCATCAAAGCATTTTTTGACTCAAGCTACATAAAATGTAATTATTTACTTCATTTAGATCAAATTAATAGCATTAAACCATATATAGGCCTATTAATAATATTTTACAAAATGGATTTAGAAATGGAAAAAATGTACAGTAAAATCCTTTTCATGTATGTTCAAAAGATCGCACAAAACAATATATTAAGAAGAATGATGATTGAATGTCTTAAATTCTTCTTGGCAATACGAATAAAAATGGCTAGATATCATTTATTATATATACACTACATTAACAAACTATATTTCATGTGTGTTTTTAGAACAACTTCTCTCATCTCTGAAGTATCTGTTTATCTTAAACACCATACTATATTCCTTTTTTTGTCGTTTTTAGCTAATCTGTGATGTCTTTTAAGATTGCATTAAGATTTGAACATAAAGTTACCAGGCATAATTAAAATAAATAATTCATTATTTAGAGCTCTACATGTAAAAGAAGTTCAAACATTTTTTGAGTTGCAACCAGTTCGGCTTTTTCCTATTTTGTTCTTTCGGAATAATCATTGCAATATTTCAATATGGCGCCCAATGTTGAAGGTCATCAAAGAGACCAAGAGGGGTCGAAGGGGAAACGCACCCTCCCGGCTATGGGGGAGTGTGGTCCCCCAGTGGGTGGAAGGTCTGATTTATGACCCAATCGGTGGGTTAAAATTCTCTTATTTCTTCAAGGAACGCTTCCCTTTCATCGGTTTTCTTTTTTGATACATCCGGTAAACAAATATTTATGTTATTGATTTAGTGTATTAATTGAATGTGGTAACAAAAGAGAATATCTTCTTTGCAATTCTCGAGGAAATTAAGCCCTTTTATGAACCTTTCTTAAAGAATTATTCAAATTTAAGTCTTTTTATAACACTACGCATCCTGGGATTTTTTTTTTTTTTTTTTTTTTTTTTGTACAGTAAAAGCTTTTTATTCGCGGATTAAAAACTATGACCCAATTTCTATATTCGCGGCTAAAAATTTCTTTATTCGCGGATCTAATAAGTACATGCATATTCATAAAAGGATTCCAATAGATATCCAACCCAATATTCTTTGTAAATGCCGTCAAATGGACTAATAAAAAAAAGTAAAATAGATCTTATTACAACTTCAGACTAAAGTATGTTGTTAAATGATATCGCCGAGGACTTAGACATAAGCCGCCTTCGCCGCGATCGGTGTTTTTGAGAATGTAAAGAAACAGAATGAAAGCAACCTTATTACTCACTGAATAAAGTATGTTTGTAGAATTAACGATTAAGAAATGAAAATTTGCTCACCTCATTCCGAAGATTCATTTGAATCTGACGTAAAAAAGGCAGATCTTAAAGACTGTTTAAACCATTTTAATGTAACTATTAAAGATTGGAGTAAACTATACGAATACAGAATGTATGATTCAATTGAATACAATAATCCACCGGAAGCATGAATAAGAAAAATGAATAGACAGATATATATAAAATTTTATCACTTAGGAACGTATCTCCTATAATTCCATATAAATCACCATTCCGTATTCAAGGTTTCTGTATTCGCGGCATATTTAAGGAACATATAGCCCGCGAATAAAGAGCTTTTACTGTACTTGCATGCTACATTATTTATTACTCTTACCTTTATGTAAGAATACATAAGAATTCCGCCTATAATACTCCCCATAAATTCGGGAGACTACGAACAGATCAATAAATTTAGAAGTCAACTCGATGACTTAATCACATCCAATGACCAACTGACGCAGTCGCAAAAATTGTATTATTTGAATTCTTGCCTTTCAAGTAGGTAGAAAATAAGAGTTCTGGTACAAAATGACCTCCGTTGACCCCGGTTAAAATGGATGATAGCGAAACCCTTCCTTGCAACTCACCCCCTCCCCCTTCGAAGACAGATAAGGCTTATCTTTCTTTTCGGATGTATTTGAGTTTTTGGAACTTTGAATAATTTCTAAATAAAATGTCTCGCAATGTTCGCAATTATTTTTTTTCAACTACTGATTATTTCCCTTAGAAGCTTACAAATTTGTCGAAAGTTTCGTGCTTCTTTGACTGATTATGATTTTACATACACTGCGAGAAATTTTAAAGGCACTTCATCTTTCAATTTATTTCTTAAGTTATTATTATTTTGTTACTGCAAGCATTTCTAATTTTCCTTTGAGGGATATATTAAGATTTTATTCATTTTCAAAAATACGTACTAAGGTTGATTCTCATAAAAGTTGTGTTTTTAAGAATATTTTCATAACAGTTGTTTAATATGAAATCAACTTTGTAAGGATCTTTTGTTTCCCTGGCTTCGAA
>JAPMOQ010051059.1:254551-267932 GCA_026543055.1 Argiope trifasciata
TTCGAAGCCAGGGAAACAAAAGATCCTTACAAAGTTGATTTCATATTGAACAACTGTTATGAAAATATTCTTAAAAACACAACTTTTATGAGAATCAACCTTAGTACGTATTTTTGAAAATGAATAAAATCTTAATATATCCCTCAAAGGAAAATTAGAAATGCTTGCAGTAACAAAATAATAATAACTTAAGAAATAAATTGAAAGATGAAGTGCCTTTAAAATTTCTCGCAGTGTATGTAAAATCATAATCAGTCAAAGAAGCACGAAACTTTCGACAAATTTGTAAGCTTCTAAGGGAAATAATCAGTTATTGAAAAAAAAAAATAATAATTGCGAATATTGCGCGACATTTTCAAAGTTCCAAAAAATCAAATAAGTCCGAAAGGAAAGATAAGCCTTATCTGTCTTCGAAGGGGGAGGGGGTGAGTTGCAAGGACTTGCGCTGTCATCCATTTCAACCGGGGTCAACTGAGGTCATTTTGTGCCAGAACTCTCATTTTCTCCCTTCTTAAGAGATTGGTAATTGAAATTCATGTAAAGTCAATGTTAGATTCTAAGAAGGCAGTGCATAAAGATACAAAAGAAATAAGGGGAAAGATCGATTGTGTTCGAAAAAAATCTGCGAGCTTTAAAAGTGCTCAATTATGAACAAAATGATTTATTTAATATTTTTTTATCAGCATTATGCAAAAAATATTAGACCGAGAAACTCGCAAAAATTTTAAGGTAAGTCAAAAACATAAAGATGTTCCAACATTTGAAAATTTTTTTGCATTTTTAGAAAAAAAGACAAGCCGTACTTCTAACAGTAATCAGAAATTTTGAAATAGAAACGAAACCAATAAAGAAGAAATTTTGTAATTTCTCGACTAAACTAAACTTCTCCTTGTTAGACAGAATATTGAAAATAAAAACTGCCCAGTGTGAGAAAAAAAATCCACATCTGGTATATCAATGCTCTAAATTCCTAGGATTAACCTCACAGAAGAAGAATCCCTAAATTGTGTGAACTTTGTCTCCCTGAAAACCATAAAAAAAGGAGTTCCATTCCAAGTATGTTTGCAACTGCGGTCTGAAGAATTCTAACGATCTGTTTGAGACATAGAAACGAGAGACGAAGGCCATGTGTTTTGGATAATGTAAACAACCTAATCCCTTCTTCGGGGAGTTAGAAATAAAACATAAAGAGACAGAATCCTCTAGGGGAGGACAAAATTCCTTCTGCCCTCTGTAGTACAGTGGCTGAATGTAGATGATTTCTTGAGTACCAGTGCAAATGCACTACTACTCAGTTTGATAGATTTATAGGCAGGATAGGAGACCCTGAGAATAAAAGCCAGTTAGCGTTTTAGGTTTGGTCCAGTGAAGTCAGTAACGTCTGAAGGTGTAGTACAGTGCTAAGTAGCTTGTCTGGTCAATGAGGAAAAGCGTATTATGGAGATCGAAAACATTTTCTTGCAGAATGGAGAAGGTAAGTTAGTAAAATGTACTTGCATTTTTGATTTTGCATCAAATATAAATGTTTTGAGTTGAAAAATGTGCGATATTCTTGGAATTAAATTAGAAAAAAATACAAACTTCAGTTACCGGGCTTAATTCAACAAAACGAAATTTAAAAGGAAAGCTGAACAGTTTAATTTCAAATAAAAATGGAGTTTTTATGGAAAATACTGAGTTTCTTGCACCCGAAAAAATAACTGATCTCACTCCTAACGTTACTCAAGATGTTTCGGAAATGTAAATCCGTAAATTTATGGAATTATCCGATCCTCAGTTTTTTGAAGCAAATGAGATCCATGCTTTATTGAATGCGGAGGTTTTCTTTAGAATAATGAATGACAATGTTTACAGATAGAATAAGGAATTATTATTTAGAGAAACAGAATTTGGTTGGTTTGCAAGTGGGCTACTAGAAGAGGCGAAAACTAGCGATGTCTTAGAAGAATCGTGTTTTCTTCTCAATGATAATTCTATAGAAGAAACATTGAAACAATTTTTTGATCTCGAATCATTAGGGATAAGAGATGATCCATGCATTAAAAATATTTAATGATATCGTGCAGTACAACAACGGCAGATACAGTGTAGAGTTACCTTTCCGTAAACATATTATTGAGTTGTCTGATAATCTCATGGTAATTAAACAGTGATTTCAAAATTTGAGGAAAGGATTACAGTGAGATAAGGATCTTCATTCAAAGTATGAAGAAATTTTTCAGGATTATCTAGACCTGGGCATAATAGAAAAAGTAGATACTTCTGAACTATGCAAAAACAAACCCGTCTATCTGCCTCATCAAGTAGTGAAGAAAGAGGGTAGGGTCACAACTTCTGGTGGCAGGGTGGTTGACTGTATACAAGAAGAAGGGTCACAACTTCTATTTGAATGATTGTTTATGGTGAGGTCCCAATTTATATCCAAACCTGCTTGACGTATTTATAAATTTTAGGCTCAACAAAATAACAATATCTTCCGACATTCACCAGGCTTTTGTTCAAATTCGGTTGGCGAATAAACATAAGGACGCAGTGCGTTTCTTATGGACACTAAGTTATCCCCGTACTGAGAAAAGATCAGTCTTTGAAGTCTATCGTTTTAATCGAGTTATTTTCGGCGTAAATGCTAGTCCGTTTCTACTGGCGGCTACAGTAAAACATCACATTAAAAAACAGAAGAGTATCCTATTACTGTAAAACATCTATACATGTATGTAGATGTATCTTACATGTATGTAGATGACTGGATTACGGGTCCAGACACTCGAGACACTTTTTATTTCTCGCCATGCTAAGAATATTATGAAGGAAGCGGGAGTGGAAATGAGAAAATGGATCAGCAACGATTCTACATTGATGAGTAAGTGGGTAGCAGAGGGTTTCGACACTTATCCGTTGACTTTTCCGTCTGCTTGGGATGTAACAAAACAAAAGTCATGAGCATGCCATGGCTTGGCAAACTCAAGACGATTGCTTCACTCTAGATACAGCAGATTACTAGAATTTATTTCTACCGATAAAATTACTAAACGATCCCTCTTGCAAGCCATCGGAAAAATATTTGACCCTCTCGGAAAGAAGCAGAAAATTTCATGTTGAAACGGTGTCAACTGGAAGAATTCCATGCAGAAGTGATATCATTAATGCCTCATAATGAAATTTCCAATAAGAGTAAGATTTCAAATTTATCTCCCTTTTTATATAACAAAGGTATATTGAGGGTAGGAGGACGACTGAAAAATTCCCAGTTGCTGTATTCAGGGAAGCAGCCCATAATATTAACTCCAAATAAAGTCTTTAATTCAAAGGGAATAGATTTTTGTGGTCCATTTTTTTTAATCAAAAATAAATATCAAAGGAAGGGTCCAGAAATTAAAGCATATGTTTATATATTTATGTGTTTAGTAACAAGGGCTATACACCTTGAGATAATCAGTGATTTAACATCTGAAATTCTAATAGCTACGTTTAAAAGGTTTATTTCCAGAAGGGAAAAATGTCACAAGATTTTTTTTGATAATGGATTTAACATGGTAGGGGCTAATAGAGAATTAAAATTTTTTATATCAATTGGTTAAAGACAAAAATGAGTCCTTACATGCATTTTTTACAGAAGATTATATTGAATGGTCTTTTATTCCTCCTAGAAGTCCAAGTTGGGGAGGACTGAGAGAGGCAAATATCAAAACTTTTAAATACCACTTCAAATGCGTAGCAGGAAACTCAAAATTTACTTGTGAAGAACTGCTAACGATAACTACCCAAATTGAAGCGATTCTAAATCCCTGTCCTATTACACCACTTTCAACTGATGTTGATGATTTAGAAGTGCTAACTAGCACATTTCTTAATAGGGAGGCAAATAACAGCGATAGTTGAACCATCTCTAACAGATCTTGAGTCAAATCATCTTAATGTTTGGCAAAAAAAAACTAAGTCAGTGCAAACAATTTGGAAGAGATGGTGTCTTTCATACCTAAATGCTTTACAACAAAGAGAAAAGTGAGCTGTTAATAAAGAAAATTTAAAAATAGGAGAGATGGTCTTAATTAATGAAGAAAATCTCCCTCTCGGCAAATGGTTAATGGGATGAGTAATATCAATTTTTCCTGGAAAGGATAATAAAGCGAGAGTGGTGGATATTAAAACTTGTAAGGATATTTACAAAAGATCCATAAATAAATTGAGTGTATTGCCTATTGAAAATTAAACATTTTCTCATATTATTGTATTTATTCAGTGCATACTATAGCTTGTATAATCTATTGACTCTAACCTGCATTTATTTACTATTGTGATTGCCCTACTTTATTATGATGCTATTTTCTCTTATATTTAAACAGTATTGAATATTAGCTGAAAATTAATTAGAAATGTATAAATTCTATGCAAAATAATTGTGTTTGAAACATGTATTACATATATTTAGTGTTTTATTTACTTTTGTTAAATATGATTTGTGTCAAATAAGTGTGAAAAATTGTAAGTACTTGCATATGCACATAGCAAGGTTGGGTGGGGTGCTGTCGCATGCACGCAGCCAACCAGTCATGCGATCCTCGAGTGTAAACTAGGGGAAACCCGGGAAGACTGACAGGATTTTGGGAATAAAAGACAAAGAATGAATCGAAACCCACAATGACAAAATTTACTATCATCTATATTAATGAATTTGTGTTGTCTTGTGTGATGTCAATAAATAATTCAAAAAAGTCAACACTCGTCCGTCGTTATTTTATCTAATGGAATCTGGTTTTTAAGCCAAACCATTATTAAAGGACTGTTTCTTCTTCAAACAACAAATTGCAAGAGAACCTCGAGATTTTCCATAACAATATATATGTTACCGTTAAAGTATATAATGCAGTTATTTCATAGAATACCTACTTATTCCATGAAATAACTTATTGTGTCTGTTAAAGTGTGTAATATGTTATTAATTTGACACTTTAACTAGTTATTTCATAGAATAACTAGGTATTCTATAAATTAACTAATGAGAGGCAGTTAAAGTGTAAAATAAACAATTGATCTAAAACGAAATAAATAGATATTCTAGAAATAATCTAATGTTAGACAATTAAAATGAAAAAAAAAAAGCAATTTATCTAATTTATGCAGCATATAAATAATAAGTATGGCGAAAAAGTATTCTCATTGTTTTATGCTTTGGTATTTTTGTCGTCCCTCAAAAATTAATTATTATTTGAATTCGAAATCAACATTTTTTTTCTCCACTACTTTCCATATTGCTAAATGAAGCGTAATTATACCTTATACTAAAAAGCGAGATGTATGATATAGATTATTTTACACTTTCATGGCTGCAGATCTTTATTCTATGAAATAACTAGTTAAAGTGTCAAATTAATAATATATTACACACTTTAAGGGACACAATCAGTTATTTCATGGAATAACTACGTATTCTATAAAATAACAGATTTCATACTTTAATGGTAACATATATACACATCCTTTACCACCAAGATGTCAGAATTTTAATTTAGAGTAATTTGGTTGTCTTTTTTTTATTTTGGCCATTTATAAACAGATAAAAAAATATTATTCGTTTGTTCAAAAAGAATAAAAAGCTTGTACCTGATGAACTTGAGTGCTGTCTGGAGGGAGCATGCTGACACTCAACCCAGTGCTGGTAGAATTTTGATTGGTAACTGCCACTGGGGTAGAATTACTAGTAGTAATCACTGAAGCATTTGCAGATACAGTTTCCATACCAGACGCTTGATTATTTGTCTACAGTAAAAAAAATTCAACATAAAATAACAGCATTTAAAATAAATTGTAAACTACAATTTTTCTTTTAATAAAATTGTAACTCTGTTATTAAAATAAGCAAAGAAAATTTATATTTTACAATAATAATTTAACTAGAAGTATTCTTAAAGAATGCCATACCACGTTTTCAGTTTCTATAAATGCTACCTCAAACATAGAGAGAAAAATGAAAAGTAAATTATCTCAGGTCATGGCACAATCTTAAAGTAAGAGTATCCCCAATGTAAGTATGTGATAAGAATTCTTTTTCCCCGTTGTTGTTGTTTTTCCATTATAAAATGAGAATGCATTTAGAACACCTTACTTTGCCCAAATAAATCAAAAATTTAGTACAAATACTCAAATTATCAAAACTACCAATGTAATTTCAACTATCTAAATCATTGCATTTTAGATTTAGTGTATCCCATAACATGCAAATAGATAGAATTTTAAATCTGCTGATGAATTGAATCTAAACTTTGATACTGACAAGTCTGACGATAGAAGACAACAATAAGTACCAAGTTTTTAGCACCATAGCGGAAAAAAATTAAGCCCCTTCATACACAAATGAATGCATAAACTCGAGAATTTTCTTGTCTTATAATAAATTGCAATTTTTATTAAAAAGTTATAGAAGTTTTTAAGTTATAGACTTTTTAAAGTTTTAATGTTTCATTAAAAAGCAACTTTTCAAATTTTAATCGATGTTTAAATGTTTAATCCAGCCCATCTCTTATTTTAATTGGCAACATTATCTTCAGCAAAAATTAATACAGACACTCTGAAAATATGAATTCAGAGTAAATTGAATAGAATCATATATGTTTCAAACATTACAGATTTAAATAAATAGTAAATTCGACAAAAATGTGCTTACAAAATTATTTTCACAAGACATAGGGAGAAAACATATTAACTATACAAAAATCAATTATAATTAGTTCAGAATGCTAAATACCAGATAATGCTGATGGATTTTTATCCAAATAATTTTATATTTAAAAAATTTAATTAGCAAAAATATAATTAAATAACTTCTACATCTTAATAGTTTTATTTTTTATATGTACAATTTCAAAAAAATTTACACATAAAAGGTAATTTTTTTCCACTCCCAATTTTTAGAATACTCGATTCAAATTTTAATATTAAAATGACAAAAATCTGAGTATTATTTTGAATTGATAAATTAAAGCAACTGATATATGCAGCTTTTATTTTAAGGTTATTTTTATATAAAAAATTGAACAAGACATTTTCTATTTATATGAATAGAAATAATATGCAAAGAAACAAGGACACTATTATTTTAGCTAATTAGGAAGGTAAGTAGACAGGCATTACCAACATTTAATTTTACATTTGAAAAAAATTCTCATTGATAATTTCAGATTCTTTATTTTATAAAAGTCTCTCCCCCCCTCTATCTTTCTTTGAATGTTGCTGCGTTTTGCTACAAGTGAAAACTCTTTTGTTTCATTAGCTTTTGGTAAAAGTTCTTTAATTAGCACATAATTAGTTCTTTAATTAGTATTATAGTATATGTGGATTGCTAAATATATTCAAGGGAAAATCAGTACTTTAATTTTCTATGGAGGATAACCTACAACTACTGTACACAATACTTTCCACTTATTGAACATTTTCATCAGGTTTCTTTTATCAGATATGAATTCCAAATATATATATTATGAATTTGCTTCTTTAATTCTAAAAAAAATGGGTTTACAAATAGGAGGGACAAGAATTTGCTGAGAGCAAGTGGCCAGTATTTTTCGGAAGCTTTAAAAGATGATGAAATCCATTAAAATACTATAAGAGAGGGTCAGATTTGAAAGTTGTTCATGGGAAAATCCTTCTTTTACTATCACATTTTAAGCAGTTTAAATTTTAAAATTGAATTTGATTAAAATTTTGCAAACTCCACCCCAAATTAGTCTCTAATGTCTAAAAAGAAACTACACACTAATTTTCATGTCCCTAATTTCAGTGATGCTCTGCATAAGTCAGACTAATTTTTATCTAACGTAAAAGAAAAATTTCACTGGAAACCCTAAAAAAATTGCCTAATTTTTTTTAAATTTTATAATTTGAATGAAAGTTTTCTGAAAACTTCTTTTTTATTTTCTTTAAAATTTTAAATATCGGAACGAGCATAATTTTTTTAAAATAAAAAATATCATTTGACAAGTTTAGCTCAACAAATGATAATGCTCAAAGAAATGGGGATATTTAATGAAGTACATCACAAACGATATTATTGAAAGCTTATGTCGTGATATTAAAATTTCATCTCCCAGGATTCCATGTGGTTGCCTAAAGTAATTACAATCGCAATAAAAATCAAAAAATCCCTTTTGCAGTTGTTCAAAAAAAAATCGCTCAAAACAATATATTATCGAGAACCACAATTCAATGCATAATGAGAATTCATAGTAAACAAAATAAAAGCAATTAAATATCTTTCATGCAGGCTTTCAGAACAACTTCTCACATCTCTGATGTACTTATTTCTTTTACACATTTTTTTCATCGATATGTCACCAAATATTAACTAAAAAATGTAGTATAAATTACTACTTACTCCAGCAATAATAGTTTGCTGCATTCCAGTAGTTGATACAGAAGGTATTGGTGATGAATTTACAGTTACACAAGACATTATTATCTGAAAAAATCCAAAAAGTTAAAAGTTTTACAAATACAGAAAACTATCTTTTGGTCATTACTTTTTTAACAAGAGACAAAAGATAAAGGAATAAGGTATGATAAATGAAAAAAATTAAGATAAAAATTATTTATTAATTTCAATAGCACAAATATAGAAACAATATAAGATACATATAATTTTTCTTTAAAACACAAAATTAACCATAACAAATACTAATGATGAAACAAAAAAAATTATAAAAAGTGGGCTGTGTGGACTTTCTTTTCACTTAAATATTGAAACCCCAAAGAAAAATGACCGAATAGGAGCGCACTTAATCTTAAAATAATTATAAAAATAGCGAATTAATTTAATATCTTGAATTACCTTTAAAGCAAAGATCTTATACTTTAACGATAATTAAAAATTATACAACGTATAATTCGACTTATCATTTTTCCATTTAATATTACTATTATTTGAAATGTGTTGTTTTAAACAACATTATTTATAACATAGTTCGACAACATGCAATCACGCACAGTTTGACGATACTGATTTTTTCTCCTTTATTTTTAAGCATGAAGTCGTGTTGGCACAGAGGTTACTGTGAGCTATAAATAAAAGTAGATTGCATTTAAATCTCTGAAATGTATATCGCTAAAAAATAACTAACGAATTTTTTAAAATTTCCTACATTTTTTTAAACCACGATATGAACTATAATAAAAGGAAAAAATGTAGAGATTGTATACATATATGTATTTTATTTTGCGTATTTCTCATTGGCTCCCACGTCGCGACGATTTCTCTAGTTGTGGAAGCGTCCTCTCTATTTGGTCTATCGTAGTCTCTTTTTCCCAGGATTTCTCCTGCTCAGTGCAGACCAACTCAGTTTCGGATTTATCTTTATTATCACATCTTTAATTATTTAACTGTTTTCTAATATTTGGTGGAATTCTGATAAATTGTTTTTAAAAAATGTATATGGTGTATTGTAAAGATCCGAATTGCGATAAATGTAAACAGTATTTACAAGGTAATGATCGCAGATTTTTTTTTCTTAATTTCATGATGAAATGCAGTTTAAAATGGTTATATTTTATTAGTTTCCTATTTACAATGAGTTTCTTTTTATTAGTTCAGCCATTTTCTAATAAGATAACTAGTTTCATTTCTCAATCCTAGTCGAAAATATGGTATATCAACTACCTGTAGAAGAAGCATTTCATTTAATGTCATGATGGCTCCGAAGATGCGCGAGTTGTTTGGTTTTGAAATTGATTTAGTACTGACTATCTGTGTTGGGAATGCACTATTTCAACTCAACAAAATTCATAAAAAGTTGAGATTCCATGTAATCTTTGTATTGATAATATTTATTTAGCTTAATTATTAGATAGCTTAATCAATAATTATTAGATAATAATTATTGATATATATTTAGCAAAAAAAAAAAAATGGTTTCATTATTTGGGTGAAAATCTGTTAATTAATCTTTTAGTAGCGACTTAATTTTTAATATAATGTAATATTTTTTCAAAGAGGTATTTCGTAAATGATTTTTTGTGTAGAATTTTATATCTTTTGAATAAAAATCGCATAAAAGGTGCGAAATTTTATCATTTATATTTGATTAATAATTGTAAAATTAGTATTTGAATAATTAAATTGGGAAACTTTTTCTGTTCCTTGAAAAAATAAAATTTTTCTGATCACAAAAAATATCTTCATAACTAAATTTATAATCCTCATTTAAATCATCCTTACTAATTGTAAAATAATCCAAATTTATAATATTTTTTGGTTGATTTTACAATTTTTTTATGTAATCAATTTTTAGCTAAAAAATATAATTGCTGCATAATATTTTAAATTCAAATTAATTAATATTTTAAGCTTTCAACATATATTCTCATTTTAGGGATATCAGCAGATATGAGGATCATTCTGACCCCAAATATTGTGCATTTGTTCCTTTTTTTTTTGGCTATATTAATAGCAAAAATAAGCTATTCTTAATATTTTAATAGATTTGTGTATGTTTGAGTAAGCGAGTTTGAAAGTAGCTGTAATTCTGATATAGGTTATTTTCAAAGAATGATTCCTCATAAGTATTTCTAAAATCATTCTTTTATTACCTTTTAACTGCTGTACTTATGCTCTCCCTGCATTCTTTTGTATAAGATAAGAAAGAGTGAACAGATTCTTTTAAATTACATTGTTTTTATATTCAGTCCCTTAAGAAATTACAAGGCATTCAACTGTAATCCTTTACTTCTCTAAAACTTTAGAATAACAAACATTTTTGGTTTAAAATTTGACACAATTAAAATTGCTTGAAGCTAATAGTATGTAATTAGCCATTGGAGATATTTTTATAAGTTCTTACGGTTTTTCTTTCTTTATTTTTAAGATTAACAGTGTCAAGGAGAGAGGAATTTGAAAGCTCTTTAGAATTAGGTTGTAGACCTATGATTTAGTACTTGATATATAGTAGCACATATAGACATCTTAATATAAATAACTATTAAAAATATCTCAGCACTTAGAAAGATAATGTGCAAATAACCAATTTACATGGAATGGAATGCAGTATGTGCATTTAAGAATGTCAGTGTGTGTGTAAATAAACATATATTTAGAAATTTATCATTATTATTATGTTTACTTATTTAAATATTTGTGACTTGCATAATATGATCCATGTTTATTCTATTTTGGAAACCTTATTGATGAAATATTTTATGTATTATCAGATATTCAAAAACCAACACTAGAATTTTTAGTTAAATATTGCTGCAGCATTGAGTAACACCTCCCCCCCTCAAAAAGAAAGTCTATATGTTATAAAGAAAAACAAAAGGCTGTAATTAGAAAATGAAAATCTGTACTCTATTCCAACCTATTTTGACAGTCGAATATGCTCAATACATATTGAATCATAACTCTTACTATGGGAACTTCAAAGCAATTACTAAAAAAAATACAGACCACTAAACAAAACTTTGGTGAAAAATCAGCAAATTAAATGATTAATATTTATTCCTTATTATTTTATTTTTAAAGCAATGAATTATATCTTTACCTTCCTTGTTTTGTTTGGTATTGTTAGTACAGTTTTTATTGAAGCAATAAAATTATTTTAAATAATTAGTCATTCAATCACCTATAAATGAGTATTAACTTAAAATGGTATAATTCAGAGCTATGTATAAGTAATAATCGCATATATTTCCATTTTTTATGCGAATATAAACAAGTGAAGTTTAGAGAAATCAATATTAAAGTAAAATATAATGATGATTTTATTACAAAATATGTTTGTAATGATTAATAATCTCAAGCCATATCTTTTCTCAAATTTTCTATAATTTTTCTATTAAAGTGAATTTAATAAAGAATTTAGCCATCAATAGATTTAAAAAAAATTGATATAATAATAAACTTTTGAAATATGGAGCATATTTTCATCTTAGTACTTAATTAAACATTCCAAGTTAGTAGGTAAAATTAATTATTCATAAAATGTCTTGTCATCATTGATTCAAGCCAGTCAAATTTCTAGATTCTAACATAAATAAGTTGACTTCGTAAATATTTTATATTCTTTTTTCTGCTTCTCTACGTGTAACAAAATCTTTGCATTCAAAAATGTTAATTGGCTTGTGGTGGTAAGTTCCTGGCTTTGGACCCATCCACTGGTTCCGAGATCAAACCTCAAGCATGCCTCTTGCTTAAAACAAATATGTGTAAATTCAAATTCTATACACTGTTGAAAACAACTTAAAATTTCATTTAAATTAAGTTATTTAAGAAAATTTTCCTAATTTAAACTAAATTAATTAAGAAACAGCAATTAGAAAAAATGGAATATCTAGTTATATTCATTATTCTAATCTCTCCCTCCTGCGAATTAAAGGAAATAACTGCAGATATAAAGCAAATCTTAATTTTTTTTGAAAAAACAAACAAATATTGTCAAGTTGGAAAGGATTTCTGAAATATGCTTATAGGTTAAATATAATGTTATGTTACATGTAAGATGAGTGGGATGTTTTATAAAAATGATGAGTAAGGAGATGTAATTTGATTGAATTAAACTTAAAATGAAATTTTTTTTTCAAAAAAAAATGATATCTATTGAATTATAGAATGTGAATGTAGATTCTGAATACTAAATAGAGGTATGGATCAGATAAAATTAAAGATGCTAAAGTAATGAATAAATTATCACAAATAAATGAAGCAATAAATAATTTTTTGTGTATTATTCTTTCTTCTAACTGAATGATTTATATGTATTTATCGTAATATATATTCTATTTATAATAAAAGTGGGAAGTAGAAATTTCTAATTCATTTTTAAAACACGAACTTTTTGTATATTATTAATGATAAATTCAAAATTTAGTACCTGGGGTATTTGACAGTCATGGACACTGTAGGTAATACATAATTTCACTTCTAAATTACCTTTTCTGTAATAAACAAACATATATAATATTATTTTCATACCTTTCTGTAGTTTAATATCTTTTTATAACTATACACTAGTTTCATACCTTTCTATTATTATATGTAAAATTTCTACTAATTTTTTGGATACAATAATTTGCAGATGATCTGCAAATTTCTGCTGAAACATGTCGCATTAAACATGCAAATTATGATTCTTATATTATAGTTCTTAGATGATAGACTGAACTGCTTAATGTTCATTGTTCTTTCAAAAAGCTTTAAATAAATAAGATTTTATTCAAAAGTAAAAGGTTTCTGCTATTGTTTTTCTCTGTAGGCATTGGCTAATATGAGAATTCTAATGCCTCAGAAATAATAATAATGATAAAATAAAAGCTTGCTGGAAATATACTTGCTGAGCTAACAATAAAAGACAACAAATTTTCAGCCATGAAGGATACTTCACGAAGTCATTTGGAGTTTTAG